>WOXC01011830.1:792500-1102039 GCA_011680675.1 Gymnobelideus leadbeateri
GTACATGTCTAGCTATGCAAAACATCATCATAGTAGATATATTGTACAAGGCTGCTTATAATTCCCTCCCACTCATCCCACCCCCCACCTGGTCCATTCCCTACATGATCCTGTCCCTCTTCTATAGTGGGTACTTCCAACCTCCCCTCACCCCAAGGATGCCCTCCCATCCATCATCCCTCCTCTCATCCCCCTTCCCCCTATCCTGCTGCAGGTTGAGATATCCCATTTAGTATGTATGTCATTTTCTCCCTGAACCAAATTCAATGTGAATGTGGTTTTGCCTTTTTAGCCTTCCTTATTCTCCCCCTCTTTTGCAACCACTTCCCCTTGCTTCTTCTGCATGGGATAGTTTACACTACCCTGTCTCTCCCCATCTCCTCTTGCCACTTTCCTCTCTCACCTCATAATTTCATCCCTTGAGTATTCTCCCTTCCCAGCAAATTCAACTTATGCCCTCTATCCATATATAACTGTAACCATATACACACACATTCACATATGTATTCATATGACCACACCCCCTTCTTCCATTATTTTCATAGTGAGAAAGATATCATCAGTCACAGTTATTGCTTTTCCATATAGGAATGTAAATAGTTCAACTTTGATAAGTTCCTTTTGATTTCTTTTCCCTGATTACCTTCTCAGGCATCTCTTGCTTCTTGTGTCTGGATGTCAAATTTTCTATTCAATTCTGGTTTTTTCCTCAAGAATGCTTGAAAGTCCTCTATTCCACTGAATGACCATATTTTCCCCTGAAACAAAATACTCAGTTTTGCTGGGTAGGTGACCCTTGGGTTCATTCCCAGTTCTTTTGCCCTCTGGAATATCATATTCCATGCCCTTCGATCCCTCAGTGTAGAAGCTGCCAGGTCCTGGGCTATTCTGATTGTGTTTCCACAATATTGAAATTGTTTCTTCCTGGCTGCTTGTAGTATTTTCTCCTTGATCTGGGGATTCTGGAACCTGGCTATAATATTCCTGGGAGTTTTCTTTTTGGGATCTTTTTCAGGAGGTGATCGGTGGATTCTTTCAACCTCTATTTTGCCCTCTGGATCTAAAACATCAGGGCAGTTTTCCTTGAGAATTTCTTGAAGGGTGATTTCTAGGTTCTTTCTTTGATCATGGCTTTCAGGTAGTCCAATAATTTTTAAATTGTCTCTCCTGGATCTATTTTCCAGGTCAGTGGTTTTTCCCATGAGATATTTCACATTGCCTTCTAATCTTTCATTTCTTTGGATCTGCTTAACAGCATCTTGATTTCTCATAAAGTCATTAGCTTCCATTTGCTCCAGTCTAACTCTGAAGGAGTGAATCTCCTCAGTGAACTTCTGAGATTCTTTTTCCATCTGGCAAATTCGACTTTTTAAGGCATTCTTCTCCTCATTGCCCTTTTGGGCCTCCTTTGCCATTTGAGTTAGTCTATTTTTTAAGGTGTTGTTTTCCTCAGTCAGGCTGTTGACCCTCATTTCATACTTTTCCTGCATCCTTCTCATTTCTCTTTCCAATTTTTCCTCCACTTCTCTTATTTGATTTTTAAAGTCCTTCTTAAGGTCCTCTATGGCCTGCAACCCGCTCATGTTTTCCCCTGGGGCTTTTGGAGCAGGACTTCTGACCTCACAGTCCTTTTCCCGCTCTATGCCCCCAGAATAGGAGTCTAGGGTTGCATTTTTCTGTTTCCTTTGCCTTGGCATGTTGCCACTTAATTACTTGACTTTTGGGCTTGTTGCCACACTATGGCTTTAAGGTCAGATAGAGGAATTTTCGTCCCGAAGGTGTGGGGGGCAACTTCCGTTTCTGGCAAGCTGTAAACCCACCCATGACTTCCACCCTAGATCACAATCCAGATCCAGGGAGGTTAAAGCAAGAGCGATTACCCCCCAAGACTGATCGCTGGATCTCCCTACAAATTTGCAGGCTGGGAGCGGGCGCTGCCTCTGAAAACTACAAAATGGTGTTTGTCCTCAGAGGCTTCTAGCCCCCAGGGGAGGGAGCCGACGCATTCCCTAATACCAGTCCCAAAGTCCATAGGACACTAACCTCTTACTTTGTCCCAGGCAAGTCTGTGTTGATAATTCTGGAGTCGCCACAGCTCCTGGTGTTCTGGGGTTCCTCCAGCCGGCTGCTGGCCCTGCTGCCCTGGGTCTAAAACCTTGGCTCATGCGGACCTGGGCTCGGCTCGGTTCCTGCGCTCTGCACACTGCAGGCTACCAGACCACTGCACTGGTCCTTCCTGCAGGGCTGCTGGGCTGTCCTCAGCAGGAGTTTAGCTTCTTTGTGTCGTTCTGTGGGTGCTGGGGCTCCAGAAGTTGTTCAGAGTCCCCTTTTACATCATTTGGGGGGAATGTGGGGGCAGAGTGGCTTGGATGAGCTGTTTCTACTCCGCTATCTTGGCTCCACCCCCAGGAACTTACAATCTTAATGTGGAAAGCAGCAAACACCCAAAAAGGACACTAAAAAGTAGGAGTGACAATGATGGTGTAGTTATAGTCCAACAAATGCAACTAGTGGGACTGGCCTGGGCCATGAACTCTCTTTTTCCTCCTGACTTAATAGTATTTTATTTTTTTCCAATTACATTAAAGTAAAGATTGTTTTCAATATTCATTTTCATAAAATTTTGATTTTTTCCTTCCCTTCCTTCTCTCCTCTTTCCCTCTCCTCCCCCCTCCCTAAAACAGTAAGCAATCTGATATAGGCTATACTTGTACAATCATGTTAAACATATTTCCACATTAGTCATGTTATAAAACAAGAATCTGAACAAAAAAGAAAAAAACAGAAGAAAGAAAAAAAAAGGTGATGCTCACACCAAAGGGGTGTGGGCCATACGAGAGTGTGGAAATTATCAGGGTAGCCCGTTTATTTATCCTGGGGCAAGAGTTTTTATAACAGAGGTGATTGCATCTGGTTTTCTTGTGGAAAAAATGATTAACCAGCTTGTATTTATTATTGTCGGCTGTGCAATCTATGGGGGTCACTTTTGGTAATCACGTCCTGTTTCCTTGCCAGGCACAGAAAGATGGTGAGCCAACAAACACCCTGAGCACTAATTAGCCCACATGGGGAGCATGGTCTAGGGAAATCCTGACCCATGACTGGATTGGCCCAGCATTGGCATTCTATAAAAAGGTGAAAGTAGTATGCTTTGATCTACATTCAGACTCCATAGTTCTTTCTCAGGATGTGGATAGCATCATTAGTCTTTTGGAATTGTCTTGGGTCATTATATTACTGAGAAGAGCTAGTCTGTTATAGCTGATCATCACACAATGTTGCTATCACTGTGTACAATATTCTCTTGGTTTTGCTCACTTCATTTAGCAGCAGTTCATATAAGTCTTCCCAGATTTTTCTGAACTCTGCCTGCTCATCATTTCTTATAGCACAACAATATTCCGTTACATCCATATACCACAACTTATTCACTCATTCCCCAACTGATGGACATCTCAATTTCCAATTCTTCTCACAAAAAGAGCTGCTGTAAATATTTTTGTACATGTGGATCCTTTTTTAAAAAAAATTATCTCTTTGGGATACAGACCCAACGTGGTATTGGTGGATCAAAGGCTATGTACAGTCCTTTGGGCATATTTTATGTATTAATAATATTAATATATTGTCAATTATTAACAATCAATAATCAATAATTATTTATTATTACTCTATTGTATATTTATATTATAGTCCTTCAGGCATAGTTCCAAATCGCTCTCCAGAATGGTTGGATCAGTTCACAACTCTACCAACACTGCATAGTGTTCCAATTTTTCCATATCTTTTCCAACATTTATCATTTTCCTTTTTTGTCATGTTAGCCAATCTGATAGGTGAGAGGTGGTACCTCATAGTTGTTTACATTTTTCTAATCAATAGTGATTTATGGCATTTTAAAAATATGACTGTTGATAGTTTTAAATTTTTCTTCTGAAAACTGCCTGTTTATATCTTTGTCCATTTATCAACTGGAGAATTGACTTGTATTCTTACAAATTTGACTCAGTTCTCTATATATTTGAGAAATGAGCCCTTTATCAGAAACACTGGCTGTAAAATTTTTTCCTCAGTTTCCTGCTTTCCTTCTAATCTTGGTTGCATTAGTTTTGCTTGTACAAAAACTCTTTAATTTAACATAATCAAAATCCATTTTGCATTTCATGATGTTCTCTTTCTATTGTTTGGTCATTAATTCTTCCCTTCTTCATAGATCTAACTGGTAAACTATTCCTTTCTGAGCCCCATTTCAATGGAAGATTTGGAAGGGATTTTTTTGCTCCCCTCTCCAGCCCTCCAATCAGAAGCAGAGGTTACTGAGAGTATTGATGAGATATAAGTACTAAATCTGTCACAATCTCTGGAATGATGAATTTCCTAGTGATAAGCTTTGTATGATAATGGATAAAAAATGGGAATAGCAGTGAGTCTTTTACTGGAACAAACTGAAACACTTGTAGGTCATTTGAGTTAACAAAAGATTTACCTAAGCCTATTAGGAGTAGAACATTCAGCAAGGAAACACACTGAAGACACTTTGAGCTGATTCAGTTGAATGAATTCCTTTTGCAGAACTGCCCATTGTGTCTGACCAGCCAACTATCAATAAGCACCTGGAGTTCCTTTGTGGTTTGTATTTAGAAGAAGGGGAAGTGGTGTCAGCAACTTAATCACTTAATCTCCTTAGCCAATCAAGTTTCAAAGATGGTTTCCATAAATTTCAGGGAAAATTAGCCATTCTAGCATGAGGGCTTGAATCAGAATATAGTGTGTGCTACCATATCCTTTGTCAACTACTGGTTCTGAGAAGGATAAAGATAGAACTACTGATTCAGACCTGTTGCAGCTGTGTACCTACACTATTTCTTTTTCCACCAAATGTGCTCCCATGTTCACATTTTCTTTCTAGCTCATTGTCTGATAGTCAAGAACTCAACGTGTTTTGTAAAAGAGGCACACACAGACTTTTGCTGTGTGTCATTGCATGAGAGCAAGACATTCCCTCAGTAGCTGTGATTTGGTTTCCTCTCATTGGACACCATTGCATTCATACTGGGGATGAGAAAAATGAAGGCATGACCTCTATGCCTGACAGACATAATCAGAGCATGATTTATTTATTTGCATTAGATGCTGTTTCTTTGTATTATGAATATCTTTTAGGAAGAAAAAATGAATGATTTTAAAAAATTAGTGCTATGTGCTTTTAAATGTGCTTATAATATGTCTGTGCATGTGCATATATTTAACTATAACTATATCTTAAAGGCAAAGTAGTGCACATTGCACTAGCAATCAGGGGACATATTTTCTAATTCCAACTCTGTTACTAACTTGCTGTGTGATTTGGGGCAACTCACATAACCTTTCTTAGCCTCAGTGTTCTCATCTGTAAAATTAAGAGTTGGGCTTAATGATCTCTACCATCCCTTCCACATTGTTAGCACAGCAGGGAAAGTAATGCTGCTGAGACAACAGGGAAGGGAGAGCCTGGAGTCTGAGGACTAAGTTCCCCAGAGCTTCTGTTTGAATGAAAGCAAACAGCATATTTAAATTACTTGAAACTGTCCACTATTGTGGATTTTATTCTTTGATCAATGAGATTAACCCAGCTTTTGCTGAGTGATGGCTGTGAGAAGACAGTGAAGGATGGCTTTGTTGAGCTGGATAGAGATGGTGATAATGTTCCTGCAGGGCATTATCTTTCTGTATTGTTCTTGTGTGCTCTGAAGGATGGCTGATCTTTTTGGTGAAAGCAGCTAAGGGGGAACTGATAGCCAAGCCAAGCTTCATACATTGTTGAGTATGCGTTCACTCAGGGTTTTAGATTCAGCATAAACTGTATATGTGATTGAAAAGTCTGAGACACCTCCCTGTCTTTTTGAGGTTTCTCTTTGCCAAGGCTAGTGACACCATGAGAAGGTTTTTCTCATTCTAGTTGTCCTCAAGTCAGAGATTTTTAGGCTAGGGAACTACTTTGAGTTCTGATTCTGGTTGGATCTAGGGGAATGCAATAAAAATCCCTCATTTCTCACCAGTCCTCAATTCTCTGGGACGTCTCTGGTTTCTCTATGGTGCCCCAGTCAGCTCATTATTGGAAAAACCTCACCATCCTACAATATCCCACCAGCCCTGGTATTCTCCTTCATTATCTCTTATTGGAGGATGGGGCCAAGAACTTCAAATCTCCATTTTTTTAAAGCAATTGGGGTTAAGTAACTTGCTCAAGGTTACATGGCCAGTCGTTATTTATGTGTGGGTGCTCATTTTCTGAGGCCTGAACCAATCCCAGATCCTCCCGACTCCGGGGCCTGTGCTCTTACTCACTGTGCCACCTAGCCGCCCCTCAAATCTCCATTTAAGGAATGAGTCATCTCAGATCATCTCATTCCTCACCTAACAATAATATTTTGAAACTTCTTGGACTGACTTCTCTGCTATGCCCCTGTTAGATATCTCCCAACACCCCTTCTTTTTCAGCTTCTTTATGTATATTCTCTTCCTCAAGGAGATTGTAAACTCCTTGAAACCAGAGAGTGTCTTTTTTCATATTTGTATTCCCAGCATTTATCATAGTACCTAGTATATAGTTGGCACTTTACATGCTTATTGACTATCATTGACTGAATATAGTTTGAGCCTATTCAATTTGTTAAAAATTAGAAAAAAAGACACATTCACATTAGAAACTATAGATATAGATGTAGAGGGGTGTGTGTGTGTGTGTGTGTGTGTGTGTGTGTGTGTGTGTGTATTTTGGAGGTGGTGGTAGACTGTGATTTCACTGGCATAGAGGGAAAAAAGGAATTGTTGACTGGATTTGTCAGATAGGACTGGCCTAAACTCTAATCCCTTCCTGCCTTGCTTTCTAGTCTCCTCCTTTCTAGTCCTCCTACTTATCTGCTCTTGCCTTTTATCATCCCCAATACTAACAAATTTCCACAAGAGACCCTCCCCCAGGAAGACCCTCCCCCAGAGGGATCTTCCAGCCCTTAAACATGCTCTCCTGAATACCTGTTACAATAGGACCAGTGTTTTCCTGATATGATTTCCTTTGGTCCCAGCTTCCCTGACACAATTTCCTGGTGAAAAATGTTATGAAAAGTCCAAGCAGTACATAGAGTAGGCCTTTCAGAGTTGGTAGGTACCTGAGACAATGTGAGTCTGATGAGAGATGCATTTCCAGATGAAGATGAAGGGACATGGAAAAAAAATAAAAAGTGCCACTGTCTCCTCAGCATATATTCTTGCTGTGTTAGGGCCCCTCATTTCATCCTAACTACAAACCTGAACTCAGAAGGTGTGGGACTCAGATCATGCCTACAGCACCTGTGAAGCATCTAGTCCAAAAATCTTCTGTCATCCTGGGAGATTCTCCATTGTCTAATCCCAGGGAAATCCTCCTGAATTTTCCTTGGTCTTGGCAACCCAGGGCAACATATGTATGTATATGTGTATGTATGTATATATGTTAAATTGTATATGTGTGTGTTTACTATGAGTTTCTGGCTTAGAAACGCCATTTACAAAACAAAGTAAGGCAAATAAACCTGTTTAGACCTTATGTCTTACAAACAAATTTTCTCATAGTACATGAATGAAAATTTGGAAAGATTTAATTTGAAATTTTTGAGCCATGTATTTCATGGAGATTCTAAATATAGGACTAGTCACAACTGTTATTTGAATTGAAAAGTTGTATTCTATGTGTTTCCCTTTGATTTACATTGCTTTTTCTATCTTATGCATTTACTTCCCAGAAGATATTTTTATATATGGAGTAAAATGATATAACAAGATATAAGCCAATAAATATTTGCATAACATAAACACTTTAGCATTCATAATTTTATTGTGGGTTGCTTGCTGAAACTGTTAAGACAGGAACTCTCACTTCATTTTCACTCAGAGGAAGGAATGATGGCATAATGGAATGACCATTAGCTCAGGAGTCTGTAAACCTGGTTTCATTTTGCCACTTATGAGCTGTGAGTCACATACAATTAGAGAATCAGAGCTGAGAAGGGAATCTCTGAGGTTATATATTTTAATTCGTATCTGAAGCATGAATTTTTTAAATTTAACCTTGCTGAGCCTCAGTTTTTTCATCTGTAAAATAGGAATAATAATATCTAGTCTGCCTACCTCAAAGAGTAGTTGTGGTGAATGAATAATGTAATATTTAAGAAAGTACTTTTAAAACTATAGCGGTGGCATTAAAGAGGCTTGAATTTCAACCCCTAGGTGAACCTACCTTCTGATTGGCCTAAGATCACGTCTTTGGGATATAGCAATCTTGATTGGTGGAAGTGTGCAAAGAGTTCACGTTCCTCCCCCTTTACTGGCCTGGAAGGACTACTCCTCAGGTGAATGGATCCATATTACTTCATTACTCCTAGGGAGAATGACTTTCAAATGTGCTGACCCACCCCACTGCCCACTAGAAATGGAATGTTAGCGAAACGCAGCTTCCTCTAGCAATCTTTGGCTAGAAAAATGTGAGATATCTCAATCAGGTTTCCCGTGACCTAGTTTTTTTTTTTTCCCCCGAGGAATTCAAACATCCCCCCCCCTCGCAAAAAAAAAAAATCCTGATGAGGGGAGTAGCAAGGCCAAGGTTCTTGGGGAAGGATCTAGCTCCAGCTGACTTTGTTTACAGAGACAAAAGGTAAGGAAAGGCCTTTATGGACTGGAATAGGTAACATTCCTCACTGAAATGTGCTGTGAAGGCTTTCTCTTTAAACTAATGTAAGAAATGGCCCTTTGAACAGAGAATGGAATATTACAAGTTAGTATGGAGTCAGTCGATACTGCATTAAAATTAATTTTCCTCAATAGTAATAGGGAATTTTGAAAAGAGAAGGGTTTTGAGGAAAAGGTTATGAGATTTGTTTAGGACATGTTGAGGTTGAGATTTGGAGGCATCTAAGAGTTCTTTACTATTTCCTCAGTTGGCTTAGTTTCAAATCCTTCAACCATTTTTACAATTAAAATATAGTCAGTGAAAACAAAAGAAAAATGTGTTCTTCCTTTTTTAGTTCTCAATTGCCACCTATTTTCCATTGTATGTTTCAGCTGTATTTCTTTTTGGTCCTGCTCTGCCCCTAACATAACTTAAAAAAGAAATATACTTGCCTACGCATGTGTATATGTGAATATTCCCTCATATTTGTGACCAGTGTAAGCTCATATTTGGATTTTCTACCCTTGACACCATTCTTATAGGATCAGGTCACTCTGTTACTTGCTCTTACTAATTTTTCTATAAATACATTTAAAATAATCTGATCAATGGCTTCTCTCACTGTATTTCTACCTTGGGCCCTTTAGACAGCTCTCCCTTTTCTTCCTCATTAAACTGATTTTGGTGGCATCTTCAGACTTTTTTTTGGAGCTTCTCATCCCTCTTGTGCCTATTTCCCATATAGAAGTCTGAGCCAGGACATAATTCCAGTCTATTCCCTGAACCCTTAGAAAATTCTTTTCTCACAATGTACTTGATGCATGCCAGATTGTGCAGAGCTTTATTTTCTCCTCTATCACAGATTCTAAGATGGAACAGTTATTTTCCTCTAAGGTTTCAATAATTTCTACTTCAGTATCATCCTTGTTTAGCAAAATTAAATACTAAAGAACAATTCCCCCTTGATCTTCCTCCACCTTTTGAAGAATTAAGTGATCATTTGGGAAAAGTCAAGAATTTATTAGCTGCTGAGAGAGAGAAAGAGAGAGAGAGAGTGTTTCTAATGAATATCTATATAATTGATACCTTTCATCACTACTCTGATGGCTTGTGGGCCCTCTTTGTAATATGTTCCCTGAACTCATCGATTTCTTTTTCTTTTTTTTTTTTTGTTCATTTGGTCTGCCGCATATTCCCATGACAATAGTGTGGCTATTTCTCTGTCAATTTTGACCTTCATCCAAATGTTTGCCATTATGCTTCTCTCTGTTTCTTGAATTTCCTTGAAAGAGTATGTCTTTTTTATGTACAATCCTCTTCAGCTTTGTGTCCTTATAAATAGACTTTTAACTTTGCTGTTCCTATTTAGCAGATTTCTTTACTGCTCTTATCCTTATGTTGTAACTGTTGGTTTTTATACATGCTTGGTGGATTAGTTAAATGATAGATAGAATTTATATCTATACACACTACACATATATTTGTACAAATATATGTATACATGTGTGCATGTATGTGTGATGTTTGTATGTATATGTATTCACAGGTCTCTTAATGTCTTGAGACTCCAAGAAAATGTGTTCACTGTCCTGATTGAATTAAATTAATTTCTGACCAGGAGCCCAATATTCTTATAGTTTCCTTTAGTGGTCAGAAATCTGAATCTTATTTAAATATGGCTTCTAAACCAAATATTCACTTAACCAATATGACTTTCTCTCTTAAAATGCCTATTTTCATCTGGGAGCAGTGATGAAAACACATGTGTAACTTAAGCTCTTGGTTTTTTGGCTAATATTTGTAACTTCTAGTATTTTGTTCAGGTTTCTTCAGGCGATATTCTTTGTTCTCATGTGAATCACCAGAAGTTTTTGTTCTTAGACTTCTTAATATAAAGAGTAGATTTTTTTTAACAGCAAAAGCCCTTTGCAGTATTTTTCAGACCTCTTAAGTAAACCTAGTTACAGTTAGAATCATATTTCTTCTCTTATGATTAGTGATTCCCTTTAAACAAGTGGCCATAAGTCAAGTAGACCTGGCAAATCCCATGTATAACTTCAACCACGTATAGTGAAAAAAATCATCTAAATTAATAATAAGAAAGTGTCTTTTCCCTCATAGAGAAAAGTGTTTCATGCTGATGAAGTAGGCAAGAATTTAGCATTTTTGACATTTATGCAAAAAAGGTAGAACCTGTCCTTTATTTTCTATTATGTCTGACTTATTTATTCAAGTTCTCCAATCAAACACCCAAATCTTAACTTAGCAACTTACAAATAAGAAAGGATATTTGAAAAAGTGAGGTAGTTTTCTATTATATACATATTTATTATATGGAAATGTATATTATCCACAAACAGTGTATTCTTTCTTTTTGAAATGTCCATTGGACAACTAGTAATGCAATTATTGAACAACAACCATTTACTTAGCACCTACTATGCAGGAGGCATTATGCCAAGACCCTGGGAAACAAGGCCTTCAAGGAATTTAATTTCTATGAGAAAGAAAAAACTACATATAGAAATCTTTAAAACATAATTACATACAAAATAAAGACAAGATAATTTTTATTGGGGAGTACATTAGCTTTGGAGAACAGGAGAGGACTTACATTGTAGGGGGTAGAGTGACAGCTGAGCTTTTAAGGAAATTATTTCTTTAATATTAATTTTTAATTTTTAGTTCAAAATTATCTCTTTTCTTCTACCTCCTGCCCTCCTTTGAGAAGGCAAATAATATGATACCCATTATACATGTGAAATCATGCACAACATTTCCATATTAGCCATGTTGCAAAAAAAAAAAAAAGAATATTAAAGTTAAAAAATATGCTGCAGTCAGCATTCTTTCTCCGGAGGTAGATAGAATTTTTTTATCAAAAGGCCTACAGGATTGTCTCAGGTCATGATGTTTCTGTGAATTATTAGTCATAGCTGATCATTATACAGTATTGTTATTACTGTATACAGTGTTCTCCTGGGTCTTCTCATTTCACTTTTTATCTATACATATAAGTCTGCCCACGTTTTTCTGAAAGAATCCTACTGGTCATTTCTTATAGCACAGTAGTATTCCATCACAAAAATATACCACAACTTGTTCAGCCCTTCCCCTATTAATGGACATTCCTTCAATTTCCAATTCTTTGCCACCACCAAAAAAATAAAGCTGTTATAAATACTCTTGTGTATATAGGTCCTTTTTAAAAAAAAATCTCTTTGGGATACAGGACCAGTAGTGCTATTAGCTGTTTCAAAGCGTATGCATAGGATATAGTCCTTTGGGCATGGTTTCAAATTGCTCTCCAGAAAGGTTGGATCAGTTCACCACTCCACCAATAATTCATTAGTGCCCTTATTTTTCTATATCCCCTTCAACATTACTCATTTTCCTTTTCTGTCATATTAGCCAATCTGAGAGATGTGAGGTGATAACCTCAGAGTGGGTTATGACCCACAGTTTAAGAAGTACTGAAGGGGTCACCAGAGGAAAAAGTTTAAGAAGCCCTGATTTAGAGCTTTTTTTTTTTAATATGATTTTTTTCTTCTCCTGAAAACTGCTTATTCATATCCTTCGAACATTTCTCAATTGGGGAAGACTTAGATTCTTATAAATTTGACTCAATTCTCTATACATTTGAGAAATGAGACCTTTATCAGAGACATTTGTCATCCCCCCCCCACAGTTTCCTGCTTCCCTTCTAATCTCAACTGCATTAGTTTTGTTTGTTCAAAATCTTTTAAAATTTCATGTAATCAGAATCATCCATTTTATAACCCGTAATGCTCTTTTTCTTTTGTTTGATCATAATTCTTTCCCTGTCCACAAATCTGAGAGGTAAAATAGTCCATGCTACCCTGAATATTCTTATGATGTCATTCTTTATGTTTAAATCATGGACCCATTTTGACTCATCTCAGTATATGACATAAGATGGTGGTCTATACATATTTTCTGCAAAAGTGCTTTCCATTTTTTCCAAGCAGTTTTTGTCTAACAGAGATTTCTTGTCCCAAAATCTTGGACGTTTGGGTTTGTCAAACTGTAGGTTACTCTCATTTTTTTTTTTAATACTATGTATTGTATACCTAATCTATCTTACAGATCCACCATTCTATTTTTTAGCCAATATCAGATTGTTTTGATTATTTCCTTTTTGTGATACCGTTTGAAAACTTGTACTTCTAGGCCACCTTCCTTCACATTTTCTTCCATTGATTCCTTTGATATTCTTGACCTTCTGTTTTTCCAGATGAGTATTGTTATTTTTTATAGCTTTCAGGATTTCTTTTTTGTAATTTGATTTTTATAACTCTGAATAAGTAAATTAACTTAAATAGAATTGTCATTTTTATTATATTGGCTTAGCCAACTCATAAGCAATTAATATATTTTTTCCAATTATTCAGATTGGTCAATTTCTGAGAAAAGTATCTTGTAATTGTGCTCATATAATTTCTGGATTTGTCTGGGCCAGTAGACTCTCAGGCATTTTATATTGTCTACAGTTATTCTAAATGAATTTCTCTTTCTATCTCTTCTTTATAGACTTTGTTGGTAATATAAAGAAATGCTGATGATTTTTGTGAGTTTATTTTATATCCTGTAACTTTATTGAAGTTGTTAATTATTTCAACTAGTTTCTTAGTTGATTCTCTATATTATACCATCTGCAAAGAGTGAAAGTTTTGTTTCCTCATTGACTATTCCTATTTTTTAAAAATTTTTTGTCTTGTTTATTGTTATAGCTAGTATTTCTAGAACAAAATTGAATAATAGTGTTGATAATGGTCATCCTTGATTCACCCCTAATCTTATTGGAAAGGATTCTAGCTAATCCTCATTGTAGATACTACTTGTTAATGTTTTTAGATGGATAATACTTAAACCATTTTAAGGGAAGCTCCACTTATTCCTATGCTTTATAATGTGATTTTTTAAAAAATAGGAATGAATGTTATATTTTGTCAAAAGCTTTTTCTGCATCTATTGAGCTATTCATGTTTTCTGTTGGTTTTGTTATTGACATGGTCAAGTATGGTGATATTTTCTTAATATTGAATAGTCTAGCATTCCTGGTATAAATCCCACCTTGTTATAGTATATGATCTTTATAATATATTGATGCAATCACCCCACTAGTATTTTATTTAATTTTTTTACATAAATATCTATTAGGGAAGTTGTTCTATATTTTTCTTTCTCTGTTTTTGCTTTTACTGGTTTAGGTATCAGCACCACATTTGTGTTGTAAAAGGAGCTTGCTCAGATTCCTTCATTGTCTATTTTCCCAGATATTTATATAGTATTGGAATTAATTGTTCCTTAAATGATTGGTAGAATTAACGAGTGAATGCATGTGCTTCTGGTGATTTTTTTTTTCCCTTAGGGAGTTCATTGGTGACTTGTTCAATTTCTTTTTCTAAGATAGAGTTATTTGAGTATTTTATTTTTTTATTCTGTTAATCTGGGCAATTTATATTTCTGTAAACATTCATTTTATTTAGATTGTCAGATTTATC
Organism: Gymnobelideus leadbeateri; assembly: GCA_011680675.1. Classification (NCBI taxonomy): domain Eukaryota; kingdom Metazoa; phylum Chordata; class Mammalia; order Diprotodontia; family Petauridae; genus Gymnobelideus; species Gymnobelideus leadbeateri. The sequence goes on from WOXC01011830.1 coordinate 806,709, forward strand.
AGAATACAGTTGGGCAAAAGAGTTCCTAATGATTACTTTAATTTATCTTCCTTAACCATGAAGTCACCTTTTTCATTTTTGATATTGGTAATTTGATTTTCTTCTTTCTTTTATTTAATGAAATTAACCAATGGTTTATTTATTTCCCCCCATCCCCTGCCCAACCTTGCTTATTTAATTTTTAAAATTGTTTTTAAGCTTTTCTAAGAAATCTTGTTTGCTTATATTTATGTTTTCCTTTGAGACTTTCCTTGTAGTTGCTTTGACATCATTGACTTCTGGGTTTCTATCTTGATCTTCCCTGTCATTATAGCAACTTGTTATGGTCAAGTTCTTTTTTTGTTGTTGTTTGTTCATTTTTCAAGACTATATTTTGATTTTTAATTTTATGTTAAAGTTGGGCTCTGCCCCAAGGGAGGAGGGAGCACTCTCCCAAGCATCACGTATTTCTTTCTGTTGTTTTAAGAACTTGTTCTCGTGTCTCTGGGCTGAGAGTTTCCTAAGCTGCTGCTGCCACCAGTGCAGCCACCTCTAAGATTTCATTACTGGTGTCACAATGTAGGCTGCTTCCAGACTTGATCACCATCCCAGTGAGACAAACCTTTCTAACCTCCTAAGTTGTCTTGGGTTGGAAAATTGTTTCACCCTACTCTTTGTTGGTTCTGGTACTGCAGAGGTGTTATTTTAGAGTTGTTTGGAGGGGAATTTAGCAGAGCTTAGCTAAGTGCTTCTTTATTCTGCTATCTTGGTTCTACCTTTTATCAGTTTGGAAGGAAACTAGTGATTCTACAGGATGGAGTAAGGCAAGAATGCATTCCAACAAAAAGTACAGCCTAAGCAAATGTATGGATATAGAAGATAGGATGATGGATGGTGCATTTCAGACTGTATAGCGAGAACTCTCCTTTCCTTTTCTATCACAGATTCTAAGATGGAGCAGTTATTTTCTTCTAATCTAATATTTGTTTCCTGAAGTATTGTTTAAGGCATTTCTCCCTCCTCTCTTCCCTCCCACCATAGACTTTATGCCAATTTAACTTCAATTGAATATTTCTCTTGCTTGTATTTTACAATATGAGAGAAAAAGTAGTAATTCTTAGGACTCTTTTATATTAAGTAAAATTTTAACCTGGGGGTTGCAGGACACTTTTTAGAATATCACTTACTGTTTCTATTCACTCATGTATTACATTCAGGAAGTCATGGCAGTAAAGAAGACAACATAAAACATCAAATTCTTTTGTATATGGTGGTCCTGAAGTTATACTGCTTAATAGTATTGATAGACCTATGAAGATCAGTATAGATGTGAAGGTTTAGGCTGAAAACCCCATTGCATCTTGAACTACAGAGGGTAGCAGGACTTAAAAGAAGGAACTGACTCATGGGTTATATTTGCAAGCATAACTATTACTAATTAGTCAATAAAAATATATTTATTAAATATTTCTCTGTTCCAGGCCCTGTGCTCATTGTATAGGTTATATATGTAAAAATAGTCTCATGCCCGTAACAAGTTTACATTTTTATGGGAAGATAGCATATAAAAAAATTAGCACGTAGCAAATTAATACAGAGTTGATGGAAGTTTACTTTAAAAGAGAAGGCATTAACAACTTGAGAAACCAGGAAAAACAATGTTTACAGAATAAAAAAAAAGTTATAGGAATTTTGATTCTATGGAAATTACAAGATTATGGTATAATAGCAATAGCAGACATTTCAGCCCATCATTTTATTTTGTCTGGTTACATCTCTGTTACCATTTTCAACAATCATTACTGAACAAGATCCTTCTAATTTGCTTTCAGCAGCCAAATCTTGTCTCAAAACAGTATATTTAAGCAGTTTCCTTATGTCTAATCCAAATTCCTTCTTTTACAATTGAAATACAGTTCATTTTCTTCCATCACACAGTAGAAATAGTGGAACTACTCGAGTAGAAAAGGCTTTCCTGTAATTAAAAGTTATTTGTAATTTGAGTCAGAGCAGTGATTCAGGGAGTACATGGCATAGAAGATGGAAAGCTGGCCTCAAAATCAGAAAGATCTGAATCCAAGTCTCAGTCCTGACATTTACTGATTGTATAGCCTAGGCAGGTCACTTAATCTCTTAGTGCTCTAGGCAACTCTCTAAAGCTAAATTGTAGAGTGCATGCTATACTCTATATTAGTAGAGACAGTTTCCTCAGTTTGCTAGTCACTATTACTAATACCAATGAAGTCACCAGTGTAGTCTGTATCCCTATCCCACAGCTTTCTCATCTTTAGTGAATAATGCCATTAATCATAGGACCGATTTTCCCATGCTCTCTTTGTAGGGAATGGAAAATTTCTAAGTAATAGAAAAAGTGAGAATAAAACCAAAGGTTTTTATTCCAATGAACAGATTCCATAAGCCGCTGATTTTCACAAAGATTTATGAATCCAGCTAGATTGGTTAGATGAGCATTTTATGATACCTGTACTTTCAAGTTCTAGTTCAAATGCTATCTTTTTCATGAAGCTTCTATAAATCCTAGAACCACAGATTCTTAGTTGTAAGGGATCTCAATGGTCATCTAGTCTAACCAGTACCCCTTCAACATTCTTGACAGTTATCCAGCCTATAGTAGTTAGGAACTAATTATCCTTTGTCCAAACCAATATATTTCATTATTGAATAGCTACAATTTTTAAGAAGTTTTCTTAATGATGAGCCAGTAATGTGCCCCCTTTGCAATTTCTTCTCATTGCTTTTAGTTCTAACCTATGAAGATGAGCAGAGCAAATCTGATGCCTTTTTCAAATGACAAATGATCAGACATTTAAAGAACATTACCATATAATCTCTCCCTCCCCCCTTTTGTCTCTTTTCCAAGCTAAATATCTTGAGTTTCTTCACATGATGCTTGTAGGGCACAGTTTGCATTCTCTTCTCCTTTCTGATCATCCTGTTTTGCATATGCTCCCTCCTGACAGAGTCCCTTTTAAAATGTGGAGTCTAAGATTGAAGGCCATGCTCCAAATGGTATCTGAGCAGAGTATAGTAATGGGACTATCAACTGTCTTACTCAGCATGCTACATTTTTATTAATACAGCTTAAGGAAAGCTGCCATGGGCTGCTCAGTGTCCAGCACTTAGCATGATCCAGAGATAGGAATAAGAAATGACCAGGCCATGTGGGTAGTTCAGGCAAGAACCATGAACTCCATTTATTGATTTTTAGGACAAGGTTTTTATAGAGCAATGAGACAAAGAAAGGGAAGGAAGGGATCTCAAGTGTTAATATCATTATCTTAGTCTGTCATATCCTGGAAGTAGCATGGCAGTAAGGCCTTTTGTTCTCTAGGTGCCAGAAAGTCTTAGGAAAAGTCAGTTAACTCCTTTCATATGAAGTCACATTACAAAGGATGCTCTTGAGAGCTGGCTTCAAGGCCTGAAGCCAAAGTCCCATCATCAAGTACATCTGCATAGGAACTGACCACCTAAAAATTCAAATATCTAGGTTTTGAACAACTAAAGTGTTGGGGCAGAGCCTGTTGGTCTCTGAACTCAGACATCATCCTTATAAGTGTAACCCTTATCAAAAGAACTCAGGAGCTAACTTGATGAAAAGTCCTTCTCAAAGAGGTCTTTGATATTCGGGTCCACTGATATCAAGGTAATTATCTGAGTCCTGGCTCAGACACTCCCAACAGAAAGCATTAGTTCTTCTGGCTGCTATTAAGGACATTCAATTTGCAGTACACATCACACATTTAGTCTTTGTTAGCTTGTACTTACACAGTTTACATTTTGAAATCCAAGTGAAGGATATCATTATTTATTGGTTATATTTTACTTTATTAACTTTATCTCACCTTTATGGGCTGTCTGGACTCTGTTGGATTTCGATTTTGTCATTCTGTATATTAACCCTCTCTCTCTACTTTGTGTCATCTGTAAATTTGATAAAAATGCTGTTCTGATCTGGGTCTCACTCAAGTCAGTTTCTGATAGTTTAAGTTCAATATTGGAATAAAGTGAAATAAAAAATATGAATTATTTCATAGTTAATAAAATGAGATTTACTTAATTCTGGCAGGACAAAGCTATTGAACAAAGATAGTCGAGAACCTCTTGAGTTGAGTCAGCTGTGTCAAACTCCTTTTGCAGTTCACAAACCAAGAATTGAAAAACCCTGCCCCTTCCGATCATCCCCCTTCTAATCCAAAATCCTTCTGGATACTTTGTACTCAGGAGAAAGTGATATCTACAGTTTGAACCTTTATTCCCCTGAACTAAATCTAAAAAAAATGTTTCAATGAGTTTTCCCTTTTAGGAAAAATTAGTGTAACTGAATGGGGGAGAGGCTAAGATATTGTTACTGCAACATATACCATTTATTCATTTATCTAAGTCATCAGTAAAATTAATTTTTTTAAAAAGCAATTGGAGTTAAGTAACTTGCCTAAGGTTACACGGCCAGTTTTTTGGTGCGGGTGTTAAGTAACTGAGGCTGGAACCGATCCTGGGTCCTCCCAACTCCCAGGCCGGCACTCTTACTCACTGCACCACCTAGCCACCCCCATCAGTAAAATTATTAAACAGAACAACATGAAAAACAAAGCCCTGATATCCCGAGTCCTCTCTAGAAAGTGACATCAAACTCATTAACCAACAGTTTGACATTTGACTACCTTCTTACCCTCTTTGAAAATCAGGATGGCATTTGCCCATCTCTAGGCTCATGGTAACTCGACCATCCACTACAATTAAAATGGTCACTAATAATTATTTGGCAACTGCATCTGTTAATTATTTCATACTCCTGGACTATATTTAAATAGGCCAAATATGTGAATTCATTGGAGAAGCTTAGGAGCTCCCTACTTATCTTTTGTTTTCATTCTCCACTTCCCTTCATCGTTTCTCTTCCTTCCTATTCTGAAGATTATTCTCCATTCATTTAATAATTCTTTTCTTTCAAACATTGTAATATTGCTAATCAAACATTTTATACTTTCATTAATCATCTTCTTACCTGCAACATAAAATTTAAAAAATTCTTTTTATTGTCTTTAGCTTTTGTCACAATTTTCCATTTTTATTTCCTTCTACTATTTAAAGAACTTCACTTTAAAAATCTTCAGTTCAACTGCCAAGTCTTATGAATTCTATCTCCTAAATACATTCTTTATCCATTCCCTCCTAAACGCTCATATGCCGCCCTTGACTCAGGCTCCCATGACTTCTCCCTTGATCTTTATTACTGATCTCACTGCTTCTAACCTCTCCCTACTCCAATCTATTCTACAAACAAGCACCAAAATGAAATTCTAAACGTGTGAGTCTTTGCACCTTCTCTGCTCATGGAACTCCAGTGGCTCCCTCTTTTTTTCTAGGATAAAAATTCAAACTCCTGGATTTGACTTCAGAAGCACTTCTTCTGACTTGAGCCACAGACTGATTTTACTTTCCCCTTTATACATTCTCTGTTCTAGCCAAACTACTCACCATTCACCCAGCTTGCTATTCATTTCCTATGTCCATACTATTACACTGGCTATCTCCCATGTTAATAATGTACTACCATTTCACTTTCACCTCATAAATTCCCAAATTTCCTTCAAATCTCAGGCTTCCTTGAAGAAGCCTATTCTGTTTCCCCAGTCATAAATACCTTTTACCTGAAAATTCCTTATTTTTTAAAAAATGAAATTTGTTAGTTTATTTACTTTTAGTTTACAACATTCAGTTCCACAGTCCCTTGAGTTTCTAATTTTTTCCCCCTTCCTTTCCTCCCCCCACCCCATCATGGCAGCGTGCACTAGAATATAGGATCTACAAATATCTTCACATTAATCATTAGTCAGGTTGTAGAGAAGGGTTATAACTGAGGGAATGATCAGTGGGAAAGAGGAAACAAAACAAGAAAAAGAAACACAGCAAGTAGTTTGTTTCAATCTTCATTCAGATTCCACATCTCTTTCTCTGGATGTGGATATCTCTTTAGATCGTGAGTCTTTTGGCATTGTCTTATAACCTTACATTGCTGAGAAAAGTCCAGTCTCTTAAAGTTAGTCATCACACATACGCTGTGTCTGTGATTGTGTACAAATTTCTCCTGGTTCTGCTCTTCTCACTCAGCATCAGTTTATATAAGTCTCTCCAGGTTATTATGAAGTCTTTCTGCTCTTCATTTATTATAGCACAGTAGTATTCCATCACATTCATATATCACAACTTGTTCAGCCACTTCCCAATTGATGGGTATCCCCTTGATTTCCAATTGTTTGACACGAAAAAAAGAGCAGATATAAATATTTGGTACCATATGGGTCCTCCTCCCACCTCTCTGATCTCTTTGGGATATAACCCTAGTAGTGGTATTGCTGGGTCAAAGGGTATGCACTTATTTATAGCCCTTTGGGCATAGTTCCAGATTGCTTTCCAGAATGATTAGATCGGTTCACAACTCCACCAACAATGCATTAGTGTTCCAATTTTTTCACATCCTCTCCAGCATTTATCATTTTCCTGTTTTGTCATCTTAGCCAATCTGGCAGGTAAGATGTGGTACCTCAGAGTTGTTTTGATTTGCATTTCTTTAATCATTAGTGATTTAGAACATTTTTTCATATGCTTATAAATATCTTTAATTTCATCTTAGGAGAACTTCTTGTTCATATCCTTTGTCCATTTATCAATTGGGGAGTGGCTTGTATTCTTTTTTTTTAATTTCTTTATTGTATTTGATTTAGATTATCAATGATATATATATATATATATTTTTTTTTTTTTCTTTTTGGAGGGCAATTGGGGTTAAGTAACTTGCCCAAGGTCACATGGCTAGGTGTGTGTGTGTGTGTGTGTGTGTGTGTGTGTGTGTGTGTGTGTGTGTGTTAAGTGTCTGAGGCCGGATCTGAACTCAGGTCCTTCTGACTCCAGGGCCAGTGCTCTACTCATTGCGCCACCTATCCGCCCTGAGTGGCTTCTATCCTTATACATTTGACTCAATTCTTTGTATATTTTAAAAATGAGACCTTTATCAGAGACATTGGTTGTAAAAATTCTTTCCCAGTTTTTCACTTCCCTCTTAATCTTGGTAACATTGGCTTTATTTGTACAGAAACTTTTCAATTTAATGTAATCAAAATTATGCATTTTGCATTTTATAATGCTCTCTAACTCTTGTTTCATCATGAAGTCTTTCCCTCTCCATAGATCTGACAGGTAAACTAACCTGGCTCTCCCAGATTGCTTACAGTATCAGCCTTTATCTTTACCTTATCATTACCTACTGACCTTTTATTTTCTCTTTGGCATTTATGAATTGAGAAGTCTGGAAACTGCCATAGCTGCTGGTGATTCAATCTCCTGAAGTCTGTTCCTACTGCTGCTGGTCTGGCCGCCCTGGGGCTGGAACTGTACCTCACTGGGAACTGCACTTCAGCTCCCAGCTCAGTGCAATAGGCCCTTCCTGTTGGCCTGCCAGGCTGCCTTCAGTGGGAGATTTGTTTCTCTGTCTCTTTGTGGGTTCTGTAGCTCTAAAGTTTGTTTAGAGTCATTTTTTTTACATGTATTGGAAGTGATTGGAGTGGGGGCTGATGCCAAGTTTGTGCTTCTACTCCACCATCTTCAATAGACTAAAATCTTTTACCATTTACCAAGATAAGATTAAAATATATACACGACAAAGATGTAATGATATTATGAGAAAATTTGAGGAATGTGGAATATTAGACTCATGGATAAAAGACCAGTGTATAAGTGAACAAGAGATAGAGAGAGCAGTGTGACTTTCTGTTCTCAGTTTACAATGGAGGAAACTAAGGTGAGGGGAGAGGGAATTGTTCAGGATCACACAGGTAATAAGTAGCATCCTAGGGTATGAACTTAGGTCCTTTGAATTAAAAGGTTGTTCTCTATCATCTTTACCATGCTGTTTACCTAATTATTTATGAACTTGTCTTAGATTCTCCCTAGCTCCACCCCAATGAGACTGAGAGCAGGAGTTAAATAATAATAGTAATAATAATAATAATAACAATACAAATCATCATAATAATAGTATAACGGTGACTACTCTGGATTCCATTGCCTAGAGGCTGGACATGCTACATTTTGACCTTCTTACTAGTTTGTTGTGTATCGTTTAGTGTATTGGGGGAGTGTATAGTCTTTGCCATTGGCTCAAGTACCTACTGATTGGGTTCCTCCAATTTTGAGGAGCCCCCTGCATTCTATTTTCATTTACCATTTAAACTTCAAACCAACATACACCCATCTAGGTTATAAATCCCCTTATAACACTAGGGGTTAGAGAACAGCTTAATTCCGATTCTCATCCCATCAAATTCAAAGTCCAAAGTCCCCCAGGACTTGCATCTTAGTACCATGGCTTCTCAAGAATTCCCTGCTGGGCTGCCAGCAATATCTGACCCAGATGATCCTGCCAGGATTGCTATGACTTTACTTCTTGGTTCTGGGGACTCCACTGACCTGCTTCTAGAACTGAAAACTGCAAATAAAATTATTCCAAACTCCCACCCTATTTATGAGGGCCACAGGGCTTAAAGGGGGTTGGAAGAGTTGAACCTTCCCCTCACACCCAGGTTGGCACGTGGTGGCCATGCTGTTGGTGAGTGAACAAGATCTTCACATTCTGTACACTGCTGAGAAAAGAGTGAGAGTGTCCCAGTCTAGTAGTTTTAAAGCTACAGCCTGTTCTAGCTCCACAGCCAATTTAAAGAGGCTGCTCCTATCCACAAGGAAACACAGACTGTCTTCTCCTACAAGCTGGTCCTTGTCATCTTCCTCTTGTGTGCCTCAGTCTTAGTTATCTGAGAATATGCAAAGCCTGATTACTCTAACTGGCATTTATCTAACATTAAAGGTTTGCATGGTGCTTTACATATGTTATCTCATTTGATTTTCATTTTCTCTCATGCCTAGTACAGTGTCTTTCATATATAGTTGCCACTTAATAAATGCCTGTTTAATTCAATTCAGGAAAATTCTTGGAAATTCTTTGGAGTATTTATTCATTTACTTATTTATTTTTTCCAACTTATTTATTTATTTTTAGTTTTCAACATTCATTTCCACAAGATTTTGAGTTACAAATTTTTCCCCCTTTTTTTCCTATGCCCACCCAAACATAGCAAGCCTTCTGAATACCCCTTCCCCCAGTCTGTTCTCTCTTATATCCTCCCCCTAACTTTCTAGTAGGGCAAGATGGATTACTATACCCCACTGCCTGTATATCTTATTTCCCAGATGCATGTAGAAAAAAATTTTTTAAAGCAATTGGGGTTAAGTAACTTGCTCAAGGTTACAGGGCTAGTTATTTATGTGTGGGTGCTAAATACTGAGGCCAGAACCTATTCCCGGTCCTCTTGACTCTGGGGCCAGTGCATTTTACTCACTGCCCCACCCAGCCACCCCCTGAAGAAAGTTTTTTTTTTTTTTTTTTTTGCTTTTTGGAGGGCAGTTGGGGTTAAGTAACTTGCCCAAGGTCACACGGCTAGGTTTTTTGTTTGTGTGTGCCTTAAGTTCTGAGGTCGGATCCGAACTCAGGTCCTTCTGTCTCCAGGGCCGATGCTCTGCTCACTGCGCCACCTAGCCGCCCCTCTGAAGAAAGTTTTTAAACAATTATTTTTTAAAACTTTGATTTCTAAATACTTTTCCTTCTTCCCTCCTCACCCAACCCCCACTGGGAGGACATGCAATTCAATATAGATTGTACATGTGTAGTAGTTATATTGACTTATTATATTTCCCTCCATCTTATCCCATCCCCCGCTCCTTCTGTTTTCTCCTTTGACCCTGCCCCTTTTCAAAAGTGTTTGCTTCTGACTACCCTCTCCCCCAATCTGCTTTCCCTTCTATAATCCCCCCTCTTATCCCCTTTCCCCCTACTTTCTTTTTTAATCGAATACTTTATTAACTTCTAGTTTACATCATTCATTTCTGCAAATTTTTGAGTTACACATTTTCTCCCTGTTTTTCCCCTACCCACCACCCCAAAATAGTGATCCCACTGGATATCCCCTCCTCCAATCTGCTCTCTCCTATATCTTCTCCCATACCCCCTCCAACTTTCCAGTAGGGCATGGTGGATCTCTATGCCCCAGTGCCTGTATGTCTCATTTCCCAATTACATGTAAAATAATATTAATAACAATACATACATATATAATTTTAAAAAACATTTGATTTTAAAACTTTGAATTCCAGATTCATTCCCTTCCTCCCTTGTCATCCACCATTACTGGGAAGATATGCAATTCAGTTTAGGTTGTACATGTGTAGCTATGCAAAACATTTCCATAGTGGATATATTGTAAAAGACTCCCTCCTATCCCACCTCCCACTTGTTCTATCTTTCCTCCTACTTTCCTGTTGGGTAAGAAAAACAGTTGAATGTGTATGTAATTCCCTCCTTAAGCTAAATTCAATGAGAATAAGGTTGACCCCTTCCCTTTCAACTTCCTGCTCTTCTCCATTGTAACAGCTTTCTCTTGCCACTTTTATGAGATAATTTACATTATTCTATCTTTCCCTTTCTCCTTCTTCCAATATTCCTCTCTCACCTTTTTATTTTTTAGATATCATCCTTTCCTATTCAACTGATCCTGTGCCCTCTGTCTATGTATACATGTACATACATATACATACAATCACATATATATTTATACCCTCCTATACATATATATATTCCCTTATACTGACAATTTATGTGTTACAATTATTGGTTTTTTTTTTTTTGGAGGGCAATTGGGGTTAAGTGACTTGCCCAAGATCACATGGCTAGTTTTTGTGTTAAGTGTCTGAGGCTGGATTTGAACTCAGGTTCCTTGTGATTTCTTTTTCCTATTTACCTTATCATGCTTCCCTTGCTGCTTGTATGTGAAAGTCAAATTTTCTGTTCAGCTCTGGTTTTTTTCATCAAGAATGCTTGAAAGTCCTCTGTTCCACTGAATGATCACATTTTCCCCTGAAGCATTAAACTCGGTTTTGCTGGGTGATTCTTGGTTTTAATCCTAATTCCTTTGACCTCCAGAATATCATATTCCAAGCCCTTCGATCCCTTAGTGTAGAAGCTGCAAGTTTTTGTATTATCCTGATTGTATTTCCACAATTTCTTCCTGACTACTTGTAATATTTTCTCCTTGATCTGGGGACTCTGGAATTTCGCTATAATATTCCTAGGCATTTTCTTTTTGTGATCTTTTTCAAGAAGTGATTGGTGAATTCTTTCAATTTCCATTTTCTCCTATGCTTCTAGAATATCAGGGCAATTTTCCTTGAGAATTTCTTGAAGAATCATTTCTAGGCTCCTATTTTTGATCATGGCTTTCAGGTAGTCCAATAATTTAAAAAATATCTCCTGGATCTATTTTCCAAGTCAGCGGTTTTTCCCAGTGAGATATTTCACATTGCCTTTTTTTTTTTTATTAGTTTGGCTCTGTGTTATAGTATCTTGATTTCTCATAAAGTCATTAGCTTCCATTTGCTCCAATCTAATTTTGAAGGAATTATTCTTTTAAGTGAGTTTTAAAAATTCCTTTTCCATCTGGGTAATTCTGGTTTTTAAGGCATTCTTCTCTTCATTGGCTATTTGGACCTCTTTTGCCATTTGAATTAGTCTATTTTTTAAGGGTTATTTTCTTCAGTCAGGCTGTTGACTCTCTTTTCATGATTTTCTTGCATCATTCTCATTTTTCTTCCCTTTCTCTTGATTTTCAAAATCCTTCTTGAGCTCCTCCATGGCCTGTGACCAATTCATAATTTTCTTGGAAGCCTTTGATGCAGGAGTATTCACTTTGTTGTCTTCTTCTGGCTCCATGTTTTGATTCTTTTTGTACCCCCAGAAAAGATCCTATGGTCTGATTGTGCTTCCTCTGTTTGCTAATCTTGCTAGCCATTTACTTGACTTTAGAGTTCTTTGCCATGGAAGAATTCTGCTTCCAGAGTGGATAGAGTTGTGTCCCAAACTTCTGGGATGTTTGCAGTTGTCACAGCTATGAAGAGGGTGCCCTCTCTACAGCCACCACAAGCTCTGGCACACTAGTGATCCTCACCGCACGATTACCACCCAAGACTGTGACCCAGATCCAAGCAGGTCAAAGCAAGAGTGATTACCCTCTGAATGCTTACTTGGTGCCCCTAAGATCTGTAGGCCAGGAGCTCTGGAGGCAGCCACATGGCAGCAGCTGCAGCCATGTATAGCTGCAAGCACCCTAGCATCCCCAGATTGACTGCCAACACAGGTTCTTAGGTCTGCTTTTATAAAGGAAAGCAACTCAAAATCAGTTAACAAGCTTACTTTAATCAAACAAACATATATTACTTAGTTCAGGGGAAAAGGTCAGCACCCCAAACTTCAGAGTATACAAACAGTAGTTTCAAAACAGAGAAACAAACAGATCAAGCAGACAGGCTTCCAAACTGACCAACCATTATATCAATACCAAATCACAGTAACCAGAGAGGGAAGCATCAACATCTGGGTTTTCAAAGCCGGGGGGCTCTCAACAACGGCTTCCCAGAGTCTCATCTGGTCAAATCACACAACACTTCTCAAAGTGAGCCCCAAAGCAAAGCCTCAAATTAGGGATTATATAGTCTTCTCCTGGCTCAGAGAATGTAACCACCCTCTGGACCCACTGCCCAAGCCCAATCACACAGCATCAAGGGGCAGGTGCTAGACTGGGTGCTTCTATCACCCAGTTCCACCAAGAGTTACCTACTGACTGTTTATTTTCTCTTTGGTGTTTATGGGTTAAGAAGTCTGGAAACTCCCACAACTGCTGGTGATTCACTCGCCTGAAGTCTTCTCGAACCAGTCTGTGCCACTGGTCAGGGCTGCATGCGCCTCACACAACTGTGCTCAGCTCCTAGTCCTGTGCAATAGACCCTTCTGTTCAGCCTGACAGGTTGCCTTCAGTGGGAGATTTGTATCTCCCTGTCACTTTGTGGGTTCTGTAGCTGTAAAATTTGTTGAGTCATTTTTTACAGGTATTGGAGGTGGTCAGAGTGGGAGATCAAGCAAGTTCTTGCTTTTACTCCACCATCTTGGCTCCGCCTTCCTATAGTATTTATTTAAAAGATAAAACAACCATATTCTGACATTAAGAGACTATATTATTTTGTGCTATTTCAGAGTCCTATTAACAATACCTTTAGGGGGAGAAACATATTTTACCCACTGGACTCATTATATGAGTAATTTTGAAAGAAACATAATCTTTTTAAAAATATGTTTTAGACATTTAGATTTCTTGTTCTTTTTTCTTTGCCAGGCATTTTCCATGGCAGATTTTTTTTTTTAATTTTACAAATTGTTTAGGAATGTGGCATGTTTTGATTTATAATTTGAGAATATTCACTCCCAGTAGATGCAAAGAAAAGTTAAAGGATAATTTTGTTCCAAGGTAACACATTCTTTCATCATTGTTCAGAATGCCAGATTTTAAGCATCCAATAGAAAGGTTTGCTATACATACACGTGTGTGTGTGTGTGTGTGTGTGTGTGTGTGTACACATGCCCACATGCTCGCACGCACATACACATCCCTACATTCTTTTGTGGACCTTAACTTTGTTAGTTTTGCAATTTCCCATTTTTAAAAATGTTTTAAAAGGAGTTTTAATATAGTGAGCTATATTATTATTCAGAGGAATGATACTGAATCCTTTAGTTTTGATTCTTGGTTTCATTTGAATATCTTTAAGAAGGAAATCAGATGTTTGAATATTGTAATGCCAAGCACGAGCAGCTTTCCAGAGGCCTGCTGCTGTGAATAGCTTTAAGGTTCTAATCACATAGTATAGTGAACTCTCTATTCAGCAGTAAACTAAAGCAAAACATTCACAGAAACCAAAGTACAGCATTCACAATGTTATAACATAACAACTTATCACTAAGTGACCACATAGTTTTCACCAAAGTGGCCACATAGTTTTAAACAAAAGATATCATTCAGTAAGTCCTTAACTCAATCATCCTTAAGGGACACAAAGTACAATGTTAAAAATTCTCCATCCCTAGGTCACATTGTTTTAATCTCTCATTCAAAAAGTCTTCTTTCTTCTTGATTGGAGATTAGTCAATCATCCTTAACTAGGTCATCCTTAAGAGGTACAAGGTACAGAGTACAAAGTTCTCCTAACCCTAGACCAGAGTAAATCATGATCTTCTCTGTCAGCACGAAGTACCCAAGGAAACATCTTTTTCATCTTGACTTGAGGCTGACTCCCAAACTCTGTGGTTCCTCTTCCTTGGGTCCAGCTCTTGCCTGAATCTACCCAAATGTTAGCTGGATTCAAAGGTAGGCAGCTTTAGCTTCTTGTCCAGCTCTTCGTCCAATTTCTTGTTCAGTTACCATTCCGTATTGAAGCTCGTAGTGTCTAGTCCACCTCAAGTCCTTCATAGTTTCTGTTTCTGGGAAGACAAAGCTTAACAGAGCCAAAACAACATTCATACACATCGCCGATACCATCATTAATTCACTTTCTGCTTGTGTAATCAACACAGACCCCCAAACAAAGTCTGAGAATTCAACACAAACCGTCAGTATAGTCCTAGGACTCCCCAAACCCTTCTCCAGGACTTCTGTAAACACAAAACAAGACAATCCTCTTTCAGGCTTCCAGTAAGGTCTCAGGGCTTCTGTATAAAGTGTTACAAACATAAATCAACACAGAGAGAGCAGTCAAACAGAATGCTGGGATACCACAAGTTTCCTCCTTCTCAACTCTGCCACCGCAAGTGTTGCCTTCTCAGTCCTGCTCTCTCCCAGTTTGTACTCAGATTTTTATCAGGTCATTAGCTCCTCTGTGTTCCTCCCACCTCTTATGTCCTTCCTGTTCCTGTCTTTGGCAAGTCTCTCCCACTGTGGGTTTCACAAGTTCTATTTCTTCTTCTTCTTCTTTTTTTGCTTTTTGGAGGGCAATTGGGGTTAAGTGACTTGCCCAAGGTCACACAGCTATTTTTTTTGTGTTAAGTGTCTTAGGTGGGATCCGAACCCAGGTCTTCCTAACTCCATGACCGGTGCTCTATTCACTGCGCCACCTAGCCACCCCTCACAAGTTCTATTTCATAACAAAGACTTGATATAATCACAGGCAAAGCTCACCTGAAATAAGGTGCTAAGTACTTGTTTGCTTGCCATTACAAATATCAGTAATATGAAGCTAGCAGAAATTAAATATTACCAGTTCTTCTGGAAAGGACATGGAGATTTTAGTGGACTACAAGTCTAAAATAGGCTAACAGTATAATGTGAATACTTTAAAAAAGTTAATAAATCTTAGATTGCATTTACAATAATCTAGATCAGAACCATAACTAGTACAGGTTATTTTTTCCCTGCCACAGTGGGAAATTTATAGGACTAATGATAGCCTTGTACTTCTTTAAGGAAGAAGGTAGAACTGAGCTTGGAGTTGTGGCAGCGTAGGACAAGGCAGAGCTGAGCCTGGCTGGGGCCAGCCAGAGGCAGTATTGTAGGAGTGGGGGTTGGGGTGGGAGGAGTGGAATAATAACTAGTCTCACAAGGCAGGAGAGAGGACAGAAGTCCATTGTGGGACAGAATCTCCATTGTCTCACTAGATTGAAACTAGGTGGTCCATTTAATTTGTGAGATCAGGCCCATGGATAGAGATAAAGGTCAGGTTCAGAGTGCTGGTCTCCTTTGTTTGAAAAAGTGGTAGCTGCTTTTTTTTTTTTTTGGAGGGCAATTGGGGTTAAGTAACTTGCCCAAGGTCACACGGCTAGGTTTTTGTTTGTGTGTGTTAAGTGTCTGAGGTCGGATTGGAACTCAGGTCCTTCTGACTCCAGGGCCGAAGTTCTACTCACTGCACCACCTAACTGCCCTGGTAGCTGCTTTTCAAGGACCATTTCTGTTAAGTATAGTGGCTCATGTAGAGGAAGAAGCTCTGCTCCTGAGTGACCCAGGGACCAACCAACAGCAGGCTGGCTTCCTTCTTCTTTCTACCAGATATCCCATGGGGAGGAGGGAGTTTTTCGAGGGTGTGAGGTGGGGCATGGAGCTCTTGCTTCAGTCTCCTCTAAAAGGGATTGTATATCTTTTTTTCATGCCTTTAACTCTTCAGTCCTAGGAACTTTCCTTTCCATGAGTATTTTATGGCTTTTGTCGTCTCATATTTTCCTGTGTTCGGAAGTTAGGGACTGGGAGGGTAGTCAGGAGAACCTGGTTGACAGCATGTTGGTGTAGAACTTCTGCTTAGCAGGGAGCCCTTTAAGGTCTGCAGGCCCTTCATCAGACCAGGGCAGGTTGCTTTCATTAGGCAGAAATCCCCAGAGCCAAGAGTTTTCTGATTAGCTACTTCTCAACTAAAACAGCTGGAGGATGGGGAATTCATTTGAAACAAGGCAAGGGAAGGAGCCAGACATGTAGGTCCTGTTGCAGAGTTATTCTTTCCTGGGTATGTTTCTGCTTTTCATCCTATTTCAGGGGCCTTCTTTTCCTAGAAGATTCCTTCTTTTCCTCCTGACCTGCTTACATTTTCTTGAGGAGTAAAACTTAGAGAGATTGGGGAATTTGGGACCAGCCTTCTCCTAGAAAGACTCACTCTTTTCTTGCCCTACACCTCCTCACCTTGCTTAGTTGTTTGTCCTAACTCTCAAGACTAGGGGCTAGTCTTTTGGAAGGGTTAGGAATAGACAAATCTAAAACAAAACAACACAAACGAACAAACAAACAACCTTCCTGAAAGAATGCTGGGCTACAAGACAGAAGCCCTCATTTCTAGATTCTTCTATGACACTAACTCAGGGTTTCTATTTCCTCTTCTTTAAAATGATAGGGTTGAACAAAGTGGTTTCTAAGTTTATTCCATCTTTAATCATCTTTGAATCTTTAAATTTTCACTGTACCTCAGCTCATCCTCAGTTTTAGTTAAGAGTCTAATGAAGATTTCCCCCCTCTCCAACCTAGAGACAGAAAGTGACCTTCAGAGTTTCTTTCCTGCTAGACAACCACATGGAAAGTTGTATCAATGGTGTGTAGGTAAATATTTAACTGACTCTCCGAATTGTAGAATAGAGTAGCTAACCTTAAGTTCTCCTCCCTTTTGGTATGGTCTCATCAACTGGGAGTGAAAGTGGTCCATTCTACTACAGATGTGAATATAGCAAAGCCACAAGTGGTGCCAGCCCAGGCCTTCCAAAAACTCCAACAATTCTCTTTTCAGCCAATGGAATAAAGTTCCTCCCAAACTCAGAATGTCCATGTGTGCTCTAGATCTTCAGTCTTCCAGAAACAGTTCCCTAACATTTTTGACATTAATAACCCCATTATAGGTGACCAACATTAAGGTGTTCTGGACATGTGCTAGACCCCCATTACAGCAGTAATGATAACTTTTTGGATTTGTTAAAAAGTAGAAAATTAGTTAAGTGGAACAGCCTAGTTGATAAACTGGATACAACTAAATAGATATAACTAATGAACTAGTGGGGAAAGTCCTATTGGGAAAACTGTAAAGAATTTGATAGAAAACAAGATAGACTTCTATTTTCCAACATATGTAGCTTCTAAGAAGCTATAAATAGATGTGTTGCACAAATATGAAGGGTTATAGGGATAGAGACTAGACCTATGATTTCAATGTTATAGGGAACTCCCAAGGGAGATTTCCCTCTACCAGTACAGATCAACAACATCTTGATAATGTGTTCTAGCATGACTGAACTATTAAGGAACATTTTGAGCATAACTCAAAATCCGAGTTTGCATTTTGTGATTTCGTCAGTAAGAATGCAGAAAACATTACCACTTCACAGTAATTCAGTAACTGCTGCCCTTCAAACACCCCTTTCCACAAGCAAATTTCAGGTCTTTGTAAAGGTGAACTGCCATAATTATTGCATATCTTCTGGTGTAGTAGGAGCTGTGAGGGTAGAAGGGCTGGTCTGCACTACCCTGATCCCTCCCTTCAACTGCTCTCCCTCCTCAATAGCCTCCTGCCTGAAGGTCCAGAATTACAGCCTGCTCAACTTGTTCATACATCCCTGGGAGCAAAAAAGAGCAGCAGCCCAAGTCTGGGCAGTATTTATGTATTTTTTTTAAATCACTCAACATGTATAAAACTGTTCTACTTTTTTTTTTTAATTAGGTTTCTTTTTTTTAATATGGCACTGAAGAAGATTTTGTGCATTGTACCGCCAACCCCCTTTTCCCCATAAGCTCAGTGTTTTTTATTGCTGGATGCTTTTTGGGAACACATATGTTGTGTTATAGCAGAACTGACTGTAATTTTGATTACACAAAATTAAAAGGCTTTTGAATGAAGAAAATAAAGTACAGCTAGAAAGAGAAGATAAACTACATAGTTTGGAAAAAAATGATTGAAATCTAGTATCCAGGCTACATAGGGAAGTGATGCAAGTATATGACTGAGTCATTCCCCAGTATATGTGGTTAAAATATGTGAACAGTTACATGAAGAAATGCAAATGATCAATAACCATATAAGAATTCTTTCCAAATCACTAATATTAAAAGACTTGCAAATATTTCACTTCATCTAACAACAATAGCATTTATATAGTGTTTTTTTCAAAGTACTTTAAAAAATAGTATCTCATTTTATCCTCACAACAACCTTGAGAAGAAGTTGTTATCTCATTTTGTAGATAGGAAAACTGAGGCAGATAGAGGCCAAGTGACTTGCTAAGAGTAACACAGCTAGTAATTAACTGAGGCAGAATTTGAACTTAGGTCCTAGTGACTGTTTCTCATATTCTGTTCTGTCACTTAGCACCCTATATCAAATTGAGTAAGATACAAAAAGATAGAAATAGAATTGGATGGAATGGGAAGAGCAGTACACCAATAACAGAAAAGTCATAAAATTGTTCATTATCTTTGAGTTAGTAATCCCGCTACTGAATGAATACCTCAAAAAGGTAAAATACAGAAAGTTGCTATTTCTATAATAATAATTTTTAATAATGGTAGGGGTAGATAACATTGATCTAGAACTTTAAGATTTGCAAAGCACTTTACATATATTATTTATTTGATCCTCACAACTCTGTATATTTTGCAGATGAGAAAGCTGAAGCCAAGAGGTTAAGTGACTTGCCCCGGATCACACAGCTTAAAAGTGTCTGTGTCAGGGTTCAAACTTCAGTCTTCCTGGCTATAATCAGAACACTCTATCCACTATGCCACCTTCAAAATAAATAAAATTATTTGTATCGTCACTTTTTGTAGTAGCCAAAACTTGAAATTGGAGTAGATACTATATGTTAAGAAATGGCTGAACAAATTGTTGTATATGAAGAAGAAGAAACGATGAATATGAGAAATTCAGAGGCTTATGGAGAGAATATATCTGCCATTAAAAGTAATCAGAAGAGTATATACAATAAATATAATAATCTAAACCGAGGTTTTTCAACTTTTTGGGTCATGGACTCCTTTCATGGGTGGGTGAAACATGTTAATCTTCTTAGAATAATGTATAAAATAAAATAGAATTAAAGTGGAAACCAAGTATACTGAAATGTAGTTATCAAATTATAAAAGCAAGTTCCTAGATGCCAGATTAAGAACCTCTAATCTTAACAGAAATAACAGCAAAAGGCCTCTGAAGTCAAATTAATTGCAGTGACTAGTACTGCTGCAGCAGGACATCTAACAACACTCTCTTAATAGAATGTTAGGGCACTGCCAGTCCAATCCAGTCCAGTCAAGCTAGCATTGACTGGGTGCCTATTATGCAGAATACTGAGTATAGAGTATAGGGGACACAAAGGGGAAACTAGTCCCTTCTCTTAAGGACCTTACATTCCCTTTGTAGGATGGGGAGAATGCTATATATGATATTAGTGAGACATGTATTACTGAATTTTACTTAACTCTTTCTCTTTGCTGTGAAGGACAGGCTACTTTTATGTGAAGGGATATAGTAGAGAATTAGGGGAAATAACTGCTAAAAATATAGTAACAGAAAATTGGATGAGGGCATGTCAGGTATGTTGGCTTTGAGCTATGGGAATTTTTAGTTAACTATAGATGGAATGTCATCTGGTTCCTTCTAATATGAGATTGTAAAAAATTCTATCACTATCCTACCTTGAATGAGTAGTTTCAAATCATTCAGCATTGACCAATGGCAAATGAGGCCATTAATGCAACTGTCACAGTCTGAAGAATGCATCCCTCTTTTTCTACAGAAAACAATTTTTTCCCTTTATACTCCTTTTTGAAGGACTAGAAGTTATCTGTGTTTTTCTCTATCTATGAATATTCATCATACAAAACTTGAGTGCCTTTATCTGGCACTAGGTGACATGATGTAAAGAGAGATAATATAAATGATCACATGTGTTAAAGAAAATTCTGTTTTTGAAATGTTAAGCTATAAAGTGCCACTGTGTAGATACTAAAGCCCAAGTATTCAGTTCTGTTGTTTTTGCTCCCACCTGCTGTCTTTTTTGAGCTCATCTGCCTTTGAAATAAGTAACAGCAGAAGATAAAACAGTTGGGGAGTCAGCATGTAGAGAAAAAAAAAGAGCAAGGCTACAAGTTAGATTTACAAATGATACTAGAACAGAGCAGCTAGGTGGCGCAGTGTAAAGAGTGCTGGGTCTGTAGTCAGGAACTTTTGAGTTTAAATCTAGCTTAAGACACTTACTAGTTGTGTGACCCTGGGCAAGTCACTTACCTAATTTTCCTCCTATGGCAAGTGAGCTAGAAAAGGAAAGGGCTAATCATTCCAGTATTTTTGCCAAAAAATCTCAACTAGGGTCATGAAAAGTCAGATACACAACACACAACCAGAAGAATCTGAACAGTTCCAAATATGATAATATCTATTAAATTATTGAAAACTGTGTTACTTTGGAATACTACTATGATAATTTCATAATACCATATTTTATTTTTCTCATCTTTACATTCAGTTAAACTCAGATAAAAAATTTCCTCAGATAATCGCTATAATCCAATTATTTTCCTTATCACAGTAATAATTCTAGCATTTATATAGTTCTTAAAGGTTTGCAAAGTGTTTTACAAATGTTATTTAACTTTATCCTTACAGCAACAACATTTGGGGATATATGTATGCTATTATTATTCTCATGTTAACAGGTCAGGAAACTGAGATAGAGAGTAGTTAAGTAACTTGCCCATGCAGCTATTAAGGAAATGAGATTAGATTTGAACTCAAGTTGTCTTAACTCTAGGTCTAGTGTTTTATCAGCTGTTATGCCTAGCCGCTTTCTACAGTAAACTACCATGTTAGTGGATAAAATATTAATGATAAAAATAATCACTAATTATTCCCCCGACTACATATCCCATTCCACCCTATTTCTGTGAGAATTTTTTGTGAAGTTTTAAACCAAAATCTTTGGCATTAGGTGACATACTTTTTGAACTGGCCAGATGAGAAGAAGCCGATCAGTTTTCTCTCTTTAAAAACCATTAATGAGTATTTTGTAATCAGTAAAAGGTAAGGGTAGTTAATTTCTCTATAACTCCAAACTAGCAATTTCAAAAAAAGGAAATAAATGACAAAAATTTAAAGTTTTTTTAAATTAAATTTTAATTTTTTATTAAATCAAAGACTAATTTTTAATTCACAAAATAAATAGAATCAGTATACATTTAAAAAAGTTCTGATAAGTCACATGAGAGAACTTCAGTATTTAATTGTGTCAAGCCTCCCTGTTCCCCCACTCCCAGCCCACCATAGGCACCAATCCTGGCTAGCACCAGCAATCCCACAGTCTTTTGCTTTTTAGGCTTCATATGAGTTGTCTGTTGCCTGGTGTCATGATAGCAGTAATTCAGGATGGACCTCCCCTGTTCCATTAGAGACAGAAAAAATTTACTCTGCCCAGCCACAGACTGGGAATGAGGTAACAGAGGACGTACCAATGCAGACCTGGCTAGAGTGGAACTTTGCCCAAGGGGAAGAGGAATAGAAACCTGGTTTGCTTCAATCTTCTCCAGAGTTAACTCTGCATAAGGACCTACCAGGGTGTGGGTTCCTTAAGGAGACCAAATCCAGCCTTAGATACTTACAAGCTGTATGACCCTGGGCAAGTCATTTAACCTATTTTTGCCTCAGTTCCCTCAACCTTAAAATGGGGATAATAGCACCTACTTGGGATGGTCATTGTGAGCATCAATGAGATGATCCTCGTAAAGTGCTTAACACAGTGCCTGACATCTATATAATTGCTCATTCCCTCATCTTCCCACACCCTGTAACTCAAAGAGGATGGAACACTTTTCAGTTGTCTAAGGGGAAGGAGCCAAAGAGTAAGGAGAGAATCCAGAAACAATCTACAGAAGAAAAAGGCCCAAAGATAAAAAAGTAATGAAACCCATAAATATAGAGAGAAAGATGAGTTAAAAAAATTGAAGGCCATAACACATAAACAGGCATTCTACCATGAAGGAAAATCAACCTGAACTTTTCTATGCGAAAAAAAAAAAATCTGTGGAATCCTGGAATATCAGGGAACCAAAAGTATGAAACTTCAGAATGGTTGAATAAAGAAATAGAAGTTGTGCTTTTGTTTGTTTTCTATAATAGGATAGAGGCTAGGTCATAAATAAGATCTCTTGAAGGAGAAATAATGAAGGCAAAAATTGAAGTTAAAAAGTTATAACACATAATGGAGAATCTCACCAAAATAATGGAAGCTCCAAAAAAGAAAATTATGAGACCTCAAAAATACAGATATTAAAAAAATTGGAAGAGAAATACAAGATAACTTTAAAGAATAGAAAAATTCTAAAGAGAGCTAAGTGTCCTTCAAAATAGGATAAACAGGAAAAAATTATGGTAGGTCTTGGAAAAATTATGATAAATTGCAAAAAAACCAAACCAAACCCTTAAATGTTCTATTATAGTCAAATGAGGCAGAAAAAATAAATCTACTTTGAAATTTTAAATACAGACAAAACCACTAATGGATTGAATGTACAAATTGCTGATAGCATGACAAAATGATACTTTCATTTGGAGGGGAAAAAGTCATTGACCTCTTTGGGTTATATGCCCGTTGGTTTTTCTGATTAAAGGTGTTTTTGGTCGCAATTTAAAACAAATGAACAAACAAACAAAAACTACCTCTACCCTAGTTTCACCGAAGCCTAGTATTGATAATAGAATTCTAACCCATTCCTCTCAATTTTCTACCACATCTGAGTTTGATTAGGAATTTCCCTTCCAATATCTGACACCAATTACTTGTTCTCAGTTAAGCCAATTTTTAGGATATACAGTCTTGCCACCTGAATACAAACTTTGAACACATTTCTTTTCTGACTTGTCTTTTGTCCCTCCCCCTGGCTGATTCTGTTGCATCCCTGGGAATAAACCTCGGCTTATAGTATCATATAGGGTGTCTTCTTTATGTTTTGCTCACTTGCTTATTGTGCCATATAACAATAAAGTTTATGATTGTATCATTTGCTTGAATACCAGTTTTCTAGAAATCCAAAACCAAGGTATTTGCTTTAAATCTAAGTAATGAGGTCAAATAAAGCCCAGGGGTATGGACATTTCAGTCACTCTCTTTGCATAATTCCAAATTGCTTTCCATAACTCTACCAACAGTCCATTGATGTGCCCATCTTTTACACAGTTCCTTCAACATTTTTTATTCCTTTTTCTGGTCATCTTTGTCAATTTGCTCAGTTATGTGAATCCTCAAGCTTGCTCTGACTTTTAATTAGTTGCCTTATTAATGTTTTGGAGCATCCCTTCTTATGCTTACTAAGTTTCCAATTCTGTTAAGTAGTATTCATATCTTTTGACCATTTATCTACTGCGGAGTTACTTTTGTTCCTATATATTTTCTGTTAGTTATCTATATACCTTGGATATCTATCCTAGCTGAATTAATTTTGTTGGTGCAAAAGCTTTTTAATTTCGAGTAATTTAAATTGCCTAGTTTATCTTCTGTTATCACCTCTTCATGGTAGATGAAAAATATTTATCTAATAGCTTCAAAGGAAGTCAGCCTAGGTTAAAACAAAAATTTTAAGGTTTTTCATTGTAGATGCCATCTCATGTACAAATGAGAAGTTATCAAGCTTGATAAATTCTGGTCATGTCTCTCAATTTCAATATGATATGGCACTGACATAATAAGCATATGGCCCTAGTCAACTGAGGTCACCAAATTGTAACTGTGGGCCAAAGCACATAAGTTGCAAAGTCACTCTGCCCGCCAAAAAGGAGTAAGAGAGGAAGTCATTAACGTGTCTTTCCCTTTCTATTATTTCTAGTCATGTATAAGAAAGTTCATCCAAAATACCTTTTACTAGGTTACATATGTCTTGATGTCTTCTAGGACTACAAGCATAAGCATTTAGCATAATAACAAGAATAGTAGCATTTATGTAGTACTTTAAGGTTTCCAAAGCACTATATTAATATTAACTTATTTACTTCACATAACAACCCTATGAGGTAGGTGCTAATATTATCCTCTTTCAGTGATGGATATTATCCTTATAGATGAGAAAACTAAGGTAGACAACAGTTAAGTGACTTGTCAAGGGACACAAAGGAAATATCTGAGGATGGATTTGAACTCGGGTCTAGGGCTCTATCCTCTGTACAAACTGCTTGCCTGATTAATAAAGTTGAACCCTGAAATCTCCGTAGAAATATTTCTTGTTTGTACTCTAAAGAGCAAACCCTTTTTCTATAATGATTAGAAGAATTTATGGGTTCTATTTTTATGCCTATAATGTCTTCTGGAATGTTAATTTTCTCTGAATGCAGAGTTGTGTCTTCATTTCAAATTCTCCTAAGAAATAAACCAGTTTTCAGTTGTGAATATCATATCTAGGAGCAAAAAGCTATAGCCTATATATGTGAACATTTGCTCTTTCCCAACATACATTCTTTTGGTACCAAGTACATTGGTCTTCCAAAAAGCTGAAAAGTACTGTAATAAATATGATGTGATGAGAGTGGTGAGAGGGAAAAGAGATTCTTAACAAGAGGGAAGAACTAGGACCAACAAGTGGAATTTAAAGTGATGTAAATTTTGGCTCAACCTCAGGAGAAGCTTTTGATCAGACCTGCCTCAAATTTATATGAACTTTCTTGGTAAGTGATGAAATGCTCCAAAGGTGACTAGATGAAGAATAATGCCAAAAATGTAGAAAGGTTTTTTGCCTTAGGTGGAATGTTGGAGTAGATAATGTATAACAATATTGCCAACTTAATGATCTTAAAATCTATAATTGTAAGATTAGAGGACTCTACTATCTGAAGTTTCAAAAATTCTCTTTTTAGCTTTCTCTATTTCTGAAATAGAGAAGTCCTCTGTATTATCACAAACATGTGATGAATGTCTAGGTTTATTTTTGGAAAATTCATGGCTAACATGGTACAGTTACTTCTTAGTGTGGTTTTGCCTTTTTCTTACTTTAAAAACTAAACACTTTTGAGCATCATGAACATAAAGGAGTATAACAAAAGAAAACAAATATTAACAAATTTAATAGAATATCAGTCTCTTTATGCTAATAAAATACGTTGTTGGGCCTGCATTACATATATTTTTTAAACCACTATTTAAATGATTATTATGATCCCTGTTGAATAATGTGACTTTTGCTTTGATAGATTTGCTTAATAAATATTTGTTTAATGACTGGTGTTTTGCCTCCCTGAAATTGGTCTGTGTAGTGTTATTTCTTTCATTAAAGTGACTACAAGATAGGAAATCACTCTCATTTTATATTGAACAATTTTTCAAGAGACATAATTCATGAAATATATGTATTTAATTTTGTAGGTCTTGGTTTCCATTATGCAAATATATTTTATTTTCACAGTTGTTTTCATATCCAACATTATACAACCAAATGCTTTTATCTCATCTATGGATATTTATAAATAAATTTACAGTTTTAAATAAATTGTTCAAACAAATGCTAAAATTCTGAAATTCAAATTACATACTTGGTAGAAGACCTTTAATTATCAGAGGTTGAAAATGTGCAGAATGAGGAGATTTACCCAAACTTTTCAACCCCTAGACATGTTTGAATATGCAATTATTAGAGAAAATGGAGGCCACCCAGTAGTGTCAAAAGTATGAACACAACCAGATTTATCTGAAACAGCATGGACTTCAGTGTCACTGAATCTGTTTCCACATAAGCTTATTTCTTTCAGGAATGTGTTAGGTAACTTTCAGGTCATGTTTTAAATCAACAGAATTAACCCTTTCTCTTAGCAGTATCTTTAAAAGGTCATTATGTTATTGATGCTAACCTTTTCTGATTTGAACATCTCCAAGCCCATGTTGTGAAAAGTAGTTTGCTTTAATGACCCTTAAGACAGAAGTGATGCATTTAGAAATAGTTTCAAAGACATCTTTAATAATTGGAGAGAGGCTGGTTTAAATGTAGGCAGTAGTTAATATATTTTTCAGTGTTACAGTAAACCTTTTTAAAATGGATCTCTTTTTTGTAGCATATCAAAGACAGAACCGATTAAAGCAATCAAATCCTACTCCAGTTCAGGACACAATGTTAACCATTCTGCCGTTCATTCTTTCTTTTATTACACCTCGTTATTGTCTCTTTAGATTCTTACTTTTTTGTTACGAATGATTTCCTGCCTTATGGCTATCTGAGGAACACAGTGGAAGGGTAAAGAATTAATTAAAGTTGTGATGGGGCAATTAGTAGTAAGTGTGAACTGTTAAAGCATCTCCTCAGATGTTTTATAGCTTTTGAGGCGTTATCTTCACCTCAGATGTCAAATACTGACCACCTGTTATCTATTATTATAACATTATCCAAGCAGACTGACAGAAAGCAATCTGGTCTCCTGTGATTGGACTAGTGAAGCAATTGACAGGCTGTTTCTGAAAAGGTAAATTGTCAAAGCTAAATGGGATGGTAAATAGAAACCCAAGCAGGTGTTTAATGGGGGGAAATACTATTAACACAGCCCCGGAAGTTCTTAGATAAATATATTGTTTATGCTCTTTTTTATGATATCCACTTTGTTTAAGTATTTGAAGAGAATAACTTCAGAAACAATGCTGTATGTAATATAGTAAATTACTAAATTAATTCCTATGGCTTTCTTGACTCATAGTTAGTCAAGGAATACATATGGTTCGTCAAAGGGAATTAGAGGAAAGGAAGATCGAGGTGCTAAACCACTTGTAGGGAACACAGAAAACCAGCTAATGTTTTGAACTTAATGGATATTTCAATTGAATCTTGCAAATGCAAATGAACTGAAATAGAAGGGAAGTTAGTTTAGAAAGGATGGCAGGAAGTAGCCGATCTCAGGCAGTTGTTGCTATTACATTGTATCTAGAATGTCCCATTACAAGATTTCTTCTGGGTGCTGAATAACACTGAATTTCTAATATTGCTTCTTCAATTATTGATTTGTTGCTTGTCTGTTCTCCAGGAAAGTCAGATGAAGATCAGCATGACAATATTTATAGGCTGCATCTCATCTGCGGGATGTAATCCATCTTCGTTAAGTTCAGTAAAAGTGATAGATGGCGTTTGGCAGTGTAATGATGTGATCACTCTAGCGGTTCCTCTTTAAATCATAAGCTGTTGCTTTCTGTTGTGTAGATATTTAATCAGTTATACACCCCATTACTGATTTAATTCAGAATGTCAGTGGCAGGTGAATAATGTGAGTATTTGTATATTAATATCATATTGCATTAATGTTCCCTTCATTTGTGTGCCATTCATTTGAAAATCATAAACTGTTGCTTCATGGCTAGAATATATTTAATCAGGCTATAGACATTTAATACCTTTATTGTTTTAATTTAATCTTCCAGGGAAACTAGTGTGTTTCTTCTTATTTCTCATCTGCATGTTTTTTTTTTACCCCAAATATCACACACATGTACCTACTCTAGGAAGTAATCTATTTCTATGAGATTTAAAAGTATTTGTATTTTAATGATCAAATTCCAATCTTTGAGTGGAAACTTGAGATGTATGTATGATGGAAGCATGGTAGCTGATCAACAAATACCCAATCTGTACATTTCTGTTAATATATGATGGCTTCATATATTTGTTTATTTAGTCAGTGGCTTCATTGGTGTAGTGAATTTATCATCAGGAAACTCCTTCTATCAATACAGATTGGCAACTATTGGGCTATTTATAATCATAGAAAGTTTCTTTGAACACCAATATGTAACGTTACTTCATAGGCAATATGTACAAGAAATGGGAACTGATTTCAGGTTTTCCTTAATTTGTGGCTGACTTTCTATTCCCTGCTCTATGTTGCCTTTCAGTTTCATTTATCCTGAACTAAAATTTCAGTATTATATGTGACCAGTGTAATTAAACTCAGATAAGACCTTTTTGTGTACTATATTTTTGCATGTGGATATTAATTTTTAATTCCTTAGTTATGATGAAAAACTGAGTATTTGTTTTTCATATACTACTTTTAAAATTATGCTTTCTTTGCTAAAACAAATTTTAAAATAATTTTAAAAGTCTTTCTAGAGATATTTACACTTTTATTCAATCTGTGATGAGGTACTTTCTACATTCATTTAGATTTTATCCTACTAGTTCTTCCTTAAACTGTGAGATTCCCACCTAAGTCTCTCTGTACATCTTTATCATCTACTTATTCTGCTCAGTGTTCTGGAATAATTCCCTAGGTTTTTTTTTTTCTTTTTTAATGTTTCTTAGGTTACTAGTACAACAGTTGATTTCTGTTATGCCCAATGCCTGTTAAATGTTCTACTTTCTTATTTATGTCTTTTTTAAACTCCATTTTTTAAACATTCCATTCTATCCTAGGATACTTGCTGTAGCTTCATATAACTATCTTATATATTTCTACTTCTCTTTGGATCAGCTGCAATTTTGACTCATTTGAGGTTTTGAAGTTCATTGATGAGCAACAATTTAACTTTTTGGAGAATGACAGTTTGATGAAGATGGATCCATGCTGACTGAATGCACTAAGATTTACACAACATAATCTTAACTGGGTCCTCACTGCAGCAAGGAAAGTCTCTTACATTTTATTAATCAGTTTGTTCTTCCACTTATCACAGCAACTCTTCGAAACATATTTAGTCCTTCTCAGGCCCCTCATGACACCTCTCCCTCACGTTCTTGAGAACCTTGCCTCAATTTTCACTGGAAAAAAAAAGACTTTGTAAAGAGCTCCCTCTTCTCCATCTCCTATCACTCAGATATCTCCCCCCACTATCTTCTCTTTCTTGTTTTCACAGCAAGCCCTTCTCCTTGCCAAAGTAAGCCCCTCAACATGAACCTTTAATTTCACTTTTCCTCTTCTGTGGCAAATTGCACCATCTTCCTCTGCTACACTGTAGCGGCAGGCCTCAATTAGTCCTGCATCCTGTTAGTTTAGGTTCAATGTTGGAATGAAATGAAATGGTCTTAGGTTATTCAACAGTTAACAAAAAGAGATTTAGTTAGCCATAACATGGAAAGTATATTCATCAAGAATAGTCCAGCACTTAGTATGACAAAAAAAAAAAATGGCTTCATAGTTCCCTTCTAATAGCAACTGTAAAAAGGATTCACTGTCTGTGCTGGTCATGTCCACCGGTTTCCACTGCTGCCGCTCCATGTTGGTGGGGTAGCTCCGCAGCACCACTAGCTCTGGGGGCCACATGGCAGCGCCGGCGCCGGGCACCCGCAAGGGGTTCTGAAGGGACTAATCCAGCGGACCGAAGAGAACGGCCCGGGGCGTCCAGACGCTACTTCAGTCCGCTATTCCTTCTGGCTGCCGCACGGATCCCCTATGCCTGATATGCTACTGTCCCATGTGCTAAAAACGGTCCTAGGGAGCGTCCATGACAGTGCCTCAAGGCACTCTGGGAAAAATAGAAGTTAGAGGAAGGGCATTCCCACTTCTGCCTAGGAGCTTGACTTGGCATAAGTGTACTTAGGGGGAAAAATGGAGAAAATAGGAAAGAAAGGAAAAAAAACAAAAAAGACCAAAAATATAACAAAGAAAAATAGCAACAAAATTTTTGGTATCTCATCTGAAGGAATGATCACAAAGGTATACAAAGAAAAGAAAAAAAACAAAGAGAGCAAGAAACCCCCCAAATAATAGGTCTCCTTGTGCAATGTGTGGCAATGAACATGAGCAGCACCAGAACCTCAGGCTCCAATATAGATGATGACAATTCCAGCAGTCACCATAGTAGTCAAGACAGCATGTAATAAAGTGACGAAATGATCATAAGCCTCTTGAAAGCAACTCTTTCCGGGATGTAATTTGATTTAAAGGCTATTGCCATATTGCCACCCAGTCAGTATTGCCTGACCCACTTGTCAGGGGGATGATACCAAATCTCTACCCCTTTAGAAGTCTCTAAATATTTACCCCTTTCTTCTACAGAAGTTAAATAAGGGCCCTCTTACTCACCTTCATCCAGGGGATATGGAAGTCAAGTAGAAGAACCCAGTTTTTCTGAACAAATACTAACCATGGTTAGATAGCAACAGTTTCATCTACCCCATACTGTTAGACGTTAAAGCAACAATACCACCTTTGGTCTCCCAAGCCTTTTCTGGGAAAGAGTTGTTGAAATCATCCCAGATGAAAGAAAGGTTGCCAATTGAAGGGGACCTGAGCTGTCAGGGAAGCGTATTAAAGGGATGGATATAGATGGAAGCTCAGGCATCTCTGTACTAGGAAAAGGATTAGGATGGGCCAGAGTGAGCTAAGGCTATGTGCAGAAATAATTAATTTCTATCAGGTTAATTTTCCTGAAGACTGAACCCAAGGTACCACTAGGCTGGAGAGTTCTTCCCCGTCCTAGGATGGCATTGATTTGTCATAGATATGACATTTGGGGCAGCTAGGTGGTACAGTGAACAGAGCATTGGGCCTGGAGTCAGGAAGATTCATCTTTGTGAGTTCAAATAAAGAATATAGAAACTTACTATCAGTGTGACCTTGGGTAATTCACTTAACCCTGTTTGCCTCAGTTCCTCATATGCAAAATGAAGTGGAGAAGGAATGGCAAATTACTCCAGTATCTTTGCTAAGAAAACTCAAAATGGGGTCACAAAGAGTTGGACATGACTGAAACAACTGATTAACAACAGGTGGCATCTGGGAGGTCAGATACCTGACCTGGGCAGCTGGGGACATGATGTTTGAAGGTATTGATCATCAGGGTCAAACTCTTTTTTCCTTTCACTTAATAGTATTTTATTTTTCCTAATTAAATGTAAAGATAGTGTTTTAAGATGGCATGCAATCTGATATAGGCTATACATGTACAATAATATTAGACATATTTCCACATTAGTCATGTTGTGAAGGAAGAAACCAAACAAAGGGGAAAACCTTGAGAAAGAAAAATAAAAGAGAGAGACAAAATAGTATGCTTTGATCTTCATTCAGATTTCATTGTTCTTTCTCTGGATGCAGATGACATTTTCCATCATGAGTCTTTTGGAATTGCCTTAGATCATTGTATTGCTGAGAACAGCTAAATCTATCAAAATTGGTCATTGCACAGTGTTACTGTTACTGGGTACAGTGTTTTCTTGGTTCTGCTCACTTTACTCAGCATCAATTCATGTAAGTCTTCCCAGGTTTTTCTGAACTCTGCCTGCTCATCATTTATAATAGAACAACAGTATTCTGTTACATTCATGTACCACAACTTGTTCGGTCATTCCCCAATTGCTGGGCATCCCCTCAATTTATAATTCTTTGCCACCACAAAAAGAACGGCTATAAATATTTTTGTATATATGTATTTTTTCCCCATTTTCATATGTCTTTGGGAGACAGACCCAGTAGTGGTATTGCTGGATTAAAGGATATGTATAGTTTTATAGCCCTTTGGACCTAGTTCCAAATTGTTCTCCAGAATGGTTGGATCAATTCACAATTCCACCAACAGTGCATTAGTATTCCAGTTCCCCCGCTCCCCCCCCCCCCATCTCCAACATTTCATTGTAATAGTTTCATCCTCAATGTTTAGTTCAGTAGAGAGCATGTCATTTCTTATGGGTACTGACATGCCCCACAAACAATCACATGTGGTGGGAAGAATTAGTAAAATTCTTCCATGTGTCCTGACCCCAAAGGGGAGAGACTTTGATTGTCCAGTCCTGCTCTCTGAAGACCATGAACTGCTTGACCAACTTCCTGATTACCAGCAAGGAATTAACATCCCTCCAAGCCTCCTTCACTTGCTAACTATGTGGCCTTAAGTTCAGACCACTGAAGGAATATGCTAAGACTCCCCATTCCCTAGATTATCAGATTAGTAGTCACTGAAATCTCGTTGTATACACATCTTTCATAATGGAGCCATTGGTAAATTAGACAAAATGGTATTTTTCAGGAGCCTGATACCTATAAGTGGGGGCCCATTGGCCTAGCAGAGAAGACATGATTCTAGGGCTTCAGTCTCTGGCAGAGGCAACCTTTTGTGAAATGCACTTATACTAAAAATATCAAGAAAAGTGTGATTTTGAAGGAACCATTTTCACTTGGTAATAGAAGCCTTCTGTGCCCTACTTGTCTTGTTATATGGACCATATTATATTGCCCAATTCTTAGTAGATAGCTCTGGATAAAAAGTGATTGTATGACCCTGCATCACATATTCTGTAGCAACTAGTGCCCAATAACATGTAAGCAACTATTTTTCAAAAATGGTATAGTTGAGTAGTGTTCTGTTAGAGAATTTATAGCTTCAGAAGCCTAATAGCCACTTCTGGCCATCCCTTTGCCCAGCCATATTCTTCACTCAATCTTAGATTCATGCAAAGAAACTTTTGAAAATGTTGACCCTGCAGAGTGATAAGGATCCAAAGGAAAGACTACTCAACATTTTTTTTAGGTCTTCTAGGGCCATAGCAGGTTCTGGATTCCATTTGAAAGAAGTAGACTTATTGCTAATTTATTAAAGAGCATCTGTCAGATTATCCAGGTAAGGAATGTGGTTTTTCAACCACCAAATCTAGTCAATTAGTCTCTGGGTTCCTTTTTAGATTTTGGGAAAGCAAAGGTCAGTAGCTTGTTGCAGACTATGCCTTGAATCCTCTGGGTTTTCCCTATTCACTATATTCTTCAAAACTTCACTGAGTGGAAAGGACTATTTAGTGTCCACTCATTTGAACTGAATGTCCTTAGGGTTTACTTCCAACCTTTTGTCTTTTATATGGGTTACTGTGCAATATATGGTCTCTGCTACCCTGGCCTTTTCCAGCCCAGAAATAATTTTGTCATCAGTGTAGTTGTATATAGCAAATCTCTACCTACTAGAATGTGATAGTATTAGGGAAAGTTCAGGTAGTTCTGGGGAAGGATAGTGAAAGTATATTGGATTCCTTCTCAAGTGAAAACAAACTGCTCCGGACAAATTACAGTCATAGAAACTGAGGGGGGAAAAGCATCAGTCAGGTCAGTAATTCCATAACCACTCACCCTGGGCCTGGGTTACCTGTTTTTCAGTCCTGGTGAGGCAGGAAAAAAATGTAGGTAGGGGCATAGTGACATTGTTCTACTCCCATGCAGACTACCACGAGCTGTCAGGGGCCAACTTCGTAAGAGGAGCTAGTATAATGAAATACTCCAGAAGAGTACACACCTCACCCACCCCAGATACCTAATATTGTTTGGTATTAATTATAGAAGCTGTTGAGGCAACTTTTCAGGGTTTCTGTTTGGTCCTTTCAACAGTAAGTTGTGTAGAAGCTTCTGAAAAGGGCCTCATAGTTTGATTCCTGAGAGACTCCTTCCTACAATAGTCTGCCCTTTTTAACCATTCATGAATGACACAAATGGGGCAGAAGCTTTAGGAAATGCGTTAGCCTTGCAAAAGGCTAAAAAGCACTTAGTACCTTCGTGTTCAGTTTCACTGGGCAGTTTAAGTAGTATCCTCCCAGACTAGCATTCAGTTGTGTGTTTCAGGAGCTACATCCAGTGCTCCCTCCAATAGAAATTTCCATGACCCTCTGCCCTCTTAACAGAGGTAGAATACTCACCTTCCTCTTGCCCCCCACCCCAGCATCTATTTGTAGCAATATTGTATTTACCCAAGCCACAGCTATCTAGATATCTTGTTTGAATTTCAACAGGTGATCAGCTCACACTATAACTTCAGTGGCAGGGAAACACAAATTGAACAAATTGAAATGAACACCATTTGGATGGGACTCCCCCAATAAAAGGGGATCAAATTGTTTCTGAGGCAGGCTGTTCATAAGATGTAGCAGATTATTGTGTGTGTGTGTGGGGGGAGGGGGTTGGACAGAATGGATAGACCTAATATAGAAAACCCATTTTCTTTAGGAACTTCACTGTGATTGGAATTCATATTTATGGGCCTAGTTATGCATAACTTTCCATCTGGTAACTGATTCAATTGGCTATCCTTACAGAATGTGGGAAACGTCACTATGGTATCTTTCACTTGAAAAGGAATGGGAAATTTTAGTGTCAGCTAAATTTATTTTATTTAATTAATTAACTAAATAATTAATGAAATTTAATAATTAAATTAACTAATAACAGTTGATCATGTGACTTGATAAACAAAAAAAAGAGCAAATGGAATCTTAGCTTGCCTTATAAGAAGCATAATAATAGCTAGCATTTCTATACGACTTGCTGGGTTGCAAAGAGTTTTACAGATATCATTTCATTTGAGCCTCACAACAACTCTGTGATGTAGGTGTTCTAATAGTGCTCATTTTGCAGATAAGGAGACAAAGACAAGTGATTTGCCCTGGGTCATGCAGCTTCTGTCTGTGGGATTTGATCTTGGCTCTTCTTGACTTCAAATCTAGTACTCTTTCTCCCATATCACTTAACTGCCTACTAATATCCAAAAGAGAGAGGACATATCTATGCTGTGTTCTCTTCCTTGGTCAGACCACATAGGGCACCTTTTGTACAGATCTCACTGCCAAACATTAGAAAGGAAATTGATAAACTATCAATTTAGAGAACAACCAAAAGAACAACTGATAATAGAGGACAAAAATTGGCCAAATCAGGCAATAATCATAAATACTATCTGGTGGGATGTCAGTGGATGGGTCCTCCTTGCCTCTGATCCCCACAGAGGCTGGCCCTATGTCCTAATAGTCAAAGTCTATGGGAATGATGAAGATGAAAATAACAATAGTCACTTTCTGAGATTGTTCTTTTACTAAATGCTAGATGATATTTCAACCCAAAAGTGGATCAGGCAGTTGGTAAAACAGAGTTTGCATGACTCCACTATTTAATAAAGCTAACTTTCAGATAGTGTTCCACTCTGATGTTTCCTAAATAGTATTTGCTTATCTTGATTCTCTTTAAACAACCGAACTTTAAGGCAGGGAGGGGGAAGACTCAATAGGGTCTGTTTAAAGCCCACTTTAACTACATTTTTCCTTTACTCACCTCTTGGAGAACAACTTGAGTACCATTCTTATTTCTTTATGTCTTCTAGTTTAATTTGTAATACGGATGTTAGTATAAAAATGGTTCAGCCCTACCAGTAGTCTAGCAGTTGGACAGATTTCTCATTAAAAGTAGCAACAATTAAATGATTATAGGAAATCTAAGAATTGAATGATTCTTAGAACTGTCTGCTCTGGATTGCAAACATTGTAAAGCTAAGATTACACAAAAAGACTTTTGTTTCCAAGCTAATAAAAGTTATTGGGGGTAGATTCAAACCCCATTGACCAATCTTTTGAGAATTCACAGACTCCTTCATTCTTTGATGAGTCAGTCACTGGACTTTTTTTTAAGAAGTCCCATGCCTAAATCATTTTATCTTTGAATAATTAGTGTCACCACTGTTTTAACTTTGATTTGTCTGTGTCTGGGGATTTAGAACTCAGAGTAAAATCTGCACAAAAAATTAGGATTATATGTTTTCAATGCTGCTTAATTTTTCAGAATCATATATTATTATTTGAGAAACTAAAAACATAAAATAATTATTAGTAGGCAAATATTTTTAATGTTTCTTGAAAGGAAAACTATATTACCAGATTCCTCATAAAAGAATAAAATAAAACCCCAGAATTCTTCTGTAAAGTATGCATCCCTTGGAAATGATGCAATGGGTTACCAG
The DNA here is from genome assembly GCA_011680675.1 of Gymnobelideus leadbeateri. NCBI lineage: Eukaryota > Metazoa > Chordata > Mammalia > Diprotodontia > Petauridae > Gymnobelideus > Gymnobelideus leadbeateri. Next base: position 842,800 of record WOXC01011830.1, read on the forward strand.
TACATGGCATCATTTGATAGATGTGCTAAACAAATTCTAACCTTATTTCACTGCAGGCACCTCTCTTAATCACTCAGTGTTTGTCTCACTTTGAATACTGTGATGTTCAGGTCCATTTAGAAAATAGTGATTAGACAAAATCTGAAATATTTTATTTCTCTCTGAGAAAAAAATCCATTATTTCTAAGTTATTTTATCCCCTTCTAGTTTAATGGAAATATTAAAATATAGTTCTATTTCTTATTTATATATTTTTTCACATTATATTATTTTTCAATCCTTGCTCCTGAACAGTAAAATTTGCTATGGACCTCTAATTACATGTATACAAAATAATATAAAAAAGCACAGTGATGATTTGCTTTTATAGGAATACAGATTTAGAGCTGGAAAGGATTTTAGAAGCTATTTAGTTCAACTACCTAATTTTACAGATGAGAAAGCTGATTCCCAGTGAAGTTAGGTGATTTACCCATGGTGATATAGCTAGTAAGTGTCTGAGAGAGGATTTGAACTCTTTGACTTTAAGCCCCATCCATTGCACCATGTTAATAGAGTTGAATTTGTGATCATTCCCTTAACGTATTTTTACCTTGATTCTGAATAACTTCTTGGAACCATCAGCTTCACCATCATGTTTGCTTTTATTGCATTTAATTTTATTTTACTTATTTTCCCTACTTTTCCACAATTTTTTAAATCCCTTATTCCCCAGTGATATACATATACATTGGTCTATGTGTAATTTACTTTTGAATACTTGTCTTTTCCCATCTGTTTTCTTCCTTCCAACTTATTTCAATATCCCTGAGCAGTAAGTGGTGATGAAATTGGTTTGTGAAACTAGTGCACCCTTAGAGAACAAAAACACAAATAACCATGAAAGATTATTCTCAATCCATAAAGTGTCAGAAATGATGCTCTTTCCATCTGTGTGAAAATTATTCTCCTTGAAAGGCAGACACTTTAAGGGATTGAAAGCTGGTTAATTCTTAACACTTTCTCTAGACTTAGAATATCTATCTTTTTAAAGTAATGATTTTTTTCAAAAATAAAAAAAGAATAACAAAATGAATCGAGTCAGCTTGCTTTCTTGCTTTGTTCAAGTTGACCTATTGTGCTGCCTAGATTTTCTTTATAATGCCATTATCCTACCTAATACTAAGGCATTTTTTTTTAATATTCTGGAAGTTTAGCTTACTTAACTATAAACTTCTGAGACCAGAAAAATAGTTCAAGACTTTAAAGGGAGTAGTCAGTTCAAACCAGAGGAATTACTAAAGGAACCCCCAATTACCCAGACTTTTGAAAGGGAAACTTCATAGAAAGACCTACATCTTCTTTGAAAATTCAAAATGATAAGTGTTTCTCTGTTGGTGAAATGAACTGGCAAATTTGGATCTCAGCATTTCTTTAATCAGTATAGATAGCATCTTTTATTTTGAGGTTGAACATGAGCAGAGCAGTGTTACTGTCCCTTCTGATCACACATTGCCTTTGATATTATCAGCCAAACAATATGCGGATTTTCAAGTAAAAATATGAATGTATTAAGAATATGGAGGAAAAAAGCAGCAAAAAAGAATTGTGTGTCATCAACTTATATTTTCAATTTAGTGTTCTCAGATTTCTAAATAAGTAACCTCAAAATGACAAAGTAGTATAACAATTTAATTATATTTTCTAGTATTTTTCTAGTATAATTGATAACTACTTTTGCCATTATGATGCCTGTGTGCATCACAATTCTTCCATTCATTTTCTTTTGTTTAATATGCTAATTGATAGTCAATAGGCATTTATTAACCACCTGCTCTGTTAAAGAACCTTTGATAGGACTGAAGATACAAAAACTTAATTGAAACAGTCCCTGACCTTCAGGAGCTCTCTATGTTGGGGGTGGGGCAGGGATATACTTTGTGAAAAAGTGTTTTATTACCACTACTACCATTATTGTTACTATCATCATCAACAATAATTAGTATATTTCTGTGGACAGTTATTAAAGGCTCTAGCAAACATGTTAAATAAACCTCTCTGGGCTCTAGGAAGTTATGATCTCACACAAACAGTACCCACCTACATGAGAAGAGTATCCATACTACTGACTATGCATTGAGCAAGTACATGAATAAATAGATGTTATATAAGCAAAAGATTTAGCATATTTTATGCAGCATAATTAAAGAGATAGTGCTTATGTTCAAGATAGGAGAAACATGGCTAAGTAGTAGTTCATCTGAAAATGATCTGGGGATTTCAGTAGATTGCAAGCTAAATATGAATTGATTGTGTGAAACAACAGTGAATAAAGTTAACACAATTTGAGTTATCATTAAGAGAAGCACAGGATCACAGAATTTCAGATCTGGAAGGAACGACAACATTTATCTCGTCCAACCTATATAGGAAAGCAATCTCTTCTATCATATATATAGCAACTGAGTAGAATTCATCCAGTTTCTATTTGAAGACTCAAAGGAGAGAGCAACCACTGCCTTTTTACAAAGACGGTTATGATGTTGGGCATCGACTGAAATTTTCCTCTTTGTTGCTTCCATCTCATTGTTGCTGTCCCCAGAGACTAAATGGAACAAGTCTAATCTCTCCAAATATTTAAAAACAACTATCCTATTTGCCCTGAGCCTTTTTGTATCCTGACCTAAATATGACTAATTCCTTTAACTAGAACTCATATAACATAGACTCATGACCCTTCACTTTCTCAGTTGGCCTTCTCAGCATACTTCTTGAACCAAATTTCCCAGAAGTGAAGATGAAACTTCAAATATTTTATTAGTGCTGAGTACTAGCATCTCCCTATTCCTGGAATTAATGATTGCCTTTCAATGCAATAAGATGACATTAATGTCTATGATTGTTGCATCACACGGCTAACTTGAATTAAACTTGCAGTCCACTAAGGTCTGAAAATTTTTTCATAAAAATTACTTTATAACCATTCCTCCCCCATCTTACAGTCGTGATGTTGATTTTTGTACCCAAGCTTAAGACTTTACACTTATCCTTAATACATTTCATGGCATTAGATTCAGCATAGGGCTCTAGTCGATTAAGATGTTTTGGATCCTTACTCTTTCATTCATGGTTTACCATATCCTATCCAATTTTATATCATCTGCTATCATGCTGAAGCTGTGAGGATCAAATGTTATACAAGTAAAGATCAGACCATATAAAACAGGTTATGACTTGCCTTTCAACTCTAAAGTTCTCTTACCTTATTTTTTTTACTTGTAAGAAATAGGACTAGATTGAAAGGAAGTTGATTTGGTTTTCCAGTTTATTTGGGAAATGGAGTCTCAGGAGTTTTAGTTACAGCATTTTTCCCCATAAAGAATGGAAGATGGAATGAAAAGGAGTAACAAGAGAAAGGGAAGAAATGTAGTGTGGGACAGAACAAGGAAGAGATATGAACTAGATGGTGGGAGTATATGGTTCCTAATTCACAGTAAAATCAGAGACACTTTGAAATGCTTATGAGGCAAGATGGTATTATCAAAGTGATTGCCTGAAATGTCAGGTTTGGCTCTGATGGTGAGGAGTAGAGCAAATTGGGAGACATGTAAAAAAGAAAAGTTACTCTTTAAAATTCTACAAATTTACTTAAAAGTAAACATAAATAACATCTTAGGCTATGAAAGCGTGGGGCCTAAAGGTTACAGTGTTTGCATTAACCCTGAAGATATGAGTCCATGAATGGGTGTGAATTTTAGAAACAAATCTTGGTAAAGAAGTTTTTGAACAAGTACTGGTAACAGCTTCAGATTGAAAAACAGACCATTTAAATTGATGGTGTCAGTGTTTAAATGTGTTTTTATGGTAATATAAAAGATTACATATATATATATATATATAAGTTATTATGTCTTTTTTCATTGTCAGAATGAGATTTCTAAGAAGCTATTCCCCAAAGCATTATTTTATGTAACGTACACACGTATACACATATACCATTCTCAAAAGGTTATATTTAAAATGTAACAATATTAAGAATTAAGTATTTTATTAGTGGTTTCTTTAAGATAAATAATGATGATTGGGAAAATCTATTTGCCATTAATAATGTGGTAATAGCAACATTTTTAAAAAAAAACCTCAGAAAGTTAATCATTTTAAAAATAGGATGAAGTCAAGTCAAATGGTGGTCTCCATATGAAACTGAACTGAACATACAGATTACCTTAAAATAAAGGAAATTTAGATATTTATTTTGTCTTATTCAAAAAGAGAAAAAGAATATATTAATACTTCAAAATATAAAAATAATATTTGTTGTCATATTTATATTTGTGTTTATATTTTGTTATATTTTTGATTCCTTCATCCTGATTAGGAAATGTGCTCTAAATCTTTTGAGACAAACTCATGTCTTAAGTTTTCAGGAAATTTTAGGAAGATATGTAATTATTCCAGAAAGAGGTCAATTAATTAGTTATTAGAAAATGAGCACACAGAGTACCAAGTGTAAAATTATGTTATAAAAATTCTAATTCAGAACATCTCTTGTTGGATTTTCTGCAGTAGACATTGTCACTATGGAAAAAGCCTGTGAAAAAATGAAGAACATTTTAAACTTATCTTTGTTTAGTGGGTTTCAAAATCAAACTATCCAGTGTCTAGCCTATAGATCATAAGCTTTTCTGTGCTTAACTAAAGTAATCTTTAGATAGCTCACTTAATCTGCTCCCAGGACTATACCCAAGGACTTTTCATTTGGATGAAACCAGTCAAGAGATTACCCTCTAGTGGCACAGCCTTCAAGAAATCAGTCACCTAGATTTGATATGTATTGAAGTAAGACTTTGTGGAAGTCCTTTAGTAGAATAACTGAACTACATCAATACTCCAGTTTTAAGGACAAAAAGACAAAAGAAATGGAAGTCAAATGGAAGGATAAATATTAGATTCTTGGAGTGACAAACAAAGGAGTTTGTAGATTTGGATTTACCATGCAAACAAAAGAAATTGGAAACATCATTTGCTAGGATACTTCTCAGTTTTCAGTGTTTATAGTGGACATTAGCAAATTGGTCACTATGAAAATAACCTCAGCTTATGTACCAACATCTGTTTCAGAGAATGAAGAAACAGAGACTGCCTCCAAGGAAATTAACAAGATTTTCCAAAGGAATTAAACATGTGTATATATGCATACATATGTATACATGCATACACACAAATATATATATATATATATATATATATATATATATATATATATATATATATATACAGAGAGAGAGAGAAATAGAGAATGAATTTCAAAATGAAGGTGAATACAGAGGAGAGTATGGTGAAATCAAATATCTAAACAAAGAGATTGTGGCTGGAGAGGGGTGCATCATGATGAATTATGGATGTGGTGCATAGCCTTGTAAAGATTAGGTCCAGAACAGAGTTGTGTAGGATATATATCAATTGTGTAGTGAAAATGAAGATCCAAAAAATCAAGGAGATGGAGAAATTGGGTTCAAATGGATTTATAAACATATTTGTGAGTTGGAGAAGAATAAAATAAAATAGATACAGAAAAAATCCATTTAAATGAGTCTTCTATGAATAAGAGGAATTGGTTTGATAGCAATATGAACAATGGATTTGAGGGACAAGAGAGAATGGAAGTGGGCTATTGCATTAGTCAAATAGAAATAAAGAGTAATACTGGAGAGGTAGAAGTATGGGTATACTATGAATCCAACTCTACTGATTCCTTAATTTGTCTCTCTGAGAAGAACCTGTTGACCATCCTTCCAATTAGCTCTAGTATCTTCATATTATCTACTCTGCTTTCATTTTTATCAGGAATTCAAATATATATGGTATGGTTTTTCAGAGTATCAGTGCATTGATAAGAAAACTATTCACTTAGAGATTAGACTTGTGTTTTTTATATATACATATAAATATAAATATATATATATATATATATATATATATATATATATATATTTGAAGTTAATTCTCATTATGTAAAGTCCGTCTATGCAGACTAGTAACTGCCCAGGGCACTAAGAAGGTATGGTTTGCTCAGTATCACATGGCCAGAAAGTGTCAGGAGTGGGACCTGAACCCCGGTTTTGGTTTCTATGGCTGACTCTTTATCTATTACTTTGTGCTGCCTCTCTCAAATTCAAAGTTCTAACATTAATATTATAAATTTGCAATTTCATAGACATTGATTAACCTTTACTTATTTCTCATGTTATTTCTTTCTCTACCCATCTCCTTTATTTTTTTTCATTTTCTAGCGCTAATCTCCTTTCTTTCCCTTCATGAAATTTTGACACATAGAATCAAGTCATTTCTTCTTCCTACCATCTGAAATAGCCTTTCTCTATTCTACTGCCTCATTAACTTTACATCTCTTTTCAGTTCACTTCTACACTTGTCTTTTCCTCCATTCCCATAACTCTTAATTTCTTCCTCCTTTCACTATTATATCAAGTTTAAAAATAGTGCTAACATTTTAATTTTCGTATAGCCTTCCTCATTTCTACTACTTCTTCAATCATTTTACACTATGTTTCTTCAAGTAACATTAAAACTGGAATTAATTTTTGGATTGTAGGTTGCACAGACTAGTGAAGTGCTTAATGACAAAAAATGTAAATGGGTCTAGGTCTTGCCTTACTACATTTATTAAAGATGGATCGAAATCTCTAATATTAGAACGGAGATCTCTTTTTTACTTTTATCCATGTTTTCCAAAGATCCCCCTGAAAAATGGAAAAGTGCAGTTCATCTAATTGCACCAAAAGGTATAAGACATGGTCCCACCTACATAGTATCTGTTCTTTAGCAGACAAGGCTTAAGCTTTCAATAGGAAAAATACTTGGTAACCTTTGGTTGTATTCTTAAATATCTCTGTCTGATTTTATGCAATTAAGTTTCTGCTTTAGTCAAAATACATATGTAACAAGGTCCATTTTAATTAGTTTTCTTTTTAACTGCTTCAGTGTCTAAATATTTTCATGATCAAAGGAGACAGGGTTAATAATTATCCAAGAGAGATGACATTGATTCCTTAAATTTATTCACTTGATAAGTTAAATGGATTTACATCTTCTCTAAAATTGTTAATGTGTTTCAGCTAATCGTCTAAATTATAACATTTAAACTTTTGGATTCTGTCCACTTTTGAAAGATCAATTTCTTCGTTATTAATCTAATTCTGAATAGATATTTTTGATCCTTTTTGTTTTGCTAACAACAATTTCATTACTTGCTTTCTTCTAACACAATTAAAAGAACTAAGAGAATATTACTGTCCCAAATTATTTCTTTGAAGTGTTTCATTCCCAAATTGATGTCAAAATGAACTTGTCCCAAACATTTTCATTAAAATTTCATTTAGTTTATCTATTGATGAGCAAATGGTTTTGCTTCAGCTTCCCTGCAGAAACTTCATTGTTTTATTTGTAACGTTTTTATAGAGATAAATGACTGAATTTATTTTGCTTTCATTGAGGAATATTTTTAAATTATTTTTCCTTCTTTTTAAAAATGCTCATGAAAAGCACTAATGTTTCACTTGTGTCTGTTCAGTACATTACAGTAAGTAGAAAATATTGGACCATTCATATTTGAATAGAAATTATTAAAAAGATATTTAATCAGACCCTTTACATCTCTTAAATAGTCAGTAAACATTTATTAAGTGCCTACAATGTGGCAGGTACTATGCTAAGAACTGAGGATGCAAAAAAGGAAGAAGAAAGACAACCTCTGCCCTCAAGGAGCTTGAAGGGGGAGGAGGGGATGTATCTAACTCAGGGGCATAAAGGAGAAGTCAGAGATATCCCAGAGTAGTGCAGCCAGGTAAGAAATATCTATTGTATAGTAAGTACAGTAACTGTTCATTTATTTGTCTATTTGATGCTTCCCCAAAAGCATTGTATTTTCTTTTCCAACTTGAAAACAAACTGAAAAGGGAATAAAACAAAGCAGTGGTTAGTTTTGATAGGTAGAAAAGGGAGAGAAAAGTAAAACTTTCAGGAGCATAGAGAACATAGCCTGAACATTTGAGTATTTCTTGGGGTAAAGCCATGAGGGACCCTACACACTCAGGCTAGCAGGGTCCCTTTGACCCTGAAAAGAGAGGTGAGAGGAAAAACACCAGACTTGACATTTTGGTGAAGGTTGATACTACATCAGTGTCTGTACTACTCCCACAGAATGTTAGCCCTGGGCTAGACTCTGGGGTTGGTTATAAAAGTATAGAAAATTAAGATGTAAAAAGTTGAATAGGTTTTCAAAATTTGAGCTAGAAGGGACATGTCTGGAAATAAGATTTACTGAACATTTTAAAATGTACAACTGCAAATGAGCAATAACCAGTACAGGATCAGTCCAATTTACCTAAAAAAGCCAGTGTAGCAGCTTAGATTTCTGGGTAGTCATTTAGCTATGTAGAGGATATGACTCAGTATATCCTTTAAAAAAATTAGCAGCTGTAACGTGATTAGGGAAGTGGAATGGGCAGCACCACTTCAACTATGTTGTGTAAATGACAACCAACACTAGCCACTTGTAAGATCAATCCTGCTTGAGAAATTCATTTGTACTGTGTAGGAGGCCATTTCCACCCCCTATTCTTTTTTTTAAACAAATGCTTTATTAACTTCTGTTTTACATCATTCATTTCCACCAGATTTTGAGTTACAATCATTCCCTCATCCTCCCCCCCCCCCGTTTTTCCCCTACCCACCCTCCCAGAATAGCAGTCCCGCAAGATATCACTTCCTCCAATCTGCTTTCTCCCATATCTTCTCCCATACCCCCTTCGACTTTTCCATTAGAGGAAGGTGAATCTTTGTGTCCCAATGCCTGCACATCTTATCTCCCAATTACAAGCAAAAGAGTATTAATAATAGTATTTTTATATATTTGGAACATTTAATCTTAAGACCTTGAATTTCAGATCCATTTCCTTCCTCCCTTGTCACCCATTCCCTCTGGGGAGATAAGTAATTCAGTATATGTTGTACATGTCTAGCTATGCAAAACATTATCATAGTAGATATATTGTATAAGGCTGCTTATAATTCCCTCCCACACATCCCACCCCCCACCTGGTCCATTCCCTACTTGATCCTGTCCCTCTTCTATAGTGGGTACTTCTAACCTCCCCTCCCCCCAAGGATGCCCTCCCATCCATCATCCTTCCTTTCCTCCCCCTTCCCCCTATTCTGCTGTAGGTTGAGATATCCCATTTAGTATGTATGTCATTCTCTTCCTGAACCAAATTCAATGAGAATGTGGTTTTGCCTTTTTGCCTCCCTTGTAACCACTTCCCCTTGCTTCTTCTACATGAGATAGTTTACCCTACCCTGTCTCTCCCCATCTCCTCTTGCCACTTTCCTCTCTCACCTCATAATTTCACCCCTTGAGTATCCTCCCTTCCCAACAAATTCAACCTATGTGCTCTATCCATATATAACTGTAACCATATACACACATATTCACATATGTATTCATATGACCATACACCCTTCTTCCATTATTTTCATAGTGAGAAAGATTTCATCAGTCACAGTATTGTTTTTCCATATAGGAATGTAAATAGTTCAACTTTTATAGGTTCCTTTTGATTTCTTTTCCCTGATTACCTTCTCAGGCATCTCTTCCTTCTTGTGTCTGGATGTCAAATTTTCTATTCAATTCTGGTTTTGCCTCAAGAATGCTTGAAAGTCCTCTATTCCACTGAATGACCATATTTTCCCCTGAAACAAAATACTCAGTTTTGCTGGGTAGGTGACCCTTGGGTTCATTCCCAGTTCTTTTGCCCTCTGGAATATCATATTCCATGCCCTTCAATCCCTCAGTGTAGAAGCTGCCAGGTCCTGGGCTATTCTGATTGTGTTTCCACAACATAGAAATTGTTTCTTCCTGGCTGCTTGTAGTATTTTCTCCTTGATCTGGGGATTCTGGAACCTGGCTATAATATTCCTGGGAGTTTTCTTTTTGGCATCTTTTTCAGAAGGTGATCTGTGGATTCTTTCAACCTCTATTTTGCCCTCTGGATCTAAACCATCAGGCCAATTTTCCTTGAGAATTTCTTGAAGGGTGGTTTCTAGGTTCTTTCTTTGATCATGGCTTTCAGGTAGTCCAATAATTTTTAAATTGTCTCTCCTGGATCTATTTTCCAGGTCAGTGGTTTTTCCCATGAGATATTTCACATTGCCTTCTAATCTTTCATTTGTTTGGATCTGCTTAACAGCATCTTGATTTCTCATAAAGTCATTAGCTTCCATTTGCTCCAGTTTAACTCTGAAGGAATGAATCTCCTCAGTGAACTTTTGAGATTCTTTTTCCATCTGGCAAATTTGACTTTTTAAGGCATTCTTCTCCTCATTGCCCTTTTGGGCCTCCTTTGCCATTTGAGTTAGTCTATTTTTTAAGGTGTTGTTTTTCTCAGGCTGTTGACCCTCATTTCATACTTTTCCTGCATCCTTCTCATTTCTCTTTCCAATTTTTCCTCCAGTTCTCTTATTTGATTTAAAGTCCTTCTTAAGGTTCTCTATGGCCTGCAACCCATTCATGTTTTCACCTGGGGCTTTTGGGGCAGGACTTCTGACCTCACAGTCCTCTTCCCATTCTATGCTTCAACCCTCTTTGACCCCAAAGTAGGAGTCTAGGGTTGCATTTTTCTGTTTAATTTGTTTCCTTTGTCTTGGCATATTGCCACTTAATTACTTGACTTTTGGGCTTGTTGCCACACTATGGCTTTGCCTCCAGATAGGCGAATTTTCTTCCTGAATGTGTGTGTGGGGGCAACTTCTGCTTCTGGCAACCTGGAAACCCACCCACGACCTCCACCCCAGATCACAATCCAGGTCCAGGGAGGTTAAAGCAAGAGCGATTACCCCTCAAGACTGATTGCTGGATCTCCCTACAGTTCACAGGCCAGGAGCTGGAGCTGCCTCTGAAAACTACAAAATGGCGTGTCTCCTCAGTGGCTTCTAGCCCCCAGGGGAGGAAGCCAACACGTTCCCCAAATACTGGTCCCAAAGTCCATAGTGCACTAACCTCTCACTTTGTCCTAGGCATGTCTATGTTGATAATTCTGGAATTGCCACAGCTGCTGGTGTTCTGGGGTCCCTCCAGCCGGCTGCTGGCTCTGCCGCCCTGGGGCTAAAACCGAGACTCTGGCAGACCTGGGCTTGGCTCCCTGGCTCTGCGACCTGCACTGCTGGTGCTGCCAGCTCCCAAAGTGCTGTGCTGGTCCTTCCTGCGGGGCTGCTGGGCTGTCCTCAGCAGGAGGTTAGCTTCTCTGTGTTGTTCTGTGGGTCCTGGGGTTCCAGAAGTTGTTCAGAGTCCCCTTTTACATAGTTTGGAGGTAATCTGGGGGCAAAGTGACTTGGAAACGCTGTTCCTACCTCCACCCCCTATTCTTATTTTACTTATGACTGAGTTGGAGAATTGCTTTCCATGGCAGATACCTTATATCCAGAATGACTTCCAGAAATGGGACAAAAGAAGCCTTATGTTGACCTCTTATAAATATTTATAAATTTGCTTGGTCAACAAAGTATCACAGATTTAGCGTGAAGGAACTTTTGTTAGTCATTTATCCACTATTGTAAAGCCAAGCACAAGCACCTTTCCAGAGGACTGCTGCTGTGAACAGCTTCAGGATTCTGATTACATAGTATAGTGAACTCTCTATTTATTCAGTAATAAACTAAGACTAGATATTGACAGAAAACAAAGTACAGCATTCACAGTGTTATAGCATAACAAGTAATCACTAAAGTGGCTACATAGTTTTCACCAAAGTGGTCACATAATTTTAAGCAAAAGATACCATTCCATAAGAAATTAACTCAATCATCCTTAAGGAGGCTTGATGGACACAAAGTACAAAGGTCAAAGTTTTCCACCCCTAGGTCACTTTGTCTTAATCTCTCAGTCAAAAAGTCTTCTTCTTAATTAGAGATTCATTTCCAATCATTCTTAATTCAATCATCTTGAAGAGGTACAGGATACAGAGTACAAAGTCCTCCCACCCCTGGGCTGTACAGTAAATCATGATCTTTTTTGTTTGCATTAAATACCCAGAGAGACATGTTTTCATCTTGACTTGAGGCTGGCTCTCAGATTCCATGGTTCCTCTTCCGCAGCTCCTGCTGGAATCTATCCAACTGTTACCTGGATTTAAATGCAGGCACCTCTCAGCTCCTCATCCAGTTCTCGTTCCATATTGAAGCTCACAGGGTGTAGTCCACCTCGAGTCATTCATAGTTTCTGTTCCTAGGAAGACAAAGCTTAACAAAGCCACAATAACATTTATCCACATTGCTGGCACCATCACCAATTCACTTTCTGCCTGTGAAATCAACATAAACCCCAAAACAAGGTCTGAGAAAACAAATCATCAGTGTAGTCCCAGGACCTCTGCAAACATCAGTAAGACCCTCCTCCAGGATTTCTGTAAACAGACAACAAGAAAATACTTTTTCTGGGCTTCTGAACCAACAGTAAGGTCCCAGGGCTTCTGTCACAACAGCAAAATCCTCTGTCAGCAGACAAATCTGACAGTAACATCAAAACAGACCAAATACTTGCACAACAGCCACTCTTCCTCCCAGGTCTCCTCTCTTCTCAGTTCTGTTCTCGCCAGCTTGGGCCTCTCCTTATATATGGTCATTAGCTCCTCCCTGTTCTACCCCTTCCTGTTGTATTAGCAACAGGGGTTCACAGGTTCAAAGACGATGTAATCATGGGCAAGCCTTAAAAGAAACTTGAACTGAAACAAGGTGCTAAATAATTAAATAGCTGAAACAAGGCATTAACTACTTCTTTGCTTGCCATTACAACTATGGGTCTCTGTTACTTAATATTACAAGTGAAGAAACAGGCCCACAGTGAATGGATTATGAATCCAAGGTCATGCAGGTGCTAAGTAGCAGAGGAGAGATTTGAACCATGGTCCTCTGAATCTAAATGCAGTGTATGCATATATAATCAAATAAGCATGTTTAGCTACATTTGTTGTGTCATCCACTTGTCCTGAAAATTGAAATGTTTTATTTTCACAATCAATTGATTTATAAAGGTTTTTCAACAGATGAACTGTTCTCCTTCCCATCACATTATCTCTGAGTGGAACCTGTCAGAGTTGATTTGTATATGATTCCAGGAGCATTACTTAGAAGAAGACAGTGACAACATCTCTCTGGTTAAATGAGGCTTCTTACACATACTCATTCTTTCAGCATACTTAGGTGATTTAGAAGCTCTGGTTGATATCACAAAAATAGTTTTTGGCACTTGTTTTGCCTATTAAAAGCATCTAATTTTCTGTAGAGAAAAATTTCTTAACTAACCCATGTATTCTGTATGTTCACTTTCAAGATTTTATTTCAATTTATCAGGTTTCATGAGCTGTCTTTAATCTCATTCAATAAGGGTACCTTGTGAATGCCAGTAATAAATACAGAGGATTTTGCCTTCTGGATATGACCTTTTTACTCTGTGCTTCTATATTTCTGCCTTTTAAACCGTTTCTATTGTCTTAGGTTGTATTAGTTTTTAGCTGCTCTAATCTATTTGTTTTCTTAAAATTAGTTATGGATTTGTCTTATAACAAACGGATAGTGTTTTACTTAAGTAAAACTAAATTTAACTAAACTAACAACTGAATTTAAATGTAATTATTGAAAATTCTCAATAAGAGAAAGCATTCTTTTCATTTTTTAAAACTTGCCATTTATTTTGGTAGCCACTTTATTGCACTGTATCTTCTAATAGGATTGATGTTAAAATAGCATATATTTAGACGTCATACCAAAATTATTGAACTTTGAGTTTCCCTATTTTTCAAATGGAACCAGTAGTTCAGTGACAAAACTCATCTGTGTCATGATCCTTTATCAGTTGAGCCCACCTTGACACATGACAAATAATTATTCAAATTTGACCTCATTGTCCATATAATATCAGATACTTTGCACTGGATTCATTCTTACTTGGAATAAATATCTTGTTAGTTTTACTTTTCTTAACTGATTTGAAATTTCTTCTCACTAATAAATAAAATAAACAAATAAATAAATTTATTCAGGAGCTGTATTAAAAAATATCCAATCACTTTGGATATTACTTCAGTCCTTTTAAAGAGACTTTTCTACTAACCGTCCCTCCATCCTATGTTCCACCATTTGGAAAACTGCTCTAAAGATAGAGAAATGAATTTTTTGAAACAATTTCCCTTCTGTGTTGCTCCTTTATGTAATCTGTAATCACAGAGATCTCTTCTCCGTCATCTGATATGTTCTTTTGCTAGTTCTGCAGTTCTTCTGATTCAGTGGGAGGGATGAAGCTGCCAAGTTCCTTGTAATTCCTTCCTCAGCCATCTCCCATGGTTGTGAGTTTCTTAGCATCAGAGTTTAACTTCCTCTTCTCAGCTCCATTATATATTTCAGCTCTATTTGGCTAGGCAAACAAGCATTTTGCTTTTATTTAAAAACTTATCACATCATAATTGTACTGCCTGAACCAGTAGCATACCTTTTTAGGCAGTCTGTTTAACTGATTTAAGAATTCTCTTGGATCATCAAGAAGAAGGCTGGTGTTGCTATTGTTTTTCTTAAATAGCCAGGGACTGTTCTGAGTTGCTTCTTTATTTATTTTCCTATCATAATCTTCATAGAATTATACTTCAGTTAGTGTTTTCTATTAAGATTTTGGGGTTTTATGACAATACCTCTTTTAACGGAAAGTAAATATATTTTTGAGAATTTTTGTTAAAAAAAAAAAAAGGTTCAATGTATTTTTTCTTTCTCAGTGTAACACCAGATTGTGATTAAGAATCCTGCCAGGTTGTCATCTATTACAAAAATAAAACAAAGACGAATCCACCTGGACAGAGAGAGGCATTTTATATGCCAGTAATCCAGGAAATAGATCAACCATAAAAGAGGAGCATCTGCTTCATCTCAGGGGTTGCACCAAGTGGTTCCTTGCTGACTTGGCATGGAAACATAACCAGGGGGAAGATCTTTCCAAGTCACTGAAAAGAGAAAATTCAGAAAGTAGATGGATTAATGATTATGTCCTTCTTTTAATAATCCATAACTCCACCCTTTTTTATTCTGTGTTTCTCAATGAATAGGGGAATATAGTACTGTGTATACATGATATTTCAGTTCAGTTCCTTTCAGCTCAGTAGCACCAATATGATTTAGAAATAGACATTGCGCAGTGAAATCAGTGATTTGGTGTTTGAAACCAATTCACTTATCATTGTAAGAATTAGTGCTGGAAGAGACCTTAGAGATGGTCTAGTCACAGGGTTGGGAAACCTGTGGGCTCAAGGCCACATGTGGTCCTCTAAGCCCTCCAGTGGGGCCCTTTGATTGAATCCAAACTTCACAGAATAAATCCCCCTAATAAAAGGGTTTTTTTCCTGTAAAACTTAGACTTAGCCAAAAGGCCACACCCAAGGACCTAGAAGGCCTCTTTTAGACTTCAGGCAGTAGGTTCCCCACCTCTGATTAGTGTAATCTCCCTTTTAAACAAGATGAAGAAATTGAAACCCAAAGACATGCAGGTATTATGGATTGAAACATAGCTCCAAAACTCCAAATTCATTGTTCTTCTCAATATATAACATTGTCAAATTAACTCATTCTTCCATTTTGTAACCTAGTGAAAACATATCACTCAAATACTGAGACATTAAAATTACTTTAATATCATCATATTTTTGTTTTGTCTCTGGCCTAAAACTCCATCCTTGCTACCTGCCTGGCCAATGACTAGAACTAATTTTGCAATGACAGTGAAAATGTAACGTTCTTCAAACTCTACCATTTCTTTGTAAACATGATTGATGGCTCTGTAAATATCCTATTTTCATGGTGTACCCTAGTCCTTACAACTTCCTTAGATCCCCACAAGAAAAAGGAGTCTTTAAATAATACTGTTGTTTTTTTTTTTAGCATATGCAGAAATGTACCAACAAAAATGATTCATTTGTTCATAAGTAGGTTTTCTTTTGCTTAAGTCACTAACAAACATACTTTAAACAAAAATGTTGATTAATGGACGTTGGTAAGCTGCTATATGGATCATTGGATAGAGCACTGGTCCTAGTGTCAGGAAGACCTGAAGTCAAATCTGGCTTCAGATATCTATTAGCTTTGTGACCTCGGGCAAATCCCTTAACCTCTCTCTGCCTCAGTTTCCTCAGTTGTAAAATGGGGATAATAATAGCACTCAGCTCAAATGGTTGATAGGAGTTCAATTGAGATATTTGTAAAGCATTTAGCACAATGCCTAACAATAGTATTTACTAATGCTAATAAATACTTGTTGCCTCCCAGTTTCCTGTTTCTTACCTTCCTATATATTTAGCTTAATATAAGTAAGTAAACTCATCCCTATGTTGAAAATAACTGCATGTGTTAGGAAGAAGAAAGGGAGAGAGGAGAGAAGGAAGGGGAAAAAAAAGAGAGGGAAAGGGGAGAAGAAAGGAAAGTAGAAAGGAGGAAAAGAAGGAAGGAAGAAATTAAGAAAGGAAAGATAAAAGGAAGCAAGAGAAGGAGTGAGAGAAGAAGGGATAAAAAAACATTTTAATGCTGGAAAAAAATGTCTGGCCCAAAAAACTTGAATTATTTTTTTCATACCTATTAACTTGTTGTTGACTTCTAAACTCTGCCAATTGCTTGAAAACAGAAGTTTTCTTCCCTTTACCTCTCTTTTTGACATTTTGATTAATTCATTTCAGTTGTTTGAGATTCTTGATAGAAAGTCAGAGATATAAGTGCTCTTTTTAACATTATCATTCTTTGATACTACCACAAATTGAAATTTGTTTGTTTCTTTTTTTTCCCTAAATTTAGTGGGCTAGCAACTTCCCTACAATAAAAATCTGTGTTGGTATTAATTGCCATTTTACATGGCAGCTATTCTAACATTTGGTAGGTGGTTAGTATGACCATAAAATTCACCACCTTATGGCCAACCTTGTGTTGACCTTCTCTGTCCTCAAACATCAGATATGTAGTCCAATCAATGTACCTAATACTCAAAATATTACTTTCTTTGTAAAACCTAATGAAATTTACACTTCATTGTATCTCAGGGTCATCTACATGCCACTAGGAGAACTTAAAGAAAAAGTGTAAAAAAAAAAAAAAAGTTAAGTTTATTGTCTTATGTTCATTGACCTAGAATTAACTGAAGAGAATAAGATTAGCAGTGAAGGAAAAGAAATCTGTAGATACGTTAAAATTTTCTACACTAAGGCCCCAAACTAAGGCAACGGCTACAGTTTGTTCCCCTCAAGCTTGGGTGTACAATCGTAAAAAATAATTACTTTTGTTCTTCATATTGTCACTTTTATTTATTGGAATTTGCAGACTACAGTTTATCTTTCTCTGACAGCAGTAAAGGTATGCCTTTGATGGCAATTAATTTCATTTGCTTTTGTTTTTATATCACATTACTCATATAGAATGAAAGCACTTACTGTAGGAACTTATTAAATAGTCAACCAATGTTTATTGAAGGTTTGGGAATTTGCTTTTCTCTTTCACATTTCTAGGTATAATGTCAAGAGGAAAAACTCATTCAAATTGTGTAGCTGAGGAAAGCATTGACATATGATTCAAAGACATCCCTAACTTTGTGAATATGGAAAACATTTAAAAATCCATTATTTAATTAAAGAAAGAAAGTAGTTAACTTCTAAAAAGAAAAGGCTACCTTGTCATTGAACTTTCTGAAAGCAAAATTTTGCTTTCTTCATTTCCCAATTCTGTAGAAAATATCTTCATGGCATATGTTGTAGTTCACAGCTGTGCTCTGTAATGCAAAACCAGCTGCCAATGTTATTTGTATTAGGCTTCCCAATAATTATAATTTTATATTCTTTTAAATTGTGAAACTCTCAAAATAACTAAGAATTTATGTATTGGCATATGCACTTGTCATACTTGTTTCTCTATTCCAGAAGTCTAGTTCTTTGCAAGTCAAAAAGTAAATTCCCTCCTTTCTCTGACAGATGTTGGCTCTGTTGAAGGACTTGCCTATCATAGAGCTTGGGATACCCTCTACTGGACGAGTTCTACTGCATCATCTATCACAAGACATACAGTTGACCAGAATCGACCAGGAGCTTTTAACAGAGAAGCCGTCATCACAATGTCAGAAGATGACCATCCACATGTATTAGCATTGGATGAATGTCAAAAGTATGGAACTTTTTTTTTTTTAATTTGTGGTCTTATTTTTGTTCCTATTCATAGCTTATTTAATGTGAAACACCAAAAAAAAAAAAAAAAGGGCATGCAAAGATACAAGTGAGTAACTTTTCAGACCTATGTTAGGCTGTTAATACAGAAAAAGAAAATAGTTGAATGGACCACAAACTAGAAGAAATCTCAGAGGCCATTTGATTTTACAATCCCCTTATTTTACAGATGAGGAACCAGAAGCCTAATGAGGTTAAATGACTTGCCCAGTGTCACACAGGGAGTAAGCATCATAGCTGGGATCTGATATGTTAGAGCATTTCAGGCATGAATGATTACAAAAACTAGACCTTTAATGTTTCATGTAAAGTTGTCCTGTCCAATTAACCTCCTGCATAGAGAGATAAAATACTGCTCAGAAGCACAGTGAACAAAAGAGATATCAGAGCATGTGGCTCTACTCAAGTTCCCCTATCTGGTGGAAGTCTTTTCTGATTCCTGTAATTGTCTCTTCTCACTTGCTTCTCTAATTATTATGTTTAGATGTTTCTGTTTATTATGCTACATTCCCCCAGGGAGTAACAATTCTACTGCAGGAACTTTGGTTTTTGGTTTGTTTTGGTTGTTGTTTGTTTTTTGCTTCATCTTTGTATCTGCAATGTTTAACTAAATGTTTTTCATTTAGAAGGAACTTGATAGACAGGTGGTAGATGGAATAGGGGAATTTCACCTTCAAACAGCATGGCATGGTTTTATAACACTAGGAAGCAAGAAAGCAGTATGAAAAGAGAATATTCTCACTTTCAGGGAGACCCTGGCACAGTGAAATGGGCTTTTGGCTTTGGAGTCAGAGAGTCTGGGTTCAAATCTATTCTCCATGCTTATGCACTGTGTGATGTTGGACACATTTCTTATCCTCCCTGTAGAGTTTCCTTAATCGATAAAATGAAGGGTTAAGACTGGATGACCTCCGAGTTTCCTTCCTGCTCTGGAGATATTATCATAAGAAACAGAGACAGGAGGACACATTTCAGAAAGAATAGCTAATGAGGAAATAGAAAAATTATAAGAAAATAATTAATATAACATTTTATCCAATTGTGTGTATCCTTAGTATGAAGGATTTTGAAGTTAATTTAGAATTTGAGATCAGGGAGGCAGTGAAGGGAGATTTCTAGCCTCCTGATTTATCAAGTCAGGAAATTAAGAGACTCACTGAATTTAAGTGAACTATCTTAGGTCATCCACTTACTTATTAGGTCTATTAATTATTAATTTAGGGCTCTGTCTACCATGCCATGTTCCTACGGAGACTAGGAAAGTGAGACTCATG
Organism: Gymnobelideus leadbeateri; assembly: GCA_011680675.1. Taxonomy (NCBI): domain Eukaryota; kingdom Metazoa; phylum Chordata; class Mammalia; order Diprotodontia; family Petauridae; genus Gymnobelideus; species Gymnobelideus leadbeateri. The sequence goes on from WOXC01011830.1 coordinate 862,358, forward strand.
GAGGTATGGTGTTTGATTGTCATCCTTCACTCATATGTTAGGGGTTGATTTTCCTAAAGCCCAAGTTAGACCTTCTAATACCCATCCACTGTCCCTCTCCCTGACTTGAATGCACTTCAGTGACTCCTTATTTCCTCTAGGATCAGATATAAAATCCTCTGTTTAACTTGCTCCTGGTGCAAGACACTCCATCTCCTGACCTGAACATTTTCACTGTCCTGCAGTTCCCCAGGCCTAGAATTCTCTTCCTCATTATCTCTACCACCTGACTTCCCTCATATCCTTCTGGACTCAGATAAAGTCTCACCTTTTAATTGATTATCTCTAATTTATCTTGCACACATCTTGATTGTACAAAGTAGTTTGCATATCTTCTCTACTAGACTATAAGCTCTTTAAAGCCAGGATTTTCTTTTACATTTTCTTTATATGTCCTGCACTTAGCACAATATCTTGTACTTGGTATGTGTTTAATAAACATTAATCAACTCATTACCTTGCCTAGGATAATAATTCTAGTTATTCATTGAACCAGGGATAGAACGGAAATTTCTTAATTCTTGTAGCTTCTGAGAGATGTCAGAGCAAAAGTAAATATTATCTAACACTTTGGCAGATGCTTAGTTTCACTATCAATACTTTATAAGTCTCTCGGGCAAAAACATATGAGTGAATGAAAAACCATATATTAAACACAATGTGCCCCACACTGTGCTAACTACTGGGAATAGAAATGTCAAAGCAATGACAATCTCTGCTCTCAAGGAGCTTGCATTTTGGTTTAAGAACTTACTAGGATGGTGAATAGAGCTTTAGGAGAATCTCAAAAGGAAAGGAGCATGGTGAGTAGTGGAACTAGTCTGAAATTGGGATGCCATTAAAGGAACTAAGTCACCAAATGCTATGATAAAGTTATTGACCTGATTCATAGTGAATGTCATAATATGGAATAACATATGACTTAAAGGTTTTGTTTGGGAATTTTTTTTTTTAAAGCAATTGGGGTTAAGTAACTTGCTCAAGGTTACACGGCTAGTCATTATTTATGTATGGGCGCTAATTTTCTGAGGCCAGTTTCGATCTCGGGTCATCCCAACTCCGAGGCCAGCGCTCTTACTCACTGTGCCACCTAGCCGCCCCAATTTTTTTTTTGAAGGGCAATTGGGGTTAAGTGACTTGCCCAAGGTCACAGGCTAGTTTTTTTTTGTGTTAAGTATCTGATTCCAGATTTGAACTCAGGTCCTCCTGACTCCACAGCTGGTGCTCTACTCACTGCGCCACCTAGCCACCCCTTGGGAAATCATTTTAAAAGTTTATAGTTTAAGAAAAGATATTTTCCCTTATTTATATCAACAATATTGAAAATACAGGGTATTCACTAAATAACAGGTTATTAGAGATATGTAAGAGTAACACAAGGTAGGAAAACATTGAACATGCTAAATTGTTCTCCATTGCAATTTTCAGGTGACATTTATGACTTGTAAAGTATGTTTTAAGCATTTAAAATGTTCATTTGCAAAATCCTATGCTACAGATACTTCTGCATGGTTTTTGTTTTATCATTTTGGAGTGGATGATATGTTTCATAAACATTGACAGTTAATAGCACATGTATTCTTTTAAAATTAGTTCATTTTATATACCTATACATGCATATTTGTCTCAGATTCACAATGTTGAAATTGGCATCAATTTTTTTTTTTTTACAAAATGAATAGATAACCCAGATGTTGTACTCAGTGGGTGGGAATCTGTTTAATTAGCAAGGAGAAACTGATTTTGTGTGAATTTACATCCTGCCCAATAATACCATAAAGCTTCATGTACTCTATTTAATGACACAGAAGACTATAATCCCACAGTGTCCTTAAATGCTTACATATAAGAATGCTATATATAATCCTGCCCTGTCTAGAGTATCACATATGGTATTTTTTCCTTGATTATATTGTTGAGCATGATGTGCTCTGTTAATAAAATATTGAGCAGAAGTTACCGATGACAGATTTTGAGTATTCAATACAATTGAAAACATTTGGAATTGGAAGAAGTTTTAAGTTAACTTTTCCATTGCACTCAATTAAAAAAAAAACAAAGTTGAAGTATGGAGACCCCAAAAATGACTCAATGACCAATATAGAGAAGAGAAAAGAAATAAAGGAGTTGGAGATTGTATTAATGCATAGTATATAGTCAGAAGTCAGAATGCATGGTACATAGAAGGACCTAGTCCCTGTAAAATTTGGACTAATTGAAGCCCCAAGATTAAAAAGAAACTGAAAGGGCCTAGATACAGAATAAAACTTTCAGGAGTTAGAAATATGAACTCCACAAACAGACTAAAATAAGTGTATATAGCATTATACAGGTAATGGAAGTATTTGTTCAAGCTCAACTAAATAGTAAAATATTGTCATGGGGGGTTGTTTTGTTTTTGTTTTTAGTGCATTTAGTTCAGAGGGAACTTAATATTACAATTTTCTCACTGGTAAATATAAAGTCCCATTTTATATCATGTGGACTTGTTCAACTAAATTCTTATTTGGAGGAAGGCACAACCTAATATTTCTCAGAAATATTTCCAGCACTCATTTTAAGACTCTAGGAAATATTTCTCTAAGTATTGCTTGAAATTTGTAGCAGAATTGCATAGGATGAGGATCCATCACTTTAATTCTTTAAAAAAACTGATTTTATGTTTCTTCTATAAATAAAACAAAAATTTATATATTTTTCTAATTAAAATGTAGTTTAATGTTTTGGACCAACTGGAATGAGCAGCACCCAAGTATAATGCGATCTACACTCACTGGAAAGAATGCCCAAGTCGTTGTCAGCACAGACATCCTTACTCCTAATGGACTCACCATTGATCACAGTGCAGAAAAACTGTACTTCTCTGATGGTAGCCTTGGCAAAATTGAAAGGTGTGAATATGATGGATCCAAGAGATATGTGAGTGAAATTATTTTTTTTATTAAATGTGTATTATAGAACAGTATATTTTGATATTTATGCATCTCTATGTAAGAAGGGAGTATATGATGCCCAAACAAGTGGAATAATTTTGCCTTGACTATTTGAAATGTGAAGTGTTACAATGGTATGAATGTTTTGTTGAAAAAAAAATTCTTATTGAATGGTGAGTATAATTTAATCAAAGAAGGTGCTTTTTTTAAAAGAAATTAAATAGAATAATTTATCCACAAATATGTGGAAAAATGAACCTAAAAATTTCAATAATAACTGTAGATATATTCATTAACTATATAAAATATATTAACTAAATATACATATTCACTTAATATATATACCTTACAATGATTCATTTATGCTTTCATAATTTGATTATAATATTCATCCTGCAGAGCCAATTTTTTTCTCTTATGGGTCAATCAAGAAATTTGTTAAAGTATAGTATTTCTGAAAGTCTTTATAGTAGAGCTCAGTGACTGTTATTTTATTTACTATATTTTATTTTTCCTCTAATTACATGTTGAATTTTTTTAACTATTTGTTTTTTTTTAAAGTTTTCAGTTCCAAATTCTATCCCTCTTATTTTCCCTCCCCACCCTCTCAGATGGCAAGCAGTCAGATATAGGTTATATATTTGCAATCATGTAAAACATTTCCATATTAGTCATTTTGTACAGGAAGACTCAAAGAAAATGAAAGAAAAAATTAAAAATTAGCATGCTTCACTCTGTATTCAGACAATTTCATTTCTTTCGCTGGAGGCATATGGTATGCTTCATTATCAGTCTTTGGGGATTTTATTAGATCATTGTATTCCTGAGAATAGCTAAGGCATTCACAGTTCTTCACTGAACAATATTGCTATTACTGTGTATAACATTCTCCTGGTTCTGTTCACTTCACTTTGAAACTCTTCGTGTAGGTCTTTCCAGTTTTTTCTGAAATCATCCTCCTTGTCATTTCCTATAGCACAATAATATTCTATTACCATCATATGCCACAGCTTGATTAACCATTCTCCAACCGATGGGCATCCCTTCAATTTCCAGTTCTTTACTACCACAGAAAGAGCCACTGTAAACATTTTTGAACAAATAGGTCCTTCCTACCTGTTTTTTTTTAATTGACCTGCTATTTTAAAAGATAAATTTTTTTGAGATCAAAATATCATGCAGTCAGATGTGGTGGTGATTTGATTTTGCTTCTGTATGACCACAGAGCTAAATTTGCATGTTCTTTCAAAGAGGAGGAAGTAGAAATCAGGGTTCATTTTGTCCTTTGCAACAAAGAGATATTAACAAAGTGTCCCCCTAGGCACAATAGGGAGAATTTATTCCCTACTTCCCAGTGACTACATCCAGACTCCATTTATTTTCTTTTTGACTAGTGTCCCTGATGGAGGGGAAAAAGAAAGTTTGATTTTTCATTGGAAGAACTGTTGGGGTCACCTCACATGTGCTGTGTCTTGTACATAATTAGGTTTCTTTATAAATGTTTGTGAGTTTAATTCATTATAACTAGAATGAACAGAGTCTACAGCATATTGGACAGTTGGAATGCATTGCTCTTTCTCGATTTTTGGCTCATCTTTTTAATACATAGAGGCTAGAGATGAATAGTGCTCCTGTGGTGCCATCTCTCTCCAATGGGATGACACCTTCTGATAACCTCCTGTCTGTTGTTACATGGAAAGACTTGTGTTCAGCAATAATGATGTAGATTATCCCAGGCTTTCTAATAAATGATGTTTCTTTAAAAAAATTGATGAATAGAAGTTTGAGAGATAATATGGAGTAGTACATAGAAAATTGGACATATTTTCAGGAAGACATTTTTAAAACCTGCCTCTCATACATACTAACTCTGTGACCCAAGACAAACCATTTCACCTTTTCAGTGCTCAAGGTGACTCACTAAGCCTATAAATCATAGAGATGGGGCCTCCTTTTGTTTGTAGAGAAAGTTTCATCTTGGTAGTTCCTTATATCTATAAAACCATAGGGTCTAATACTTATCCCTAATAGAATCATTTTCTTTTAAAAATTAATTTTATTTTTAAAAATCCTGACCCTAGAATACAGAAGAAAGATTTACAAACATAGCAGAACACAAAAGAGAAAATTCTATATGAAACCACAAATGTCCATTCCATTCCATGCTTTTTTTTTTTTAGACAAAAGTATGTAAGATATTCTATGCCTTAATTTTGACATTGTCCTATTGGCTCTGTTCTCTTCTGTGTATGTACAAATGATTATATTTGCCTAATACCCACATTGGCATTGTCCAAAAGTATGTCTCTGCCTTTGTTTCCATTATATCTCTAGAATCCTAACACACTCCTTGGAGACATAGTTGGTCATTGTTGTTATCAGAACTAGGTCTTTCAGTGTTGTTTTTCTTTGCCATGTGGTCCTTGAATAAACTGTACTCCTGGTTCTACACATTTCACTCCATGACAATTCATGATGCCCAGGATTCTTTGAAATGATCCCTATCATCATTTCCAAAGGTGCAACTTCACACTATATTCAGGTAGCATAATTTATTCAAACATTTCCCAGTACTCTAAGATATAGTCTTTAATTTTAGTTCTTCCTCATGTCCTAATCCCTTTATATCTGCCCTCATATCTAGAAGTTTGTTTTGCTGTAACTAACTGTATGTAAGGAGGATTTTCTTATCCTTTTTTAGAGTTAGTTTCTCAGGATCCATGGCCATAACAATGTCTACTTTCCAGGTGTTTGATAGCTCCTGGAATAGCCCCAAGGATTCTAGATAGTAGATCCCAGAATGAAGTGACAGTTCTATTGAGGCTGCACCATGAGATAAGGGATGACATTATGTAATATTTACTATGTTTGTGCGTAATGACAATATTGCTAAAGTTAACATGTGAGTATAATGTTGGCAAGATGCCTTCTTTGTTGCTCCATAAATCAGGTGGGCACTGGTCAGTGAGTGGGGAAGCCACGGGGAATCCACAGGATCTGTGTGTGCCTCAACTGGCCCCCATTGAGACTTAAGGGGATTTAGCAGAGTGCACAAGTTGTTCCTGTCTTGATTGATCCCATTGAGACATAGGGGTAGTTGCCCCGCCTTCTCGCCAGCCCCTGTGAAAAGAATGATTAGGGAATGCTGTATGTAGGAGCTGGTTCTTCCAGCAGCTCTTTGAGGATACTAGTCTAGAATAAAGCTGATTATTAACCCCTCTGAAGCCCTCTGTCTGACCAGATCAAGAGTGACCCTGTTAGAGGCTGGAGACTGAGAACTCCAGTGCCTTTGGTGTGTTATCTGTGAAACACTATTCCTTCTCTCTTATTATCTTACCTCTTAAAACACTCCCACCCTCATCCCTCTCATTTCCTCACTGAGTTGGATACTCCTAGGCTGCACAGTGGGAAAAGTGTTGTACTTGGAGTCAGGTCTCCAAGACCAGTATTCAAATCCTGCCCTCAGACACTTATCTGTGCTGAGACTGACCCTAGGCAAATCACTTCATCTCTGTTTGCTTCAGTATTTGCCTTATCTGTAAATCAGGTTGTGAGGATCAAATGAGATAATAACTTTACAAATAATGGATAATAAAATTAGTAAAGTATCTGGCACATAGAAATCACTTCATAAATGTTAATTATCATTATCATTTCTTCCCCACAAATATTATTTGTTATGCGATTTGCAGACCTTAAAAGTACTACATAAAAATACTAATTATTGTTTCCATACTCAACTTGGCATGTTTAAGCCTCCTTTGTCCATTTCAGAAAATAATGTCCATTTCAAAAACTAATGTCCCTGTCCCCAACCTCTTCCTCCATGTTTGTATAAATCTTTTCATTTACTCAAATTTGAGAAAATAGCAAGTTCTACTCCTTCTTACTTTCTCCACTAATGTAGTCCTCCTTTCACATCCCTTTTTCTTTTTCCTCTGAAATTTGTCAGAATGGAACCAATCCATTTCCTGGACATCCATCTTTCTTTAACTTTCTAAATACCTTTTGAAGACATTAAGGTTAGGAAGGTACACTTAATTCTTCTCCTACAGTAAACCTATATCTCCTTCCTGATTGCTCAAATAAATGTACATTTATAGGTTTCTGTGGACTCTCATGTTTGTTATTCCAAAGTCCCTACTTGGCTTTGGTCTTGTGGCATCAGGACACAGAGGTTTGTAGACTACATTTGTATCTGGATATCTTTGATCAGAAGCTAGATTATTGGAGGAGAAGGGGAAGAGGAATTACTAGTGCCCATGGGCTCCTAGCTGATTTTTTGTTCAGTTATGGGGTAGAAAATGTCATTTACTATAACTTCTTCTTGGATTTCTTTATCACTTAGGTCTGGTGTCAATTTTAGGGTTTTGCTAGAATAAGTGTGTGAGTTATAGGTATCATGTTGTTGTTCAGTCGTTTCAGTCATGTCCAATTCTTTGTGACTGCATTTGGGGTCTTCTTGGCAAAGAGACTGGAATGGTTTGCCATTTCCTTCTCTAGCTCATTTTACAGGCGAGGATATTGAGGCAAAGAAGGTTAAGTGATTTGCCTAGGGTCACACAGCTACTAAGTGTCTGAGGAGAAATTTGAATTCACATCTTCTTGACTGTAGGACTGGGGCTCTAAGCACCTCACCAGCTAGCTGCCTAATGGGCAGCATACCTCCTGTTCTGTCAGCAATATCTGTTAATTCTCCATAAAACTGGACGTCAAATTTTGTTGTCCCACAGCTGTTTGAAAGGATTCATGCTCCTTTATTTTGGGATGGGTGCGAGATAGGGTTTCATTTGCTGTAATATTATTATGTACTAGTAGCAAACATCTTTAATCCTTTCTCATTGCCTTCCTTCTCAAGTTCAATCTTTCTTCACCATTTTTTTAAATTTCCCTTTTGCTTTCATTGCTCCCTTCTGTGGGGATTCTAAATACCTAAGATAAGAAAAAATAGTTGAATTATTATTTTTAATTATCTCATGGATTACTACTTGATCTGGATGTAAATGTGCTTCATATTTTAAAATATCTGTATATAACTATCATATTTTTAAGCCTTTCTATAATTATTGTTAGTATGTTTTTATTATAAGATCACACTTGATACTGTGACAATAATTATTAGGGTTCTTGCATCTATCTTTATTATTACATGTTTTGCTTTCATGTAAATTGGGGGAATATTTAACGTTTTTATTTTAAAAATTCACAACTGTTTATCATTTCCTTAACCTTTCATTTAATGACTAGGAATTAAAAATTTTAGTTATTAGTTATTAAGTCCTATGGACAGCTAGGTAATGCAGTGGATAGTGTGCCAGGCCTGAAGTCAGAAGATTCACCTTCCTGAGTTCAAATATGGCCTCAGATACTAGCTGTATGGGCTTTGACCCTGTTTGCCCCAGTTTCCTCATCTGTAAAATGAGCAGGGGAAAGAAATGGTAAACCACTCCAGTGTCTTTGCCAAGAAAGTCCTAAAGTGGGTCAGAAAGTGTTGGGCACCACTGAAAAATAACTAACCAACAAAAATTCAGCCCTATACAATTTTCAAAATTCCCAAGAGTTAAATTTGTTTTTTCTAATTAGAAAAGCAATGATGTAATTTAGAAGAAATTGTTTAGCTACTTAAATCTGGCTGTAACTGTATTCTCTTGGTGATTCTTAAATTTGTTTCATTTTTAAAAATAAAAAGCAATCCTACCCAAATACCCTCTGCACAACTGAGTGTTGTAATTTACTACTGAAAGTAAGAATTTTCCTGAGATTAGTTTGATTTATGTAATAAAATGAGCAGATCCCTCCAGATTCCAAATGACTCACAGCTTGCCTCTCTACATCCTTGATACCATTGTTTTGATATACAGTATATGAACTTCAGTGATACTGATATAAAAATAAACAACCTAAAGACTAAGTGATGTGTTGTACCTTTACAAATTGAACAACAATTGGCCATACATATTCTTCTTTGTATACAAACTATTTTATAAAAGCTGTTTGCCTATTTCTTTCCATTATTCTATGACAAATTCATCACTTGAGGGGAGCATATCCAATTGAATCTGAATGAAGCTAAGGCAGCAATTTAACCCCACACATTTACACAGACGTTCATTTAGACATTTCCTTCTAAACTGAGTTTAAACTGATTTACAAGGTAGTCTTTGTCTCAGTGTTCCTTCTTTCATGTAAGGATTCATTATTGTTCTTTGCTTACTGTCTGCTGTGTTTTTCATGGTCATGTTTTGCTTTATTTTTATATACAGTTTGGTCTTGTCACAAGTAGTTTCATTTTGTTTTTAAGGAAAAATAAAAATGTTGTAAATTACATGGAATGCAAATGGTCTTAGTCGTTTTTCACATTTGCTCTATTTTAATTGCATGGTATTTTAGAAACTTGAAAACATCTGGGATGTTAGGGAATGATTGTAGATTCCAAGCCATCGTGGACTTTAGGGGTGATTTTTTAACTGATTGGCCTTTAATTTTGTATTTATTCTTTCTAAATGTCTTTTTTGAGGAAGTCATCATAATATTGAATTTTTATTGGCTATCTTATTGACCCTACCTTAGTTATATAAGGTACTTGTGATTTACACTTCATGCCTTTAAGGGAAATGGGAGAATGACACATCTATCTTAAATCCTGAATGTTTGGTTATGTGAATGATACTAATGTGGGCCAAGAGAGATTCCCCAAGATTTTGTAGTTCCCAATAGCCCATGCTTTCATATATGCTAGAGGAAGGGGAATTCTGCTCCAATTCTTGCTCCTAACATTTTATTTTAATGAAATCCAAATTGACTGACTTGGAAATTTGTCTTTCTACTTGAGCAACTTGGGTAAAGAAAATGAAATCTCCCCAGACCAAAAACATATTCAAATCTTGACATAAAAGAACTGTTTCCAGGAATTCATTATTTCCTTCCTTCCTTCTTCTTTCTTTCTTTCCTTTTTTTTTCTTTCCTTCCTTCCTTCCTTTCTTCTTTCCTTACTATTTATGAAAATATATATTTACTTCTTTATTTTGTATTTCTATATTAGTCTTATGGAATGCATTGTTTTCTAGAATGGCCAGTAAATATTTATTAAATTGAACTTAATTAAAATTGATGGTAAAAATTCATAACATATTTTTAAAAGGCATAATAGGACATTTACTAAAAAAAAGTCCAGATAATACAATGCCTTTCTTAGAAATATAACAGCATTTTTTTTTACTGTTATAAGATATGTAAGTGATTTTCCAGTCATTTTCAATCCAGTTTACCAGACATTTATTATATCCCTCCTTTGTAGATGTCACTGTGCATAATTTATACTTGGGTTACAAAATATCATGGCAGAAATCCTATTTTTAGTGAACCTGCAATCTAATGAAGGGGAGGAGTAGAAGGAGAGAAATACCTCTCTATATATCCATATATTTGTATGTGTATGTTTGTATAGCAATACTTTAACAGAAATTTGTGATAAGTACAAAGAGATGGTCATTTCCAAGTCCTTTAAGAAATTTGAGATTGTGCACATTATTTTCACCTGCAATAGAAGCAGAGGTATCTGTATCTGTAGATTTGTAGCAGCCTGGGAGAGGATTCTCATTGATCTTCCCCCTTACTTTGAACAGTTCCTCTGAAGAAAAGGGAAAGGGCCAATGAAAACAGTTTAGTTTTCCAAATTTTGCTGGACTTCTATTCCCCTATACACACAATTTATGTATGCCAGTGGTTGGGAGCCCAGGAAAACTTCATGAGGGCAATCATACTTCAGTTAGGATTTTAAGGGGAAAAAATATTGATTTCACAAATTGGAGAATGTGGGTGGGGCTATGCATTCTATTCCAGGCACAGGGAATAGCATGAATAACGGTATAGAGATTGGAGAGGCCAGGATAAAAACAGAAAGCATAGAATAATGTAGTTTTACAGGGATGTAGAGTTTAGAAAGGGAATAGTATCTGGTAAAGCTAGACACTGAAGCCATTAAGTCAATAACTAATATTTGAATATTTATTAAGCACCTAAAATGTCTAGGCACTGTACCAAGTGCTGGGTAAGAAGATTGGAAATGGTCTCTGGAAATCTTTGGATGCCAAGATAAGAAATTAGTACTTTTTTTTCAATACTTGTATTGAATCACCAAAGATTTTTTTACTATATACATGTGTCACATGAGGAAAGGAAAGGAATAGACATTTATATTGCCCCCTACTGTGTGTCAGGCAGTGTTCTAAATACTTTTTAGAATTATTATTGAGGTTTTAAGTAAAAGTCAGAAATATCAGGGAGGAAAATATTAGAATAATTGAGGTTAGGGGTTCTGAACCTAGGTGGGTTCTGTGAACTGGATACAATACAGTCAACATTTTTAAGCACCTATGTGGTGTGCAGTATGTTAAGTGCCAGGGTTACAAATAATAAAAAGGAACACGGTCCCTGCCCTCAGGGAGTGTACAATATAATAAGGAAGACAGTACACAAAAAGAAACTGAAAAAAGAAGAGAATGGGTCAGGGACATGATGAAGATGGTGGAGTGGAAACCAAATTGGATGGTGGCAAATGGCAAATGAAAAGAAATAAAGGGGGGGGTATAGGAGAATTTTATTTTCCTGTCTCCCCCTCTCCAATCAGAGAAGAAACTGAGGGTTCTAATAGGGTATGAGTAGCAAAGCTGAAGCCTTCTCCATGATGATGAGTTTCCTGATTATGACTAGATCTAGCTATATAAAATAGAGACATGGATATAGTTAGAGATATGTATATATATGATACATAATTATGGATTTAGATATATAGCTATGGATGTGGATAGATGGTATATAGACAAAGAGATTGATATAGAGATAATATTTATATCTCTATATGTATATGTGTATTTATATATGCATATGCACACATATGCATGCATATATATTGTAGTATGTAACTATATTTAGATATAATTTGTAATTTTGTATATTTTACTTTATTCATTTGAAATCATTATTCTGAGATAAGTTTTTCTCAGTTTACTCATTTCCATAATCTACTTGCCCAGCCTATTTCAGCCACATAATGAAGATCATTCCCTCAATCTTACTACCCCCCCTACAATTGTTACACTTCTTTATTCCTGAGCTCTGAAATTCCCTTATCTGCTCATAATCTATTGTCATTCTGCCTCTTCCTTTGTCTCACTACTCCTAACCATGTTCTCTGTTCTGCCTTTGCCCTCTGAATCCTCCCAGGCCCTCAGCCATGCACTGCTCCCTTCCTTATCTTGACCTCTTGTTGAACTACCTCAGTTCTGCAATGCCCTCTTTTCGCAAGTTCATTGCCCCTTACTCTGTTGCTGATATTGCCCTGCCAAACCTCAGACTTGAATTACACCATCTGTTGCCTTTGTTTCTAGTCATGTGCAACTAAATGAAGCTGGAGAAAATCACAGAACTGTCCTGACTGGGTTTGTTATAGATTTATGTTAGATAATCTCAACTAGGCACACACTGTAGCAAAGCAATCTTTTTATACTTCCCTAATCAATTGACTAGCTCACTTGTGATCATACCTTTTCCAAATCTTTTCATCCTTCCTCAAACCTCCCATGGCTCCACTTCCCCCCATCCTCTCATCTGAGAACCTTGCCACATGTTTTACTGAAAAAAAAAAAAATGGGTCTATTCCCTGGGACCTCCATATTTTCTTCTCCTCCTCATATCACATCTCTCAGAGACCTTCTACCATAATTTCCTCCTTCATTCTTTTTTTTTTTTTTTTTGCTTTGTGGAGGGCAATTGGGGTTAAGTAACTTGCCCAAGGTCACACGGCTAGGTCTTTGTTTGTGTGTGCGTTAAGTGTCTGAGGCTGGATCCGAACTCAGGTCCTTCTGACTCCAGGACCGATGCTCTACTCATTGCGCCACCTAGCTGCCTCTCCTCCTTTATTCTTATTCACATAAAGATGTAGCCTTTCTTGCTGAGACTAAGCCTTCGTCATACAGAAATGATCCTACATCATCCTTTCTTCTCCAGCAGATTGCTCCCTCCATCCTACTTTCTCAATAATTTTCAATCTCTTCTTGTCAACTAGCTACTTTCCTACCGCCAAGAAGCATGTAATGTCTCCCCCATTCTCAGAAAATCCTTGCTTCCTCCATCCATCCCACTAGCTATTGTTTAAGATTTAATTTCCTTTGTCGGCCAGACTTTATGAGAAAGCCATCTATTATGTCTTCACTCCTTCTCACAAATTTCTTACCTCTGAAGTCTGGCTTCTGATATCATAATTCAGTTGAAACTGATGTCTCTGCAGTTACCAATGATCTCTTAATTGCCAAATCTAATGGCCTATTCTCAGTCCTTATCTCCCATGACTTCTGTACACTTTGACTCTATTGATAACCTTCTTCTTCTTGATTCGCTCTTTTCTCTAGGTTTTAGTGAAACTGATCTCCTGTTTTTCCTCCTGCCTTTCTGCCTCCCCCTTCTCAATCTTCTTTGCTGTTTCTCTATCCAGATTACTAATAGATGTTCCACCAATGCTCTGACCTATGCTCTCTTCTCTCTCTATAGTGGTGGTGTTTGATTGGTGATCACATTAGCTCTCACGCATTTAATTTTCATCTCTATGCTGAAGATTCTCAGACCTTTTTATCCAGTTCTTGACCTCTATGCTCACCACTCTATTGGACGTCTTTTTTTTTTAAATATTTATTTTGTACTGAACTTAATTAAACAAACATTTCCATAACATAATAGAATGGAAAAGATGATTGTACAAGAAACTGCAAATCTCATGTACAATTTGCTATTCCTTTTAAACAGAAAATAAAGTTATTATTTAACTTTCTTTTTTCTTCTTTTCACACCCTTCCTAGAGATGGCTACCATTAGATACAGCTTTGTATATATATGTAAAACCATTCTATATGCTTTTCTTAATCAGTGCTTTCTCTGCATGCAGATAGTGTCTTCCTTCATATGTCCTTTGTAGTTAATTTGAGTATTTATAGTAATCAAGAAGACTTAATCCCTTATAGTTCTTAAAACAATATTGTTGTTACTGTAGACAATATTCTCTTGGTTCTACTCATTTAAGTCTTAATTATTTTGTGTAAGTCTATCCATGTTTCTGAGATCATCGAGCTCATCAATCCTTAGAACACATTAGTATTCCACCACAATTATATATGATTTCTTCAGTCATTCTCCAATTGATGGACATCCCCACAATTTCCAGTTCTTTGCCAACCACAAAAAGAGCTTATAGAGTTTTTCCTTTCCCTAATTGTCTTGGAAAACAGACCTAGTAGTTGTATTGCTGGGTCAAAGGACAGAGACAGTTTAATAACTCTTTGGGCATGATTACAGATTGCTCTCCAAAATGGTTGAATCAATTCACGGTTCCACCAACAGAGTGTCCTAATTTTTCCATATCACCTCCAACATTTGTTATGTTCCCCTTCAATCATTTTAGCCAATCTGATAGGTATAAGATGGTATCCCAAGATTATTTAGTTTTCATTTCTCTAATCAATAATGATTTAGAACATTTTTATATGACTATAAGTTGTTTTGATTTCTTTATCAGAAAACTACCTCTTCGTATCCTTTGATCATTTATCAATTGGGGAATGACTCTTATTCCTATATGTATTGGACATCTAGAATAGGATATCTTATAGATCACTTAACATGTCCAAAGCAGAACTCATTTTCTTTCTCTAAGAATGTTCTCTCTTTCTGTTATATTATTGTTCAGGGTGTAACAAATCCTCCCACTCACCTGGTCTACAACTTAGCTGTCATACTCAAATCCTCACTTTCTGTCACCTCTCCACCTTCCCCCCTGCCATACACCTTGAAAAAGTTGCCAAGTTCCATAAATTTTTCATTTATATCTCTTGTATATATACCCTTCTCTTCTCTGCTGCTGTCACAAACCTAGGTGCAGGCCCTTATCACCTCCCACCTGGACAAATGCAGTACCCTTCTTATTGGTCTCCCTTTGTAAAATCTCTTTACTTCAGTCTATCCTGCACTCAGCTGTCAAAACAAACTTTCTAAAGTCCACATCAGACCATATCAACTGCTCCACACTTCCCACCATTTAATAAACTCCAAATTCTAAAGTCTCCATATTATCTTTAGGATCATATATAAAATTCTTTATCTTTTAAAAACCCTTAATAACCTGGCCCCTTCCTGCCTTTCCAGTCTTTTTATACCTTGCTCCTTCCTCACCTCCCCCTCTCATATTTTGTGATCCAGTAATACTGGGCTCCTTACTGCCCCTCTATCTCTTGTCTCTAAGTATTTTCAATCTATGAGCAACGGTGGGAAAGAATTATTCCTTTGTGGGAATTTGTGGGAAAGAAACTATTCTTCTTTGCATCTTCATTCGTATCTAGCATGGAGGCTTTTCCATTACAGGACTTTAGTGAAGTGTTTCAGAGCATTAGAAATCTAATAATTGAATTAGGTGATTTAGTCCTAAAATATATGTTGGGAAATATTTAATAACCAGCTCTCAAAAGGAGAAAAAAATGCTGGCTGCATTTTTAAGATTAGTCTGCATTAGAAACATTTTCTCCATCACTTTTGTAAGTCTAGAAAATAACAGTAAGTTAAATCCTGATTTGAAACATTTACAAATTTCTGAGGTGTAAATGTACATTTATTGTATATTTAACAATCAGCTTTTCTGAATTGTGTCCAACTCACCTTTTACACCTCTCCCTTAACTCCTCTAAAAAATTTCTGACAGAATAACTACAGAGATAGGGAGCTCATCACCTTAGAAAATTTTCTTTTTTAGTTCATAAATCACAGGATAATAGATTTGAAGCTGCAGGGAACCTCAGATACCATATTGCCCAAACCCTCTTTTTCCTGATGAGAACTCTAAGGTATAGAGAGGTTAAGTGACTTCCCCAAGGTCAAATAGGTAGTAAACCACAGAGGCAGGATTTGAGTCCAAATTCTTCTGTTCAAAATCAAGTGTCTTTTCTACTTTTTCACACTGCCTTTCTAATCTTTCTTATGTTGAGTCACATTCTCCTCCTTGCAACATTCATCTGGAACAACAGAGAAAATAGACATTTTTCCAACACAGGCTGGCTTAAGGGCAGCTATCATAGTCTTCTCTTTCCCATGTTAAGCACCTCTAATTAGAGACTGTGTTAATTCAGCTGATAATGATTCAATTTAAAAATGTGGATTAAACAAAATTTAATCTCTTAAAGGTAAAATTTAAAAAAAATTTTAGTATGCCTATTTATATGAATTGTATGATTGTATCCCATTATCCCATCATTGCAGCTGTCACCTATATCACAAATTTAAAATTTACTATTTAGAATAATTATATACTGCTTACATTTAAAAATGTTTATGTTATTATGTCTTTCCCAATAAAATACAAGCTCCTTGAGGGCAGGAACTGTATCTTACATAGTGAATATATTTGTATCCACCGTAGTGCCAAGCTTAATTCTAGGCACTTAGTAGATGAACTAATTGCTTACTGAGTAGTAATTATAATTATCTCCTGGGAAATAATAGAATCTTAAAACTAGAAGCATCATTGACAGTTTCCTCCCCTCCCCTCCATCTGTGTAATTCCAACAGAGGCAATTTTTTTTCTAATATTAAAGGGCACAGCTGTAATTTTACTTGGGGTTGCTGCATTAAGAATAAACCCTTTTCTAATGTATTCAAGGAAACTCTTTGATGATATTACAAAACTGAATTTGAAAGCTTTTCTGACATTAAGTTGGAAAAATAGGTCATTGTTTTTCTTATGTCCCTATCCCAGACTTTGACTTTGACTCTCTGGTTATCCAGAGAAAATTAGATAATAGAAAAATAATAGTTTATCTATAAGTGAAAAATTGTGAACAACTTTAATATTAAATATAAAAGAATGCCTAGTCATCTCATTTATTGCTTCTGAACTTTAAAAGGTCTTTTCTATCTTGTGTACCTGTATGTATTTGCATAGTGATAGCTTTCAGACATTAGAATAATCTGCTTTCCAGATCCCACTTAAGCCAAATTTTCTCAGACTGAAAAAGTAGTTAGGAAGGGATTCAGTAGTAAGTGTAGACCACCTTTATATCACCAGAGCATGATAATGTTTCTTTGAAGCTTCCAGGGTACTGATAAAGAGCTCTGCAAAGCCATGGCAGAACCCTGGAGATGGGTGGACTCTTTCCAACTCCAATGACATAATTAGATCTATAACTTAGAAAGTGTGCGTCCATTGATATCACATGTGCTTGTTGGTACTGGGTCAGTAGGAAGGTAGGGAAAGGTTGAAGCAACTTTTGTTTTCTTCTATTTAAATATTTTGCTCTCTTGGGGAGGGAAAAAAAATCAAAACTTTTTGTAGGGGATAACAGATTTTGATTGCTGATGACTGCCTTTCATTTATTTTAAGGTAATCTAGGTCCTCAGTCATGCATTTTAGGTAAACTGGAAAAAGGGAAAGCCTGAATATTTGTTCTCCTTATGATAAAATTTATTCTTCAAGTTTACTCTCGCAATATTCTTCATTGCTTTAGGAAAAGTTGTTGATTTAAAAAACAATAATAACCACTGATGACAACAAGATTCCTTAAAAAAATTTTTTTTTGTTTTTTTGCTTTTCGGAGGGGGGAAGATAGGGCAATTGGGGTTAAGTGACTTGCCCAAGGTCACGCAATTAGTTTTGTATTAAGTGTCTGAGGCCAAATTTGAACTCAGGTCCTCCTGACTCCAGGGCTGATGCCACCTACCCATCCCAGAGATGCTTTTCTTTTAGAAAAGTTGTTGAGGCTAGCATAGGTTAATTCATAGTGTCCATACATGAATTCCTGGGACAGCTATGTGGCACAGTGAATAGAGTTCTGAGTATGGAATCAGGAAGACCTGAATTCTGATGCGACTTCAGAATTTAACTCACTTAACGTAGATCTGTCTCAGTTTTCTCCACTGTAAAATTAAGATACTAATAGGGATTGTTGTAAAGATCAAAAGAAATAATGTTTTTAAAAATACATAGTTTTCACTTAGTAAATTCTTGTGCTTGTCCTATTACCTTTTACCTATTACCTTTTGCTTGTCCTTTTTTGGGCATTTAAGATTTTTTCACTTTTCTAGGCCATGCATTAAGGCCCTGTTAATGCAACCCACACTGACATCATAGGAATCATTAATTAGGTAGCATATCATAGTGGATAAGGCACTAAACTTGGAATCAGGAAGAACTAAGGTCGAATTCCACCTCAGACCTTTGTCTTGGACAAGTCCTTTCAGCCACTCTTTGTTTCAGTTTCCATCTCTGTGAAATGAAGGGCTTCCCATTTCACTGGCCTCATTGTTCTTTTCTAGTGCTGAATCTATGATCCTGTGACTAGTAGTAAATTCATGCTCATGCCTTCTTTTGAAATTTCTGTAAACATAACTTAATTTCTCAAAGATACTAAGATAAAATTCTGTAATATTTCATACCTTTTCATTTAACATATTTTATAAAGTTATGTCAGTATTTAGAAGGATTTGTAATCTTTAGGGAAAAAACTCAGATATTGTACTTTCACTTGTATATTTATAATTATAAACTGTAAATATCCTTGGCAGTTGGGTTTTTATTTTCAGTTTCTTGCCTTGTAATCTTTGAAGGCTTCTATCAGTATCAGAGAGATAGTATGTCATTTGTCTATCATCTCTGCTTTTCCTAAATATAAGGAGTTACTGAGCACTTTTTTCATGACTAGAAGAAAAAAGTACATTTTAAATTTATTTTTAAAAGCACTTGTTTTATACTTTCTGATGAATGTTTGGATTTTCTAGTGTGGTCTTGACAGTCAAATGATCTATTTAGCACTATATTCAAAGGATGATTCTAAGTATATTCTATAAGGAATGAACAGGAGGAGAGAAGAGCAATGACAAACTGAAAACTGTGTGAGCTTAAGACTAGAGAGACAAAAGATAAACACACATATTCACACAAACAAGATATAAAACATTTTTGATGGATCTGTGATCTCAGTGGAGGGAGGTATTTTCTCCAACAGTGTAGACTGTAACCCATTCATGCTTGTCCATCAACTCAGAGTCAGGTTCTTCCATAAATTTTCCTTAGGTCATTCCCCCATTGTACTGGAGGTAAGAGGGTGGAGCATATTCCTCTACATCTTTTGATATGGTAGATATACCAGGCACTTTGTGCATCTGTTCTTACTGTCAATATTTAATCAGTGACCTTTTGTTTCTAGCTGTGCATTAAAAAGATAAGTTATCAGGATAGTGTTTTAAGAAACCAAAATAAGTATGCATAATTACAACTATTAAAATATTCTTTGGGGTTTTTAGGATTGTTATGTTATGTTATGTCTTTTGTTTCAACCTATAAAACAAAACTTTTATAAAATACTACTACTACTAATAATAAATTTGCATAGTTTTGTGTTTTTGTTTTTGTTTTTGCTTTCTGGAGGGCAATTGGGTTAAGTAATTTGACCAAGGTCACAGGCTATTTTGTGTGTGTGTGTGTGTGTGTGTGTGTGTGTGTGTGTGTGTGTGTGTGTGTGTGTGTTAAGTGTCTGAGGCCGGATCCGAACTCAGGTCCTCGTGATTCCGGGGCGGCACTCTACTCGCTGATCCACCTACTCACCCCCCCTTTTATATAATTATTTAAAAGCTCTTGCACGTTTTCCCCACATTTATTAGCAATTGCTCTATAAACTATAGACTTTGTAATAAGCTATACATGACATTGTGGAAGAACCAACTTTATAGAAAACTTAGGTATCTTTAATGAGGTTTATTAAAGGCTATTTTTTTACAGAGGTCTTGGGAGGACTGGAAGAAGGTATACTGTAGTTCCTCAGGTCTGTGTCTTACATGGGGTTGCCATTGGCAATCTGGACAGAATGGGGGTCCTGGGTCTCAAACCACTTCATTGGGTGTCATCTTCCTACATGGTTGATGGGAAACTAACAGGGAAGCCCATTCTTTTTATTTTTATTTTTCTCATTATTAACAAATTGTTTCTTATTGAACCAAACTCTGTCCCTGTAATTTTTGCTCTTTTGCTCTTAGTTATGCTCTCACATTAGCCACATTGACTCTAATAAATATTCTATGTTACAAACTTCAAAATATTTGAAGATAGCTGTCATATACTTCCTTACTATTTGTTTCATTTTTTTAATGCTAAACATTCGTAGTTCGTTCAGCCTTTGATCATATGACTTCATGAAGATATTTTGAAGCCCAACCTCATCCTGGTTGCCTTCCTATGTTTTCCTTCCATATTGAGGAAGACCCTCTTAGAAAGTACCCAGAACCAAACATAGCCACCTCATGTTTTTGTGGATAATGTTTCTATCAATTCTGGCCAAGATTATTTTTTTCTCCATGAAAACCATGTTATGTTATTGAATCAAATCAGTTCCCTAGTCAACTAAAATCCCTAACTTTTTTTTTCTTTAAACAAATGCTTTATTAACTTCTGTTTTACATCATTCATTTCCGCCAGATTTTGAGTTACAATCATTTTCCCCCCATTATTCCCCTACCCAACCTCCCAGAATAGCAGTCCCACAAGATATCACTTCCTCCAATCTGCTCTCTCCCATACCTTCTCCCATACCCCCATCGACTTTTCCATTAGAGGAAGGTGAATCTTTGTGTCCCAATGCCTGCACATCTTATCTCCCTATTACAAGCAAAAGAGTATTAATATTAGTATTTATATATATTTGAAACATTTAATGTTACGACCTCAAATTTCAGATCCATTTCCTTCCTCCCTTGTCACCCATTCCCTCTTGGGAGATAAGTAATTCAGTATATGTTGTACATGTCTAGCTATGCAAAACATTATCATAGTAGATATATTGTACAAGGCTGCTTATAATTCCCTCCCACTCATCCCACCCCCCACCTGGTCCATTCCCTACTTTGATCCTGTCCCTCTTTGATAGTGGGTACTTCTAACCTCCCCTCTCCCCAGAATGCCCTCCCCTCCATCATCCCCTCTCATCCCCTTTCCCCTACTCAGGAGAGTGAGTGAGGGTAAGATATTCCATTTAGTATGTATGTGATTCTCTCCTTGAGCCAACTTCAATGAGAATATGCTTTTGCCTTCCTGTTCTTCCCCTCCCCTGCAACTACTTCCCCTTGCCTCTTCTACATGAGATAGTTTGCCCTACCCTGTCTCTCTCCATCTCCTCTTGCCACTTTCCTCCCTTACCTCTTGACTTCACCCCTTAAGAGTCATCCCTTCCTTGGGGCGGCTAGGTGGCGAATCGAGCAGAGAGCCAGCCCTGGAGCCAGAAGGACCTGAGCTCAGATCCGGCCCCAGACACCCAACAGACAAACAAAAACCCAGCCATGTGAACCTGGGCAAGTCACACAACCCCAATTGCCCTCCAAAAAAAAATAATAATAATCATCCCTTCCCATCAAATTCAACCTGTGCCCTCTAACCGTGTATACCTGTGAACATATGCCATGTACCCTTCTTCAATTATTTTCATAATGAGAAAGGTTTCATCAAACACAGTTATTGTTTTTCCATGTAGGACTGTAAATAGTTCAACTTTGCTAAGTTCCTTTTGATTTCTTTTCCCTGATTACCTTCTCAGGCATCTCTTCCTTCTTGTGTCTGGATGTCAAATTTTCTATTCAACTCTGGTTTTTTCCTCAAGAATGCTTGAAAGTCCTCTATTCCACTGAATGACCATATTTTCCCCTGAAACAAGACACTCAGTTTTGCTGGGTAGGTGACCCTTGGATTCAATCCCAGCTCTTTTGCCCTCTGGAATATCATATTCCATGCCCTTCTATCCCTCAGTGTAGAAGCTGCCAGGTCCTGTGCCATTCTGATTGTGTTTCCACAATATTGAAATTGTTTCTTCCTGGCTGCTTGTAGTATTTTCTCCTTGATCTGGGGATTCTGGAACCTGGCTATAATATTCCTGGGGGTTTTCTTTTTGGGATCTTTTTCAGGAGGTGATCTGTGGATTCTTTCAACCTCTATTTTGCCCTCAGGGTCTAAAACATCAGGGCAGTTTTCCTTGAGAATTTCTTGAAGGATGATTTCTAGGTTCTTTCTTTGATCATGGCTTTCAGGTAGTCCAATAATTTTTAAATTGTCTCTCCTGGATCTATTTTCCAGGTCAGTGGTTTTTCCCATGAGATATTTCACATTGCCTTCTAATCTTTCATTTGTTTGGATCTGCTTAACAGCATCTTGATTTCTCATAAAGTCACTAGCTTCCATTTGCTCCAGTCTAACTCTGAAGGAATGAATCTCCTCAGTGAGCTTTTGAGATTCTTTTTCCATCTGGCAAATTCGACTTTTTAAGGCGTTCTTCTCCTCATTGCCTTTCTGAGCCTCTTTTGCCATTTGAGTTAGTCTATTTTTTAAGGTGTTATTTTCCTCAGTCAGGCTGTTGACTGTCATTTCATACTTTTCTTGCATCTTTTTCATTTCTCTTCCCAAATTTTCCCCCACTTCTCTTATCTGCTTCTTAAGGTCCTCTATGGCCTGTAGCCAGCTTGTATTTTCATTTGGGGCTTTTGGTGCAGGAGTTCTGACCTCACAGTCCTCCTCCATGCTTTGAGCCTCTTTGCCCCTAAAATAGGAGTCCAATATTGAACTTTTCTGTTTATTTTGTTTCGTTTGCCTAGGCATATTGCCACTTAATTACTTGATTTTTGGGCTTGTTGCCACAGGACTCTGCCACCAGACAGGGGAGCTTCCGCCCAAACGTGGGGTCTTCACAACTTCCTCCAGTTGGGTGGCCTCTGTAAAGCCTCCACCCACTCTGGCAAGTTGGATACCCACCCCAAACTTCCCCCCCAGACCACAATCCAGATCCAGGCAGTTTAAAGCAAAAGCGATTAACCCCCAGACTGATTGCTGGATCTTCCTGCAGTTTGCAGACCAGGAGCTAGAGTCACTACTGACAATGCAAAATGGCTTCTGTGCAGCTGTTTCTTCAGCAGCTTTTTGTCCCCAGGGGAGGAAGCCACGTGTTCCCCAAATACTGGTCCCAAAGTCCATAGGGCACTAACCTCTCACTTTGTCCTAGGCATATCTGTGCTGATAATTCTGGAATCGCCACTATTGCTGGTGTTCTGGAGTCCCTCCAGCCGGCTGAAGGCCCGGCAGCCCTGGGGCTAAAGCCTCCTACCTGGGCTCGGCTCTGTGGGCTGCGCTGTTAGTTCCCAGCTTGCTGTGCTGCCTGCTCTCAGAGTGCTGCGCTGGCGACTCCCTGTAGGGCTGCTGGCCTGTCCTCAGCAGGAGGTTAGCTTCTCTGTGCTGTTCTGTGGGTGCTGTGGCTCCAGAAGTTGTTCGGAGCTCCCTTTCACATTGTTTGAAATTTGTGTGGGGCAGAGCACATTGGAAATGCTGTTTCTACTCCGCCATCTTGGCTCCTCCCCCTCACAGTCCTTTTTTACATAGTTTGTGGGGAATCTGGGGGCAGAGAGGCTTGGAAGAACTGTTTATACTCCTCCATCTTGGCTTCGCCCCCCCCAACTGTTTTTTATTCTACCCATTTGAGATAGTTTTTAAGATCTTGATTTTTTCCATCCATCTTGTTAGCTATCCTTCCCAACTTTGTCATCTGTACTTTTGTTAATCATGTTATCATGAATCTTCATTCAAAGTATGGTTAAAAAAATGTTGAAGAGAACAAGGCTAAGGGTAGATCCTAGTAGCCTGCTACCGGAGATCTAAGACTTTCTCCACTTTCCCAGGGTTGATACTGATCCATTCCATTTATGGGTCAACTAGGTAGCACAGAGGATAGAGCAGGGTACCTGGAATCAGAAAGACCTCAGTTTGAATATAGCCTCGGGGAGTTACTACCTCTGTGACCTTGGGCAACTTACTTAACCTCTGTCTGCCTCAGTTTCCTTATCAGTTAAATGGGGAACACCTAAATCCCAAGGTTGTTATGTAGATAAAATAAAATAATACTCTTAAAGCATTTTGCAAACCATAAAGTACCATATAAATTTTAGCTGTTGTTATTATATAAGTTTTTTTTCAAAAAACAGCCCTATAAAATAATATTACATCATTTCTCCTGGGCACTGTGCTATGTCCTCATATGTCCATCCTCATAGTCTTCTTTCTTTAGGCAGATCTGAAAATAAGCAAAACATACCCCTTTTATATCCTTCTTGGTATTTTTTCCATTGATAATTTACCCCTTCTTCCATCCTTTGTGCCTAAATATATCATCCATGTGAAACCTTACTGGGAAAATAAATGAACTAGGCTTGGGTTTGAATATTAGCTGTTCCTTGTGACCTTCAATGAATCACTTATTTCTGAAGGGCCTCAGTTATTATTGTTGTTCTTGTTTTTGCTGTTGCTGTTATAATTGTTTTAAATTGAGAAATCTGGATTAAATTTTTGCTAAGATTCCTTTTAGCCCTAGCAATCTATGGTACAACAAATAGTCTTGATCATATTGTTAGCATTCCATTTTTTTTTTCAATTTTTGGAGAGCCTCCTATCCTTCTTAAGCCATTTTTCCTCTGAGAATTACTTGACATAGAATTATACCCATATTTTCACTGAACTTTTTGAAATTTGTTCATCTCAATTCTACTACAAATTCTACCATATCACTCTTTTGGCTAATATCAAAATGTATAGTATATCATCTTCATATTCTCCCAACTTTCCTATTTTTTTTCAACTTCCCCTACCATGTCTTCCTTGTTAGTCAAAATTAAGACTAGCATAGAGTTCATATTCTTTACTCTTCATTCTGAGAGATGAAATTGACAAACTGAGAATTTGTCAGACATTCACTGGAATCCAATAGTTATTTGGGTAAAATTGCTTTCATTACTAAATACCTCCTAAAGGTCCATTTTGTGACATGTATCAGGCATTCATCATCCATTCCTTCCATCTTACCATACAGTAGGTAATATGTTATGACAATGCTATTACTTTTTCTTATTTTATCATCACTCAAATAGACTCTATTTTCACTCATGGGTTTTCAGACAGGTGGGATATCTTTATTTTCACTCTTCCTGGATCACTCCCACAAATTCTGCTTTTTTTGAATAACATAATATTATTTAATGCCATATTCCTGTTAGAAGTCCCTTTTTACCAGGTCTTGTTATTTCCTTTGAAGTCCCATGTATTTCATTATTTAAAGCCTCAGCTTAAAACCTCTTTGTCCATACTCTGGGGTGTAGGTGAAAATGTTTCTATAGGCATATATATTGTTTCCTGTCTTCATCTTAGTTATTTTTTCATATGAATCAAGAGTAGTATTTAGCTTTTATCTTTCTATAACATATCAGGTGTCTTCCAGCATATCTGTGCTTATGATCTGTTTGGTTATTTTTCTTCTTCCCACTTCAGGCCCAGTTTAAAGCACTCTGTCATATAAATAAGTATCTGATAAAATGTATTCTTTCACACCCTTATGAGATGGGTTTCATAGTCAGCCAAGAATACATGATTATAGTATTGTAAGCCATGAGCCATCAAACCAAATATTATATTCCAACACAATATGCTTCTATAATATAGGCAACTGTTAATTTCCCAAATCATTATTTTCCTTCTAAAGACTGAACCTTTAATTGGAAAGGAAAATATGTAATTTTTATAAACTTCTTTCCCATCACTAAATCTTTCATTTACTTTCTAATAACTCCATAAAAAAACCTTTCATTTTTTTTACTGGCACCTACATGTATCATCAGGAAAAGGTACAGTTGTTGGGTTTGATGATTCTCTCAGCAAATTCTCTATCAGAGATTGTATTCTTAATGTACATTCAAAGAAAACAGCACCAATCCTGAGTGCCATCACGGTTACAAGAGTTCATTTCTATAGTCTTTAGCACATATATCTCTTTTTCCTGGGGCTTCTAGGAAGGAGCCAGTAATTGATTTCTTTGCATATTCTGGCAACTTTGGATCTTCCTTATTACTGGGACACGGAATCATGATAATGGACATTTATAGAACATATTGATGTGAACAAAATATTTTCCTCATAATAAATTCATAAATTAAGTAGTATAATAGGATCTCCATATTACAAGTGAAGAGACTGAGGGCTCAGTTTAATTAAGTGACTTGTCCAGAGTTACATAGCCAATGATTGTCAGACTAGGGATTTGAACTATGGTTTTTGACTGTATTCCTTTCCATTGTCCTTTCCATTGCTTCTTCCTCAAAAAGTTCAGAAGACATAACTTTATAGAGCTCCCATGATTTAGATTGCCATATCATTCTCCTTTCCTGTCACACTTTCCACATTTCAGCTTCTTTATCCTCCTTATGGTTTCTCTCTGTTGTCCCAGAATCTTTTGTTTCCTGACTTCCTTTTAGGATTATTTGTTGCCCATTATTCTCCTTAAAAAGCAAAAAACATAGAGGTATATTCTTCCAGTCTTTTCACATTCTTTTTTAAAAAGGATTAAAATGGTGAGCATTCAACACATATAAGGTGAAAAATTTTTCTCTGGTATGAGGATAGACTGTTAGGTCACTGGGTCAGTTCCCTAGGAGATTTTATTGGAGAGTATTGGAAAGAGTTAGGATTATACCTTGGTACACATTTTCCTGAAAACTCCTACTGATAACTGTCAGAGCAAACGGTCTATTTTCCAGTACCACTCAATGAGTAAACTGGGCTACAGGCCTTCCTATCCTATCAGGAAATAAGGTAGGCAGTTGGTTTTTAGGGAGTAGAATGAGTCTAAGATCCCACTGGTATTGTGCTCCACTAACTTCAGAGGCATACTGTTCATTTGTACTTTTTCATATCTAGTCAAATGATCAGGGACCAGGGATAGGGGTGGGGGGTAGGAGGGAAAGGTGTATTTGTGTAGACTGACTTTTTTTTTTAAAGCAATTGGGGTTAAGTGACTTGCTCAAGGTTACATGGCTAGTCATTATTTGTGTGTGGGTGCTCATTTTCTGAGGCTGGATTCGATCTCGAGTCATCCCAACTCCGAGGCCGGCGCTCTTACTCACTGCACCACCTAGCCACACGGTAGACTGAATTTTAAAATAGGATTCAGAAAGAGTTGCTTCCCCCCTATTTCATTTATTCTGCCTGTTAATACTGAAATTTAACAAGCTAATTCATGTGCTTTTGCTTTCCATCTAACTAATGTTTTCCATATAACTCAGCCAGTTTTTGTTACTCTTTCATTGTAGAATGCAATCTCAGTAAAATTTAAGTCCTCTGAGTTATCATTTGACTTCTATTGATTAAAATATAATAATTGGCTGAGGTTTTCTGATTTTATAGCACCAAATTAACTTGTGTTATTGCCCTACCTTGTTATTTATACTGATGAGGGATGCCCACATTGTTTTGAGAATTCTTTCTAATATATTTGTTGGTGGGGGTGGGCTAAGGGAGAGAGAAAGAGACAGACACAGAGAGAGACAGACACACAGAGAGAACGAAGAGACAGAGAGAGACAGAGAAGAAAAAAGGAGGAGAGAGGGGGAGAGGGGGGAATTTTTTTCAGTAGTTTTAATTCATATTCTATAGCTCACCTGCCTTTTTTAAAAATCTTGGTAATTGAAATAGTAACTAATGGTGACAGGACAACAGCAATATGATTAGAGCCTTTCTCCCACCATTTACCCTAGGAATGTGAATCAGTTTTTGAAAGTATTTGCTATTCCCAGAGCAAAAATTCCCCAAGAAGAGCCATTGTCCAAGTTTCCAAGGAATTGCAGTTGCTTCTCTTCATTACTTCTAGCATCCTTCTTCTGGCAGCCTGGCTCAGGGCTATTTTCAGAGCAAATTCCCAGTCACACATACTAAGCTGCCCTATATTTCTTTAGAATGATGAGTGAAATGGGAAAAAAAGTAAATACTTATAGATTTATTTTCTGGGGTGGATGCCCTGTAATAAGGCAGTCTTTTAAAAAGGAAGAGAAAATTTAGACCTTAGAAAAAACGTCAGTTATTATTAGATAGAGACAGCCATCAGAATATTAAATGGTTTAGTAGTTCTTTTTTTAAAAAAGCAATTGGGGTTAAGTAACTTGATCAAGGTTACATGGACAGTTATTTTTGTGTGGGTTCTAAGTATCTGAGCCCAGAACCGATCCCGGGTCCTCCCAACTCTGGGGCTGGTGCTCTTACTCACTGTGCCATCTAGCTGCCTTGGTTTAATAGTTCTTATTAATTTTCTTTGCAATTTCAAGTATCTTTACATTACTTGATTTTTATAAATAGATTCCAAAGTGTTTTTGTGTATGTGTACACATACATGCATGCATGATGCATGTGTATATAATATGTATGTGTACATATATATATATATATATCATGATATATTAGTCATTGATGTATCAGAGTATATGATGCTCTCAATAGATTTATATTCCAACACCTGTTAAGTAAGTTTAGATGCTCAGATATGCTAATTAATGAACTAATACTATGGTTGATCATATTTAAATTGATGCAATCAGATCAAAGTCATGTCCTATCACCAAAGAGGTAAAGCAAGCTTGTCTAATGGAGCCAAGTTTACTTAGCATTAGTATTTACATTTTGTTCTTTGAAAGTTCAGCAGGACATAAAATTCACCACAAATCACCAAGACAATTGTCTAAGCAACTTTCAGATAGAGTTGATTATGTTTTGGAGGTGCCACACAAAGTAACACTCAAGAGATTCTAGGCCCTTTGGATCTAGTTAAAATAGCTATACAAGGGGCGGCTAGGTGGCGCAGTGAATAGAGCGCCGGCCCTGGAAGGCCTGAGTTCGGAGCAGGCCTCAGACACTTAATCAGCACAAACAAAAAAACCTAGCCGTGTAACCTTGGGCAAGTTACTTAACCCCAATTGCCCTAAAGGGGTGGCTAGGTGGCGCAGTGAGTAAGAGTGCTGGCCTCAGAGTTGGGATGACCCAAGATCAAATCTGGCCTCAGAAAATGAGCACCCACACACAAATAATGACTAGCCGTGTAACCTTGAGCAAGTTACTTAACCCCAGTTGCTTTAAAAAAAATATATCTATACAAGTTGAAAATCAAGGGAAAGTCAAAGAAAGCCTCTTCTAGAACTAAAATTCTGTAGTATTCTGTTAACCACTGTGTTTAGTGACTTATCTTAGCTCTTCTCAAATCTCATCAATACACTAAGAGGTAATATGAAATAACAGATGTTAGGTTGGGTCTTGAAGACAGGAAGGCCAGGATTCAAGGTTTACCTCTAACACTTAGAAGCTGTGGAACACTCAGTGTGTCACTTTAGCCTTTAAAACACTCAGGGTGTCACTTAGCCTCAGTGCGTCACTTAGCCCTGCAACTCTCCAAAGCAGGTATTTTTTCAATATTTCCAAGGGTCTCTTATCTGATCAAAGTGCATGCTCCTTTCTTAAATTTAGATACCCACCAATCCAGACCTTCTTATCTTCTGCTATTCCTGCCTATATTCTTTTTTTTTTTTTGGAGGGGAGGGCAATTGGGGTTAAGCAACTTGCCCAAGGTCAGATGGCTAGTTTTGTGTTACGTGTCTGAGGTCAGATTTGAACTCAGGTCCTCCTGACTCTAGGGCTGGTGTTCTATGCACTATGCCACCTAGCCGCCCCGTCCTGCCTATATTCTTTATGAGATCCACTACAAATGATGGCAACCTTCTCAGAATAATGTTTTTAATGTACAAAATAAAGTACGTAGGATGATAAGTGGAAACCAAATATATTAAGATATAGTTATGAAAAAAAATTTTGAAGCAAGTTCATGGATGCCAAGTTAAGAACCTATTCTCCAAAAAAACAAGTTACAGACTAGTTGGCCCATTTAATCACGAACTAGTTTCTACATCAGTGTAAACCGTGGGTCCAGCCCCATTCCTGCTCTCTCCCAATCCCCACTAAAATGTAAATAAGGATTCTATAAGTAAAAAATTATACCTGGAAAGTTCATGATTAACTATGGATTTGCTTTGATTGAAACTGAATGTGATTACTAAATTCTTTTTTTTTTTGATGATGATACGTTATGAGTGATGATAGACTGCCACAAAAAGTTGCTAAATTCAGCACATTAAGTTATTGCTTAACTGATTTAACATGTTATCGATATGAACTTGGAAACAAACTCAGGATTTGTTTCATCTAAGCTAAATGAATCATGAGTGGTAGAGGTATCCATTATAAGATGATGTAGAAGGATTTAGGGGTTTTCATGCCCAATATACTTTCTTTAGGAAATCATGTAAACAGTTTTTATGTGTCATGTTTTACAACAGGGCCCCCAAGAGCTAGATCAAAACCTATTTATGAATCTTGAAGATTTACCTCATTGATCTACAATCTTTGAATCCCCTACTTTGGAGCAAATATTTGCCCTTTGATCATTTTGATTTTTGAGGTTTTTCCTCTGTTCATGGTCTGAGAGAAGTAGGGTGGGTGGGGTAATGGTGGCAGCTAAAGTGCATTTGACAAGCTCAAACTTGATGATTAAGTGGGTGAAGACTCTTGCCCTAGGTAGTAATTGCTATACTTATCTAACTCAGTTTACGCCTTCAGATTTAATATGTCTAAATGCTTTTCTAGTATCACAAAACAGACTGAACTATTTAGTTTCTAGATTCCAAAAGGATGAGTTGGTCTGAAACGATTCCTTAAACAGTGAGGCTAATCATTTATTAGCTGAAGGATGATTATCCTCTGGAAAACTGTCATTTAGTGAAAATGTTGACTGAGGGTAGTCCCTGTTGGGAAGTAGAATATGAGTATAATAAAAGCATACCTGTAAAATTCAAATATGTTGAAAGTATTTTACTAGAACTCTAATATTAAGAAAAATTAAGGGAAAAAGTTTATGGAAATGATGTTTAAGATCTTTCATTCACAAGATTATCTGGAGAGAGTCTTATCTGACATTTTGGTCCCTCTTTTACTGTCTTCTTATATCACACTTAAATAGAGAAAATAAATAAAACTGATGATGAAAGGTTCATGTCTGGAATTCCCATTCCCGCAAGCATCCCCCTGCTGAGAGACTGCTGTAATAAATTACTCAGCTACTGTGGTTCCTTTGATTTATTGCTACAATAGATCATGAGACTGATGACTGACATGAACATGTGTCCTATAGACAGCTGGGGTTTTGTTATGTTTTATTTCTCTTTCTTCATTTTTAAGTGCTTATTTTGGAATGTAGAGGGGAAAAAAACAATGAAACTGACAGAACATCAGGAGCTGCAGGACGCCTCCTTGCAGTGACATTTACTCTGCATCTAGACATGTCTCTCCAGCCCACCACCCACACACACAGATCTGTGTAAAATAAAAATGGGTAAGATACCTTAAACACACATGAATCAGGCTTTGTAAATCCAGACTTTATTTGAAAAAACTTTATACGTATCTATTTGCAGATGCCATCTTTGTCTTTAATCTTCCTCAGGGCTACTACAAATTATCATGGAAATAATATATTATAAAATATATTTAAATTATGAACATGTAATATAAAATGTGTTATAGACATTTAAAATACAAGTAATTACTTGGTGATCTGTTATGCCATTCAAAAAAGGCTTTCTTCTGCCATCACCAAAAACTAGTCATTTAACATTTTTTAGTGAGAGGAAACCACCACTTTTTGAAGTGGCCCATTTCACTTCTGCTTAGCTCTAAGTGTTAGGAAGTTGCTTCTTATATCAAGCCTAAATCTGCCTCTCTGCAATGTCCTGGTTGCTCCTAGTTCTGCCCTCAGAAGCCAAGCAAAAGAAGTCTAATTTATCTTAAGAATGAGGAATTAGGCTTATTAGACATTACAGCTCTTCAAATTTTAAAGAAAATTGATATGTCCGCTGCGTCTTTCCTTCTCTTCTTTCATTTTCATGGTATAGGGGATGCCAAAAAACTCAAGGCTTTCACATTCTGGGTCAGATTTTGGATATTTGACCTCAGAGGATCAGTTTCTCTTTATGTTTCATTACCCTTGGAAGCTTTACTTCAAGAGAAACTGCTAAAATGAACCTTATATATAGCTCATACCTAGTATTTCCCAAATGTGGGGAATGGAATTCCTTGAAGCATTCCCTGTGGGAGTATCCTCTACCTGATGCCTGTATTAGATAGACATAGGCATTTAATATGTAATATGGATATAAGTATGAGGTAGCACTTATTTTACCAACACAGAAAATACATCAAATGCTAAGGCCTCACAGGAGTCCATGAACAAATATAGAAACATGAAGCACTCAGCTTGCATTTATGTTATATTCCACCACTCTCTCAAGCTAAGCACTCTTTCCCAGATCTTCTCATGTCCTGTACTACCCCTGGAAACTGCCTCCCCACCCCAATCCTTGCCACTTGCTCTCTACCTCTGTAGACATACCTTTGTCATGGATCCATTGACCTGGCTTTACTTTTTCATCTGCAGAGGGATTGTCTGTTGATATTGTTCTCTACAAAGCACACTTGAGAATATCTTCTCCCTTTCTATGACTGGTGTCCAGACTTATCATTATACACAAGGTAACCATGAAACTGGTAAGAGTTCACTCTTGGGATCTCTTTTCTAAGGTTTTAAACAAGCATAAACGTTCCACTTCCATAAAGACACATGCATACATGTGTGCATATATACATGTATATGTATATATGTATGTATGTATTTTGACCACATGAACAGCCCCCTCTTGGGAGCTAGATCAGAAAAGGAAACAAAGTCAGAAGGAGAAAATGAGGAACTAAAGATCCAACATTTTCCCCTCTAAGCCTTATGATGTGTTACTCCTACAAAACCTCATTATTCCTCTGGGATAGAGGGGGTTAGAGAAGCCTCATCCTTCCACTCTTATTATACTTCAGTTTGACATTCTAAGGGAGAAATAACATGTCAAAATAATCCCAAACCATTCCCTAGCTCTTTTTTTGAAGATCTCAGAAGAGCTACTGATGAGAGTTTATCCCCCAACCCTCAACAATTAGGTTCACCTCAAAAGTTCCCCCAGTCCCTGGAAATCAATCCAAGTAGTTCCTTTTGTCCTTTTAGCATGGTGCTGGCTATGTGTCTACCTCAGTGAGAGCTGCCCATTAGTGAAGTGTTTCATACCCGTCACAGAATCAAGTTTATTGGACTATTCATAAAGAATTGAGTAAGTGATCCCTTAAATCAACCTGTCTTACAAACCATTCTTTAGATGACATCATCTCAAGGACTTTTACTGGTTTCCCTGTCCCAATATTCATCATTTTATCAATGTTTTTTCCAAAAATGTATTGTAGTAATCTGAACATAATACTCTAGAAATGGTCTGACCAGTTCAGAATGAAATTCTTTTTCCTAGACACTTTTTCTCTCTTAATGCTCCCATTCCTACAACACATTAGTTTTCTTGGTTGCCATAACACATTGTTACTCATATTGAACAGTCCACTAACACCCTCAGATCTTTTTCACATAAAATGTTATC
This sequence comes from Gymnobelideus leadbeateri, assembly GCA_011680675.1. Taxonomy (NCBI): domain Eukaryota; kingdom Metazoa; phylum Chordata; class Mammalia; order Diprotodontia; family Petauridae; genus Gymnobelideus; species Gymnobelideus leadbeateri. The sequence continues at coordinate 895,771 of WOXC01011830.1, forward strand.
TAGTGCTTCCTCCATCATATGCTTGTTCACTTAAATTGTATATATATTCACAGTAGGTCTTGAAATTGACAGGAATTCCCTCCTTGAACTTACACTGTATACTAGAGTTGATTGACCATGACCAGAAATATAAACTTGGTCCTTTATTCTAAGTTTGCAGAAATGTTTCTTCTCCCAGAATCATTTTTTAATGGGCAGGAATAATTTAATGTTTTACCTGTTCTTTGCTGTTCTTAATGCAGTGTTTACCATATACTAGGTGCTTAAAACAGTAGTTGGCAATGATTTACTATTTAAAAGGCTTTTAGTCATAGGATAAAAGGTGACTTATTTTATCTAGAAGCTGTTATTTTTATTGAGTTTGCTATGCTTATGCATCATTACCTGCAAGGTATGGTCTTTGTGACCAAGAAAACAAAACAAAGTCATGGTAGATCATTTTTTCCTGCCTATTAGCTTTCTTCTGGAAAAAAAAAAGAATCAAAACACAGTATGCTCAAAATCTAGCAATCTATGTCTTATTGAAGTTACTTTGTGACTTATAGTTGTTTCTCCTTTTTGTCTGATAAATGAGGTTATTTATTAAGAATATTAAAAAAAACATGCTTTTGAAATATAAGACACTTCTAAACATGAAATAGGTTTAGAAATATAATTTTACAATTCTTAAGCTTCTTCCATATTTCCTATTATTTATCCACAGTATTGAGTCAGTACTTATAAATGATTTGTAATATATAAATACATATATATGTATGCACACATTATGTGTGTATTTTTATGAAGACACATCCATATATACTTTGAGTAATCTATGATCTCCTCAGCATCCATTCAACCCCAATCATACATTCTCAATTAACTGATTAAGCACCTATGCAATACAAGGCACTGTGCTAAGATTTTGGATATTCTGATTTGTTACAAAAATAATACATGATTAAATCATTAGAGACATACAAGCTTAGGGCTAAGTGAAATGGAAGCTGGGGAAAGGTTATAATCAACTATGAGAATCAGGAAAGGCTTCCCAGAAGAGATAGTTTTTTTGGTGATTGATATAATTCAATTGAGGGAGGGATTGTTTTAGTTATAAGGAATGGTACAAGCAAAAGCACCAAGAAAGGAGAGAATGGGGACATACTAGAAATGGTAACTGATACACTTTTCCTGGAACACAGAGCATGTAGAAGGAAATAGTAGGAGATGAGAACAGGAAAGGTAAAGTGGTACCAAATGAAATTTTGTATCTCTAAAGTTTATACCATTTTCTGTTCATAAACTTTATTCCACAGACAATAGGAAGCATTGATAAATTATAATAATAATAATATAATAATATAACTAGCATTCATATAGCACTTTAAGGTTTACAAAGCACCTTTATAAATATTATCTCATTTGATCTTCAGAAAAAAGTGGTAATGATCTCATGTCACTAATTATTCCAAGAGTTGGTTACTGGTGGAAATATGAATAGACTTTAAAAAGAGGTTGAAAAAATTTGTGAATGACAGAGTCATAAATGTCTTTTAAGAAGGTTTGACATGATATTAAGAAGAATAAACATTGTTCCCTTTATCGTGATACTTTGGGTCACTATAGGTAAAAAAGAATATTGGCTTGAGAGATTGTGGTTCTGATCAAATCAAAGAATTCCTTTCTTCTGAAGGAAATTAAAAAAAAATTATTACTCACTACAGAATATCAGCATGAAGGATTGATGGGAAAGAACACTTTTCTAGTTATCCATTAGCAAGAAGATGCCATTCAGAAAAATAATTGGGTCAGTAGTTTTTAAAAGTTGAACTTACCTAGATAGAAGGGGAAAGGGGAAGAAAGTTTTCAAGGCTATCCCACATATAGACAGTTCAGAGCATAATGGATCTCAAAAGATGTAAAGCCAGGCAAGCTTTCCTTATCTACATGATGGTTTTAATTTTTGTCCTCATGAAGCTTAAATGTACTTGGAAAGACAATTTTAAGAATTTTAAATATGGAAGAGACCATAGACATGATAATAGCCTAGATTTACATAATAATATCTATCATTTGGGCAGCTGTGTGAGCATGGGCTGTTTGCCTCAATTTCCTCATCTGTAAAATGAGCTGGAGAGGGAAATGGCAAACCACTCCAGTGTCTTTGCCAAGGAAACCCCAAATGGGGTCACAGTCAGACACAACTGAGAAACAGTTTAACTCTAACCTATCATTTAAATGCATAAGCCTTTCAAGTTTGCAAATATATTGCAAACTTTCTCTCATTTAAACTTGACTATAACTGAGCTAGGTACCTTGTACCAAAGGGAAGAAAGCTGGATTTAGAGATAGGTGACAGGGGTTGGAATCTTAATTGTCCTACACACTCTAACTATAGGACTTTGAACATCTTACAAAATCTCTCTGGAGCTCAGTTTACTCTCTTAAGAGTAGGATGAGAGGATTAGGCCTGATAATTTCTTAGGTTCCTTCTCTAATATTAAAATTTCATTTTCTAGAAGAAGAAACAGACTCAGAGAAGTTAAATGATGTTTCCAGAGTCATATAATAGCTAATGTCAATGTCTAGATTCAAACTCAGTCTGACTGACTGGAATCAAATCCCAGCAATATGGTTTCCACATTTCCCAAGGCCTCTGAGGATCATGGAGTCAAGTACCTAGGGTTTACTGATAAAGAAACTGAGATCAGGAGAGAGTTAATGGTTTGTCTGAAGTCACAAAACTAATTAGTGTAATATATAGTTGTTCTGACTTGTATAGTTCAGTTCTCCTATACAAATTTAGTCTAATTATGCTGATTAAAACATTTAATCAGTTTCCCCCAATAGTACCTCATAACCAAATTAGAAAATGGGCCTGGAGGGGGCGGAGCCAAAATGGTGGAGTAGAAACAGCGCTTCCAAGGTGCTCTGCCCCACACCACCTCTCAACAACGTGAAAGGGGAATCTGAACAACTTCTGGAGCCCCAGCACCCACAGAACGACACAGAGAAGCTAACCTCCTGCTGAGGACAGCCCAGCAGCCCTGCAGGGAGGGGCCAGCACAGGGCTCTGAGAGCAGGCAGCACAGCATGCTGGGAACTGACAGCACAGCGCTCTGGGAGCTGAGCCCAGGGCGGCCAGGCCAGCAGCCGGCTGGAGGGACCCCAGAACAACAGCAGCTGTGGTGATTCCAGAACTATCAGCACAGATATGCCTAGGACAAAGTGAGAGGTTAGTGCCCTATGGACTTTGGGACCAGTATTTGGGGAATGCGTCAGCTTCATCCCCTAGGGGTGAAAAGCTGCTGAGGAAACACGGCACAGAGACCATTTTGCAGTGTCAGTGGCAGCTCCAGCTCCTGGTCTGCGAAATGTAGAGAGATCCAGCAATCAGTCTAGGGGTTAATCGCTCTTGCTTTAACCTGCTTGGATCTGGATTGTGGTCTGGGGTGGAGGTTTGGGGTGGGTATCCAGCTTGTCAGAGAGTGTGGAGGCTTTACAGAGGCCACCCAACCTCTGGAAGTTGTGAAGACCCCGATGTTCGGGATGGAAGCTCTCCTGTCTGGTGGCAGAGTCCTACTGTGGCAACAAGCCCAAAAATCAAGTAATTAAGTGGCAGTGTGCCCAGGCAAAGGAAATAAAATAAACAGAAAAATACAACTTTAGACTCCTATTTTGGGGGCAAAGAGGATCAAAGCATGGAACAGGAGGAGGACTGTGAGGTCAGAACTCCTGCACCAAAAGCCCCAAATGAAATTACAAGCTGGCTACAGGCCATAGAGGACCTTAAGAAGCAGATAAGAGAAGTGGGGGAAAATTGGGAAGAGAAGTGAGAAAGATGCAAGAAAAGTATGAAATGACAGTCAACAGCCTGACTGAGGAAAACAACACCTTAAAAAATAGACTAACTCAAATGGCAAAAGAGGCCCAGAAAGGCAATGAGGAGAAGAACGCCTTAAAAAGTCGAATTTGCCAGATGGAAAAAGAGTCTCAAAAGTTCACTGAGGAGATTCATTCCCTCAGAGTTAGACTAGAGCAAATGGAAGCTAGTGACTTTATGAGAAATCAAGATGCTGTTAAACAGATCCAAACAAATGAAAGAATAGAAGGCAATGTGAAATATCTCATGGGAAAAACCACTGACCTGGAAAATAGATCCAGGAGAGATAATTTAAAAATTATTGGACTACCTGAAAGCCATGATCAAAGAAAGAACCTAGAAATCATCCTTCAAGAAATTCTCAAGGAAAATTGCCCTGATGTTTTAGACCCAGAGGGCAAAATAGAGGTTGAAAGAATCCACAGATCACCTCCTGAAAAGGATCCCAAAAAGAAAACTCCCAGGAATATTATAGCCAGGTTCCAGAACTCCCAGATCAAGGAGAAAATACTACAAGCAGCCAGGAAGAAACAATTCCAATATTGTGGAAACACAATCAGAATAGCCCAGGACCTGGCAGCTTCTACACTGAGGGATTGAAGGGCATGGAATATGATATTCCAGAGGGCAAAAGAGCTGGGAATGAACCCAAGGGTCACCTACCCAGCAAAACTGAGTGTCTTGTTTCAGGGGAAAATATGGTCATTCAGTGGAATAGAGGACTTTCAAGCATTCTTGAGGAAAAAACCAGAGTTGAATAGAAAATTTGACATCCAGACACAAGAAGGAAGAGATGCCTGAGAAGGTAATCAGGGAAAAGAAATCAAAAGGAACTTAGCAAAGTTGAACTATTTACATTCCTACATGGAAAAACAATAACTGTGTCTGATGAAACCTTTCTCATTATGAAAATAATTGAATAAGGGTATATGGACATATGAATACATATGTGAATGTGTGTATATATGTTTACAGGTATACATGGATAGAGGGCACAGGTTGAATTTGGTGGGAAGGGATGATACTTAAGGGCTGAAGTTAAGAGTGAGAAAGGAAAGTGACAAGAGGAGATGGGGAGTGACAGGGTAGGGTAAATTATCTCATGTAGAAGAGGCAAGGGGAAGTAGTTGCAGGGGAGGGGAAGAACAGAAAGGCAAAAAGGCAAAACCCTATTCTCATTGAATTTGGCTCAGGAAGAGAATCACATACATACTAAATGGGATATCTCACCCTGCAGGAGAGTAGGGGAAAGGGAGATGAGAGGGGGGATGATGGAGGGGAGGGCATTCCGTGGGGGAGGGGAGGTTGGAATTACCCACTTTCGAAGAGGGACAGGATCAAAGTAGGGAATGGGCCAGGTGGGGGGGTGGGATGGATGGGAGGGAAATATAAGCAGTCTTTTCCAATATATCTACTATGGTAACGTTTTGCATAGCTATACATGTACAACACATACTGAATTGCTTATCTTCCCAGAGGGAGTGGGTGACAAGGGAGGAAGTGAATGGATCAGAAATTTGAAATCTTAAAATTAAATGTTTCAAATGTATATAAATACTATTATTAATATTATTCTGCATGTAATTGGGAGATAAGATGTTCAGGCACTGGGGCTCAGAGATTCACCTTGTCCTAATGGCAAAGCTGAAGGGGGTTTGGGAGAAAATATGGGAGAGAACATATTGGATGAGGGGATATCTAGTGGGACTGCTGTTCTGGGGTGGTGGGTAGGGAAAATGGGGAAAAATTGTAACTCGAAATCTGGTGGAAATGAATGATGTAAACCAGAAGTTAATAAAGCATTTGTTAAATAAATTTGCATATAGAAAAAAAAAAAGAAAATGGCCCTGAAAGTAATGTTGGTCTAGAATATTTAGATTCATTTCTATTTAGTGACTGTGCAAGAAAGAACCATTTTCTATTACTCTAGAATATTCTGTTTTTGATTATTTATAATTTATCACACTTCAAAACTTATTCATTGTGAAATATTATTTTTTTAATGGCTCGTTTCTGTGTGACCTACAATTAACATTAACGTTTGGGTTATACAGAAGCCAACAGCTAGTCCTCTAATTTTGGATTCAGGAAAAACTGTTACTGAAACCCACATAAAATAATGCTGTGTGGTTGGTATGTTGTACTGAGTACTCAGAACAGTTCAGAGTATGTCCTTGAGCTATTGTGATGGCGGCTTTTTTGTCATCCTTTCTGGCAGCTGCCAAAAATGTAATGCTTAATGATTCAACTTAAATTAACTGAAATGAATCTTTGTGGGATAAACATAATGCCTGTCTAGTACAAGGAAGGTGATTATGTTGCCTTCATTTACATGGGAGGCATTCATAACTCACTGACACCTCTCCCCAGTCTGAGTTATGGGTATTCTGCTTCTGAGCAAATGGAAGAACATTATAACTGAGTAGAGACCCTCATACATTATATGCCACTTTGAATCAGGTGGCCCAAGTAGTGCAGTCTGTTGATGGTAGGAGTTGGCATCATATTCAAAATGACTAATGAACAAATGTGGAGACATTGAGCAAGTATAAGCCATTGTCGCTTTTCCAAACACTCCATCTTCAATATGAATTTTAAATAGCTTAAAATGCAAGAAAAAGTAATAGAAATAAAAGCATAATCACTTGCAATAGCATTACATGGAAGTGAGATGTGGCATTGTAGAGAAATATTGAATGTTGTATAAAAAAAAGTCCGTGATTAGATCAATTACTGTAGAAAATAGATGCAAAGTGTCAGTTTGAAATGTAGATATATGTGTATTAACATATAGAGGGAGTACAGCATTGAATAGTAAGAGAAATACAAGAAATGAAAAGAATTCCTTTTATCTTTACATTTTTTTTCTTCTGTACTTTAAACGATCACATTTATGGGCTATTTGAGGCATATTGTAGTGAAACTATTGAAAATGTCCTACTTAATTTTGTGTGTCTAACTTGTCTTTGGGCAAAATAAGTGCAAGCATCAGGATTTGTTAGTGTTTAACTGTCTCTATGACTGACAATGTTTCAATAAATTCCAGTGATTCACTATTACTTCTAGGGCTGAATTCAAATTTCTCTATTTAGTATTTAAAGCCCTTCTCAACTTGGCCTGGTCTTACCTTTCTAGTCTTATTATAGGTTACTCCCCTTCCCACATTCTTTAGTGTGACCAAAGTTAGCACCCCTTGCTTTCTCACATGTATCATTCCTTTACAGTTGGTATGCCTTGATACAGCCAGTCACAAGTGCATGGACTTCATTTCCTGCTCACTTTTATGTCTTATAATTCTAAAGCCTTAATAAATCCTTACAGATGCTGCTGTCTTCCTTCAAAATGAATTTATACTAATGTGTGTGTGTGTTTGTGTGTGTGTGTGTGTACACATGTGTGTGGATAAACATATAGCATTTAAAACAACCATATTCTATATTGTTGACCACTTTAGCATCAGATATTTTGTCAAAATAGTTCTCTCCTGCCCCAATCATTTTGACAGAAACTAAGAATAGGTTATTCAGTGTAAATACTGCTAATATGCCCCTTTTAGGATGAGACCCATGATATCATTGATACAAGGTCTTCTCAGTGAGGAAAACTTGTTCTCCCAAATCAGATCAACTCCTGCTCTGTAATTTAATCTTTCAGAGGATTGTCGAGGGTGTTGAAAGGTGGCTTGTCTAATATTACACATCATCTTGTGAAAGAGAAAGGACTCAAACCTAGGGCTTCCTGACTCCTTGGCCCACTGTACCCCATTGCCTCTCACTGTGAACTTCAATTAAATGTGTGCATTTCTCTGAATTTTAGAATGGACCTTCTTTTTTCCTGTGACCCTTTCTTTACAGTGGGATGGGTAGAAATAAAAGCAGCCTACATTTGACAAAAGAAATCCTAAATAGAACCTGTGTGTGTTGATTTAGATATTTTTAGACACCTTAGTCAAGGTTGGTTCTTTTAGTTCCTGCATTTTTGGTGATTAATGATTTTTCACAATGTTTAAAGTGCCAAAAAGCTCAAAAAATCTTAAAGATTTCTGCCCACATACATCTTACTCAGTATGCTGTCAAGCTATCAACTCATAACAGAAAGAAAGAAAGAAGAAACAACCTCTTTGATCATACACATACAGCCATCATGCTTTAAGACCTAAGAGAGCCTTTCTTACCAATATGTTATTTTTCCCCTAAATATGACAATTATTCTATTTGAAGATTAATCCCCTATGAAGATTTCTTCTTTTTTATCAAACTAGCTAGTTAGCTATCCCCTATCAATTTGTTCTTTCATTAGTTTGTAATAATTAAGACATCAAGTGAATTTCCTTTATGTCATCATTGAAAAGATATTGGCTATCAGAAAACATTGACTTTTACCAAGAGGGAAAGGAATTTCTGATTACAGTTGTGTATCAGACATGGATTTTACTAAGTGTACATAATTCATGCTCTATAAAAATGCCATAGTAAAATGGATTCAGGTGAATCACATCTTTTTCCACGATCTCTTTTTTTAACTAGATTCAGAATCCTGTACCACATATGAGAAATATTTTTATACCATTTCTTCAAAACTAAATGATGAGGAGTACCTTCTATATGTAAAATGTTTTTTATCAGTGACACAACAATATAATCATTACATGTGAATCAATTTACCTATGATTTATTCCTTTCCTTCTGTTAGCTAATCAAGTTTGAAACAATCTAGATTTTTGTTCTTCGCCTCAGTTTTTCTCTTACAAAGCAAAGTTGAAGAATACTATCCTCTATTTGTTAATCACATGAATGGTCCCTGGGATAGATTCTTACTTAAGAAAATATTCATGTATGTCAATATTTTTCATTTTAGGAGGTGCTGCTTCCAATACCCCATTTAAGTAGTTGGTTTTCTTTCTCTCTTTCTCTTTCTCTCTCTCTCTCTCTCTCTCTCTCTCTCTCTCTCTCTTTCTTCCTTTCTTTCTTCCTGGGGAAAAGGCAAGGCAATTGGGGTTAAATGATTTGCCCAAGGTCACACAGCTAGTAAGTGGCCAGTGTCTAAGGCCAAATTTGAACTCGGGTCCTCCTGTCTCCAGGGCACTGTGCCACCTAGCTGCCCCAGCAGTAGTAGGTTTCAAATTTGACTGAGGAGATAAATATATTTGGACTTTCGTCATTTTTATATAGAAGCACATCTTTGGTTTGGAGTGTTTTCCCAAGTTATAAAAAAAGGTGTTAGATTATATCTTTTAATTTTCTGTCTTTACTTTCTTTTAAGATGTGTGTGTGTGTGTGTGTGCATGCGTGTGCATTTATCTGATTAATAGCAATTGTTATGCCCAACCAAAACTAGCATGAGAGCAATAAGGACTTCAGTATATTTTTCTGTTTCTGCACATAAGGCTTTAACTTATTTCTTCCAAGAGAAAGAGTCATTTTTGAAGTGGGTAAAGGATCTAACTCTTATATCATGGTGCTTAAGTAATTTGGAGGTCAGCGGTGTTCTATTAGCAGTGAATCTTAAGTAGTTTTTTCACTGATTTATTTTTTCCTAGGAGGAAATACACATTTTTTAGACCAACTATATGAGTATTCATCTTTTCAGTGTTTGCCTTGTGAATTTACACACAGCAAGAGTCAAAATGAACTCGATAAATTTGTTCTGAAAATACCTCTAGTACCAGCTGGTAAGAACATTTAGATATGAAGATTTATATGATTAGAACAGTTTGAGGTTTTAATAGAAATTCTCCTTCAGGGCAGAGCACATCATCTCAAATGTCTCAAGGAAGACAATATATTTCTTCATACAAATACTTTTAAGAACTATACATTTTGCTCCCAGGTATAATGAAATTTGAAAGAAAATGTCCTACTTAGTAGCTGGCTCATTAAGTATTGGTCAAATGGGACCTTTTATTATTTGACAATTCATGAACACTAAAGAGTACATGGAGACTATATATGTTGCATCAGTCTCCAGTTTTCTTAAAGATCTTGTCACCTACACCTTGAAACACACAAATTTTTTTATGTTGTCTGTGGCCAAAGAAAAATTCTTTAAAAACTTTCTTCAGAAAGCTGGACAACAATCTTTACAGCAAGTGTCTCTGATAAAGGGCTCATTTATCAAATTTATAGAGAACTAAATCAAATTTATAAGAGTACAAGCCATTCCAAAACTGATAAATTGTTGAAGGATATGCATAGGTAGTTTTCAGATGGAGAAGTCAAAGCTTTCTATAAACATAGAAAGAAGTGCTCTAAATCCCTTTTGATTAGAGAAATGTAAATTAAAACAGCTCTGAGGTAACACCTTATACCTTTCAGAATGGTTAATATGACAAAAAAGGAAAATGATAAATGTTGGAGAAGATATGGGAAAATTTGGACACTAATGCACTGTTGGTAATCAGTCATTCTGGAGAACAATTTGGAACTCTACCCAAAAAGGTAACCAAACTGTATGTGCCTTTTGATCCAGCAATACCACTACTATGTCTATGAATTGGGTATAAGTGAGGGTGTGGTGTGCAAAGTAACCAGTCTTACTTCCTCCTCTGGAGCCATTTGGGCCCAATGACAGGATGACTGAAGATGGCCTCCAACTTTGATTTTTATTTTTTGTAGGTAAAAGAGGCCATTCTTTTCTTCATTTGTTACTTAGCTATAATCACTGAATGGGCATTGCTTCAGTCAAACTAAGACCTGGAAAAGACATTAGCTTAAAAAGGCCAAGGTCTTCTACTGCATCCAGGGTCATCTCCAGTCATCCTGACCTATATCTTGTCACTGGGCCCAGATGGCTCCAGAGGAAAAAGTGGGCCTGTGACTTTGTACAACCCTCCCAGGCTCAAATCCAATTCATTTGCAAGTCATAGCATCATGGTCTTCTTCAAGAATGAAGGACAAACAACATCTATGTCTGTATTCCCAAAAAAGGGAAAATGTACACAGATATCTATAACAGCCCTTTTTGTGGTGGCAATATATTGGAAATTGACAGGATGTCCATCAATTGGAGCATGACTGAACAAGGTCTGGTATAGGAATGTAATGGAACACTATTGTGCAACAAGAACAGAAAAACATGGAAAGACTTGTACAAACTGATGCAATGTGAAATGAGCAGAATCAGGAAAACATTGTACACTATATTAGCAACATTATGTGATGTTCAACCACGAATGACTCAGCTCTTTTTAGCAACACAATGATCTAAGACAAGTACAAAGGACTCACGAAGGAAAATGCTCTCTACATCCAGATAAAGAACTGATGAACTCTGGCTGCAGATTTAAACATATTTTTTCACTTTATTATTTTTTGTGTTCCCCCCCCCTTTGATCTGTTTCTTCTTTAAAAACTGTGACTAATAGGGGAATGTATTTTATATAATAGCACATGTACAACCTATATCAACTTGTCTACCATTTTAGGGAGGAGGAGGGGAAGGACAGAGGGAAAAAAATTTAGAACTCAAAATATTTTTTCAATGAAAGCTTAAATCTTTTTGGCATGTAATCAGGGAAAAAATACAATTAAAAAATAAAATTCCTTTTAACATGGCAATGAAAAAAATCCTCCTTCAACAGAAGAAAATAGTTACTATAGCTAATCTTCTATTCCACACCCCTGGTAAATGGGAAAAGAGCATGACTGACCAGGCCTAACAGAAGAGTTTGTGTTAATGCACTATCTGCTTATTTTTACTATTGTGCTGATCAGTTTCTCTTAAAGAGCTGCCCTGTTTTGAATAAATATATTGTGGGGATAAAATAAATTTTAAATTGATTACTAATATGTATTTTAATATGTTTTTAAAATAAGGTTAAAATTTTTAAGAAGCACAAAAAAAGCAAAATAGAATAAGCTCTTTATATGTTATAAAATCACATTAAAATTACTTTGTACATAAAAATTTCAAGTAATAATTGTGAATTAAAGTTTGTTGTTCAGTCATTTTAGTCATGTCTGACTATTTGTGTCCTCATTTGGGATTTTCTTGGCAAAAAAACTGAGTCATTTCCTTTTCTAGCTCATTTTACAGATGAGGAAACTGAGGCAAGCAGGGTTAAATGACTTGTCCAGTATCAAAGAACTAGTTAATATCTGAGGCCAGATTTCAACTTAGGAGGACAAATCTTTCTAACTCCAAGACCCTGGCACTCTCTCCACTGAGTCACTTTACAAGCACTTAACATACAAACTAATACTTAAGTATATTTCACTTGATCCTAGAAAAAATACTTTGAATTTTGGAGCATGAATATTATAATTCCCATTTCAGAGATGAGGAAATCGAGACTCAGAAAGTACAACTAAGTTCCCGAATTAGCACTTGGATCCATGTCTTCTGAATCCAAAATCAGTTCTCATTCTATAGTATAATTTTGAAGCTTGAATCAAGTTATTTGAAATAGACTTTTATATTAATGATTATTCAAATGAAGCATCCCTTTAATAAGTCTGCCCTGTTGTCCCTAGTTGAATAGTGGCCATTTATTTAGTAATTTGTTTTGTTTAGCAAACCTGCCCACCAAGGATAGCTTTGCAAGCCTAAACGTAGTCACGATAAGCATTTCAGCCACCACTGTCGGGGGGGTTGGTAGGAGAAGTAGAAGGAAGGGAAGAAAGGAAGGAAGGAAGGAAAAATATGGGAACCAGGTAGATTAAACTCAGTGCTTTGAACTGCACTTGAACCAGCAGTCCTGAAAGTATTTATTGTACTTATTCTTGGGGAGAGACAATGTTGGGAAGTACACAGTTCCCTTGAAAACTCCAGCAAGGGCATCAGAATAAGCACAGTATTATTGGTTTGGAGCTAGAAGGAACTTTAAGAGATATCATCCAGGCCAGCACCTTCATTTTTACAGATGAGGCAGTTAAGGATCAGAAACATTGAGGGACTTTGCTGAGGTCATACAGATGGCAAATTGATGAATTTTAACTCACATATCCGAACTCCAAATCTATCATCTCTTCCAAAATACCACACTTAGAAATTTATTCATCATTAAGTATTTTCAAAGAATTTTTTAAGAGTAGCTATTCTTATCCCCCATTATAAGTGTTACTATGGAAGATCTCAGAATACTGCACAAGCTTTCATCTTGCTTTACCAGCCACCACCAGATTAGAAAGACAAATAATATAAATTCATCAAGGTTGTAATTCAGTCCTTCATAAGACACTTTAGGAAGGATTTTTTTTCCTCAAGAATACTGATTTAGTTTACTGCAAATTTTATAGAATGATAGAATCTTAGTGACTAGTTCAGTCTGTCACTGAGTAGAAATCCCAGTCCTCTGTAGAAGAGTTAATTAACTATTCACTTGTAGACTTGCAGGGTTAATGAAATTACTATTTTGAGAACTAGGAGAAATCTATTGAATTTTTTTCCCCTAAGAGTCAAAAATTGTTCATATCTGTCATGCAAAAATTACTAAGCATTTGCTGCATTGAAAAAACACTGTGATCCCCTCCCTTCTGTAAGTATCTAAACTTCTTAATACTAGGCAGCTGCTGCCTATTATCTATGTGACTTCAGGTAGCTCAAATTTCTCTGGGCCTCAAGTGTCCTCATTTGTAAAATGAGGGGTTTTACTGCACATTCACTTTTAATTCTGAATTCTGTGATCTTTTAATATGGACTGTATCTTCTCATATTTTCCTTAGGAAGACATTCTACCCAAGAGACTTTGTCTGGTACCTTGAATTTCAATTCAAGTATATTATATGTTTGACATTCTTTGATCTTTCTATCTGATGACCCTGTCAGAAAAGACAAGAACAAAAATATTCCACTTGTCTTCTCTGGAGATGTCTTACTCTGCAAATTAGTATCCTATAAATACTCTTCTTTTTCTCATCATCACCTTTTCATTAATCCCCTGTAATCTTGTTTCCTCCTCTTCTACTGAAATTTCACTCTCATAAATCACCAGTAGTCTCTTAATCATTAAATCTACTGTCTATTTATTTCCAATCTTTAGCCAGTCTGTTATCATCTTTCTCTGCCTCGTTTGGCATGATGAACCATCCCTTCTTTATCAAAATTCTCTGCTTTCTTTATGATAGACTACTTGTTGACCAGTTCACAGACTGATCATGCTGTCCCTAAAGCCATTCTTTTCTCATTTTAATATTAAATATTAAATAATTAATATTAAATAATTAACATTATATAAGATTTAATATTAAAATATATAGCATTTCTATATTGCATTAATCTAGTATTTATACAGTACCTTATACTTTACAAAGCACTTTATGTTATTTCATTTGATCCTCACAACAGCCATACATGGTAGGTGCTGTTATTATCTCTGTTTTGCCAGTGAAGAAACAGAGGCTGACAAGGTGAAGTGATTTGCCCAAGGTTACAAGGCTAGTGAGTGTCTGAGGCAGGATTATAATCCAGATTTTTCTAATTCCAAGTCTGGAACTTTGTTTACTGTGCCACCAAGTTGCTTGTTCTTACAAAAAAAAAAAAACAACCCAAAATTTGTATATGTCTGTAGTACGTATATATACATATTACATGCACACATATATACATGCATATGCTTCATTCAACTGTAAAATCCTTAAGAATAGGAACAGTATTTTCCATTTTTTTTCTATCACAAGTGTAAGAGCTCCACATAGTAGGTACTTAATAAATGTTTATTGATTGATTGACTTCTTTATATGTGGGTAATAAAAGGTTTACTGCTTGAATGTCTCTGTATTCATTTCTATATTCCTTCCCTTGGAGCTCTTTCCCATTCTCATAGGTTTCAGCTCTACACTTGAGATCAAAACCTGAACCATTAGTCCTAAGCTCTCTTCTTAGCTACTGGTTGACCTTTCCAAAAGCCAGTAGAGTTTAATTCACTCTTCCAAAGTAATTTCCCCTTCAGCAGATCCAGAATTTACTATTTCTATTTGACAGTAGCTCTTCTGTCAGAGTTCCCTGTTACTTTTAATGCTTCCACTATCCCAAACTCAAAACTGCAAGGGCATCACGGACCCCTTATTCTCATTTGCCTCTAACTGTTATTCAGTTCCTAAATTCCTAATTTTTTTTCCTTCAAAATGCCCCTTCATAGAAGATAAGTAACCATGTTACTTATACAGTTGCTATCATAGTAGTCCTAAACTTGAGGAGCTTAAGATCTAGTATATGTGTGTATATACATATATATGTGTATATATATATGTGAATATATGTGTGAATATTTATATATATGTATATAAAATCTCCTACATCAT
This sequence comes from Gymnobelideus leadbeateri, assembly GCA_011680675.1. Lineage (NCBI taxonomy): Eukaryota > Metazoa > Chordata > Mammalia > Diprotodontia > Petauridae > Gymnobelideus > Gymnobelideus leadbeateri. The sequence goes on from WOXC01011830.1 coordinate 910,873, forward strand.
CACTTTTTTCACCAGTTTTTACTATCTCCAATCTATCCTACACAGTACTGTCAGACTTAATATTTCTTAAAATAATAGATCCCTTTGATTAGACCATTCCCTTTCTCAAAAATCAATAGTTTTTGACTGCCAAATAGATAAAGTATAAAGTCACTTATCTGGTCTTCAGGCATTTAAAAATTTTTTTGATTGCTGCCTATCTATTTTTTTCCCACTCACGCTATCTTTATGAGCCTTTTATTCCTACCAAACTAGTTTACTTGAACACTTGCCCAAATTCATTGTGCTTTTTGGCCTCATTTTTGCCCTCCCCCATAGCTACTTACTAGCAAATATTTAAGACCTAGTTTATACCCTATCACTGTTTAAGAACCTTCTTTTACTGCTCCCACCTAAAATATTTTCTTTTTCCCAAATTTATAATATATTAATATATATTTTGCATTATATAGTAATAAAGAAATAAGTATATTATATATGTATAGATATGTATTATACGTTATACATAATATAATGCATATAATATTACATATTATATATAAATATATTTTGTATAGGTTATTTGGCAACTGATCTTATACAGGCTTGTAATAAAAAGTGCTACATTTGAAGTCCAACATCCTAATCTCAACTCATCTGCCACTTAGTTCTTGTATGAGCCTCTCCAGACAATGGTGGTGCCATTGACAGAAATGGAGAAGGTTAGAGGAGAGATTTTTTTTGGAAGATATAATACTTATTCCTTCATAATGATTTCTTTTAAAAAAAGATTGAATTTGATGTGGCTACAGAAATTTAGGTGACATGTCTAGTAGGTCTTTGGTAAAATGGAACTAGAGTTTTGGAGATACCTTGTAATGTAAATCCCTTTAGAGCTGGGCTCTGTGCGTGTGTGTGTGTGTGTGTGTGTGTGTGTGTGTGTGTGTGTGTGTGTTTCTATCCCTAGCACCCAGCATGGTTGGAGATGGAGAAGACTAGCATTTGGAGAAATTAGGAAAGAATGCATGTAGAATATAATGCTTGAGATGTGTTTCTAAGGATGAGAAGGCTTTAGTGGGGTGAGGGTCAGAAGAAAATGCTTTCCAGGCATGGAAGATGCTGGCCAGTGCAAAGACATAGAGATGGAAAATGAAATAGTGTGTTTGAGCTTTGGGAAGAAGCCCAGTTTATCTGAATTGCAGTGTATGAGGGGTGCTCATTTCCAATAAGGCTGGAAAGATTGATTTTAGCAAGTAGAGTGACATTGTCAGATTTCAGGTTAAGAAAAATCACTTTGGCAGTAGTGTTCAGGATGAACTGACGAGGTGAGTTTTAAACCAGGAAGACAAATTGAGAAATTGTTGCTATAATCTAGCAGAGAAGTGTTGAGAGCCTGATGATAGGTGGGTGAACAAAGAGAAAGGGTCAGATGGTGTTAGGGTGGAATCAGCAAGATTTGCTGGATTGGAAATGTGGGATAAAGGAGAATGAAAAGTTAAGGATAATACTGAGATTATGAACCTGAGAAAATGGGAAAGAAATAGATACTTTTGACAGAAATAAGGAAGTTTGGCAGGAGAGAAGATTTTTGGAGAAAGATTATAAGTTTAATGTTGGACATACTGAGTCAAGGTGATGTTGGTCAGAGAAGCAGGAAGCAGAACTGGAGCTAAATACATAGTCACATATAGTAAGGAGTATAAAATAACATATACCTATGATAACTGAAAATCAAATTGATTGCTTTTCCTTCATGTATTGATGAGGATTTTTTTCAACTTTGCATAATGTACTGTTTTATCTTGTAAAAACAAAATAGAAGCATTTAAACATTCTTCATACCTTGCCCTTTCTCACTCCTCCATTCAAAGGGAATCCTACCCTACTTTTGGACACTTTCTAGATGTGTACTTAAGTGTTTCCTAGTTTTACATCTCTTTAACATTTAATAATTTGCTTTCATAATTTTCATGGCCTAGCAAATCACATATTTCTTTTAGAACAAATAATTTAACAAATATATGTGGCTTTATATATATATATATATATATATATGAATATATAAGGATGTATATAAATACATGTTAGTCTAGGGGTGGCTAGGTGGGGCAGTGAATAGAGCACTGGCCCTGAAATCAGGAGGACCTGAGTTCAAATCCAGACTCATACACTTAACACTTACTAGCCATGTGACCTTAGGCAAGTCCCTTAACCCCAATTGCCCTCCAAAAAAGCAAAAACAAAAGAAACAAACAAAATACATGTTAGCCTCTATATATGCGTATATACTGATATATACACGTGTTACCTTATTTGTGTGTGCATATGCACATGTTGGCAGCTAGGTGCCACAGTGGATAGAGTGCCTGGTCAAGAGTCAGGAATATTCACCATCCTAAGTTCAAATCTGGACTCAGATGCTTATTAGTTATGTGACCCCTTTACAGGTCACTTAACCTGGTTTGTCCCAGTTTCCTCATCTATAAAATGAGCTGGAGAAGGAAATGGTAAGACATTCTAGTATCTTTGTGAAGAAAACCCTAAATGGGGTCATGAAGAATCAGACTTGAACAACAACAACAAAATGTGTATATATATATGTGTGTGTATATGTATATATGCCTCATTGACTAACACACATATGTATCTGTACATATATGTGTTCATTATTTGTTAACATATGCACACATGAATATATTGCATGAGTAATCAAAGAAAGATACTGCTCTGAGAAAGTCCATGGTGGTGTATATAATAATGAGAATATAATATAATTATCCCTTCATTTATATATTTTAATTATTACATGTGAATTTTGTTTTCCCCTTGAATAAACTGCAAATGCATATATATAAATATGTTTTCCATTCTTCCCACTCCAAACAATGCAAAATACTTTGATTTATGTACATAATAATATTTTCTATTCTTTCACATTCTAACACCTCTAATGTTCTCTGATTTTGACTATGATCTGTAGAATTTAATATTCTATTTGTCATTACATGGAAGATTGAGACAGTGATTTTAGCATACCTAAGATATACAGGTATTACATTTTTCCTTTCTCCATCTCCTTCCTTATTAAAAATATTAAAAAAAGAGACACGAGAATAGTGTTTAGTCCTATCTTGACTAAAGATAAAGGAAAATTTTATTATTAATAAAGTTTATCAAAGGGAGATGTTACTCTGCAAAGATACTATTATGAAAAAAGAACAAAACCAGAACTATGCCTCTGTATATGTAAACAGAATAAAGTACAGGGCTGAGTATTTAGTCAAAATTGTAACCTGCTTCAAACCTTCTTGCCCTGTAAAATTATTATCTTTTTTTTTCTCTCTATAAGAACTCTATAGTGAATATGTCCATTGGAGGTATTCTTATTCTTTTAATATCCCAGAAGGACCATTGTACCAGTAGAATTTTCCATCTGTTTCTCCCCCTATTATTTGATTGTTCCAACAAACTTTTCCATACACAACAGTGACCATGTCTTACTCCACTTCTCAGAGAAAAGAAATTATTTGCAACATGGGTGAGCCTTTGCTTATCTCTCCTTTTAATTTTTTTATCTATCTATCTATCTATCTATCTATCTATCTATCTATCTATCATCATCTTTATTTTGATTCTTCTAACATGTGAATTCATAGCATCACTAGCAAAATATTTCTTTTTTATATAATTAAGTTTTATGCTTATTTTTAGTTTACATCATTCATTTCCGCCAGATTGATTCTGAGTTACACATTTCTCCCCATCTTTCCCCTAGCCACCACCCCAAAACAGCGATCCCAGTGTATACCCCCTGCCCCACTCTGTTCTCTCCTATATCCTCTCCCATCCCCCCTCTGACTTTCCACTAGGGAGAGATAGATCTCTATACCCAAGTGCCTGTATATCTTATTTCCCAGTTGCATGTAAAAAAATTATACATACATATATACATATTTTAAACACTTGATTTTAAAACTTTGGGTTTCAGCTTCTTTCCCTTCATCCCTCCTCACCAACCCTTACTGGGAAGATAAGGAATTCAATATAGGTTGTACATGTGTAGCTATGCAAAACATTTCTATAGTGGATATATGGTAAAAGATTGACTATATTACCCTCCATCCTATCCCGCCACCCACTTGTTCTATTCTCTGCTTTGACTCTGTCCCTTTTCAAAAGTGTATGCTTCCAAGTTCCCTCTCCTCCAACTTGCCCTCCCCTCCATAATCCCCTGTCTCATCCCTTTTCCCCCTATTCTCCTGTAGGGTGAGATATCCCATTTAGTGTATATGTCATTCCCTCCCTAAGCCAAATTTAGTGAGAATAAGGTTGACCCATTCCCTTTTGCCTTCCTGTTCCTCCCCTCCATTGTAACAGTTTTCCCTTGCCTCTTCTAAATGGGATAATTTACCCCATTCTGTCTCTCCCCATCTCCTCTCATTATATTCCTTTCTCATCTCTCAATTTTACCTAAGTATCATCCCTTCCTATTCAACTGGTCCTGTGCCCTCTGTCTATGCATACCTGTATGCATATATACATATATACACTCACATATGTATTCATACGCTCATATACCCTCCTGTATAGACATATGTATGTATGTATACGTGTGTGTATATGTATATACATATATACACATTTATGTTCCCTTCAACTATCCTCATAATGAGAAAAGTTTCATAAGTTACAATTATCGTTTGTCCATCTAGGAATGTAAACAGTTTGACTTTGATAAGTTCCTTATGATTTCTTTTCCCTGTTTACCTTCTCATGCTTCTCTTGATTCTTGTATTTGAATGTCAGATTTTCCATTCAATTCTAGTTTTTTTCATCAAGAATGCTTGAAAGTCCTCTATTTCATTGAATGACCATATTTTCCCCTGAAACATGATGCTCAGTTTTGCTGGATAGGTGATTTTTGGTTTTAATCCCAGCTCCTTTGACCTCTGGAATATGATATTCCAAGCCCTTCAGTCCCTCAATATAGAAGCTGCCAGATCCTGTGTTATCCTCATTGTGTTTTCACAATATTCAAATTGTTTCTTCTTGGTTGCTTGTAATATTTTCTCCTTGATCTGGGAACTCTGGAACCTGGCTATAATATTCCTAGGAGTTTTCTTTTGGAGATCTTTTTCAAGAGGTGATTGGTGGATTCTTTCAACCTCTCTTTTGCCCTCTAGTTCTAAAACATCAGGGCAATTTTCCTTGAGAATTTCTTGAAGGGTGATTTCTAGATTCTTTTTTTTTGATCATAGCTTTCAGGTAGTCCAATAATTTTTTTTTTTTTAAGCGGAAGGCAGGGCAATTGGGGTTGAGTGACTTGCCCAAGGTCACATGGGTAGTAAGTGTTAAGTGTCTGTAGCCGGATCTGAATTCAGGTCCTCCTGATTCCAGATCCAATGCTGTATTCACTGTGCCACCTAGCCACCCCAATTATCTCTCCTGGATCTATTTTCCAGGTCAGTGGCTTTTCCAATGAGATATATCACATTGCCTTCTATTTTTTCATTCTTTTGGATTTGTTTAATAGTATTTTGATTTCATATAAAATTACTAGCTTCCATTTGCTCCAATCTAATTCTGAAGGAATGATTCTCTTCAGTGAGTTTTTGAGATTCTTTTTCCATCTGACAAATTCAGCTTTTTTTAAGGCATTCTTCTCCTCATTGGCTTTTTGAGCCTCTTTTGCCATTTGAGTTAGTTGATTTTTTAAGGTGTTATATTCTTCAGTTAGGTTGTTCACTCTCTTTTCATGATTTTCTTGCATCATTCTCATTTATCTTCCCAAATTTTCCTCCACTTCTCTTATTTGATTTTCAAAATCCTTCTTAAGGTCCTCTATGGCCTGTAACCAGTTCCTATTTTTCTTGGAAGCTTTTGGTGTAGGAATTCTGACTTCATTGTCTTCCTCCCCTTCCATGCTTTGATCCTTTTTGTCACCAAAAAAGGAATCTAAGGTTTGATTGCTGTGCTTGCTTTGCTTCCTTTGCTTGCTCATGTTGCCACTCAATTACTTGATTTTTGAGCTTTTTGCTACAGTAGAACTCTGCTACCAGAAAGGGGAGCTTTGTCCCAGATTTCTGGGGTTTTCTCAGCTGCTGAGTTGGGTGCTCTCTCAGAAATCTCCACTGTCTCTGGCACATTGGTCATGCACCCCAGGACCTCCACCATAGATAGCAATCCAGATCCAAGCAGTTTAAAACAAGAGCAATTACCCCTCAGATTGGTTGCTTGATCCCCCTACAATCTGCAGGCTGGGAGCTCTGAAGCAGGCACTCAGCAGCAGCCACAGTACCTCAGCCACATCTTGCTGCAGTGGCAGAGGCTGGACTGCACTCCTGGACCCCCTGTTCCCAAAGTCTACTGACCTCTCATTTGTCTTTGGCATTTATAGATTCATAATTCTGGAAACTGCAATAGCTGCTGGTGATCCACTCTCCTAATATCCCTCTAACTGCTGCTGGTCATGGCTGCCCTGAGGCTGAAATCTTGGACTCACAAGGGGGCTGGGATCTGCTCCCAGTACATTGTGATGGACCCTTCCTACTGGTCTGCTGGGCTGTCTTCAGTGGGAAGTTTGTTTCTCTCTGTCACTTTGTGGGTTCTGTAGCTCTAAAGTTTGTTTAGAGTAATTTTTATTGGTATTTGAGGTGGTTATGGGGGGAGTGCAGGGAGTCTTCCTGCTTCTATGCCACCATCTTGGCTCTTCCCCTAGCAAAATATTTCTGTTTGTAAAAATAGACTTTTATTGCAACAAGCAACTTGTCACTACTAAATGCACTACAGTTTTCCAAATAAACTCAATCTAATCCTTTCCTTTGGTTCAATTTTTTTTTCCAGTTTGTCATCCTTCTTACGCACTTATTCTCCCTATTCATTCTAATGGATTGAATCAAATGATTTAATTATGTCTTGGTGTTCACAATATATATTTTTGACCCGCTTTTTTTTTTTTTTTTGCTTTTTGGAGGGCAATTGGGGTTAAGTGACTTGCCCAAGGTCACACGGGTAGGTTTTTGTTTGTGTGTGTGTTAAGCATCTGAGGCCGCATCCGAACTCAGGTCCTTCTTACTCCGGGGCCGACACTCTACTCACTGCGCCAACTAGCTGCCCCTGACCCTCTTTTTTTTTAAAGCAGGAGTGGTCTTTTATTTTGATGTAATTTTTTGCAATTCTCTAGTTCTTGTTGCACTTATAACATTAATGAATAGGAATATTCAAAGATACTCTCCATCAATAAAGAATCCTTTTAAATTTGGAGTTATAAAAATACATCAGAATATCACAAAGTTAATAAAGACATAAATGTAGAGGCAAAAAGTAGCATAGAAACTTTCTGTTACAAATCTCTCATTTTATAGGTAAACAACTAAGGTTCAGATATATTTGGTAACACCCAATCAGCAGATTGGAGATTCAAATCTCTGATTCCAAATCCTAGCTCTATCTGTTTTACCATTCTGTCCCTTTCTAGTAGGTTTCTAGATCTCAAAATCCATCTAGGCAAACCCTTACCTGAAAATTTCTATACCTCTATATCCCTGACAAATTTATATAGCACCTACCTAAGATTTCTTTTTTTTCAATGATACTTACAAATATTACTAAAACCTTATCTTACATATTTCTTGATTCAATAGATTATAAATACAATTATCTCTCTCGTCATTTTCATCTTGGAACATTGTGTAATTTTTGTTGTTTGTCAAAATCTGGTCTGAAGGAAAACTAGTTTACTGTAATTAATGATTTTTTTACATAGATGAAAAATAAAAGGTGAGATGTTATGTTTTCATCACATCTTAGTTACTTGTGGAATGTTAAAGAAGTATATTGATGAAAATCTCCAAAAAGATGCCTGTTTTTTGTTACTTCATTGTGCTGTCATTGATGATACCCTCAATGTGTAATCAGATATGATTGAAATTTTATATATAGAGAGTGATAATTAGTTGATAATTGTTTATCTTAAGGGAGTAAAAATGACAGTGCATGATATTTTCAGTTATTTTTTGAAGCTTCCATTTTGAGCTCTTGTAAAAATTGACCCTGAGTATATTTCCTTTCGTCATGGATTGCTTTTGTATAAGTTTAGTCAGATGTAACTGAGCTTCTTAGTTTTAGCTTTCTATATATTGTTACCAATTCCTGTGCCCTTACAATATGTAGAAGTTACTGTCCAATCATCATGGTTGCTTTCTGATTTGCCAAAGTGAATAGTTTACTCTCAAAACTTTGGCAGATCTGTTCCATTCTTTGTCTATTTGTTGTCTTCATTTCAGCTACAAATGTTGAGAGATCTTAAGAACATGGACCCAAAACTAGAAAGGATCTTAAAGGCTAGATAGTCTAACTTTATCATGTTATATATTAGGAAACTGAGGCCCAAGGAGGATAAGTTTCTTGCTTAAGGTCAAAAAAAGTCAAATGTAATAGAGTCAAGGTCTGAACCCAGGTCTTCTGATTTTAAATCCACTGCTTTTCCACCAGATTACATTATCCTTCATATAGTTCTATTGGAGCCAAACTCTCTATAGGTTTGTGTTATCCTTAATTGTTTTTTTTTTTTTGCTGTTTTGTAAAGCTATACTGTTCACAGCCTTCCATCATCCTCCTACATAGTGTTTTGAAAATGAATTTGTACTCTTGGCAGCCACAGCTCTCCATCTGGCAAGAAGATTACGTGTTTACTGCAGAGGCAGTTTCTGGGCTCTTTCAGCCTCACAATTTTGGTGGCTTTTTTATCAGTTAAACTTCTCTAGGAAATGGTGATAGATTCAATATTTTTTTTAAAATGTAGCAGAGTAGGAAGAAAACCTGCTAGATATTGAGTTAGGAGACTTGGGTTCAAGTACTAACTTTGACACTACACTCTTAATTTCTCTAAGATTCACTAGGGTCATCTACAAAAAGGGGATAACTGTATTTGTACTGTTAGCCTCATACTGTTATTCTGAAGAGAGTATTTTGTGGATATCAAAGTGCTATATAAGTGTTATTTGTTCATTTCCTGTTTTTTGGAGTTGCACATTCATCTTAAAAGTTGCATGGTAACTACTGTAATTGCATGCAGTATTATCTTTGCTCTTCCATCTAATTTGTTACTTATTTTGACTTTTTCTCTAATTCATTGATGGCATGACTATACAATGGCAGTTCTTTTGGAAATGATTGAAGCATAGAACATCCAGCAAGAGAGGTAACTTTAGGTTCTCAAAGTCCATGAAGTACCAGCCTTAAAAAACTTGAATAAACTTTGAGTACAGGTTCAGTGATATTTGCCTTCTGAAGATTAGCCTGGTTAAATTCAAATAGGTTCATTATCACATTGTTGGCCTCAAGATAATGAAATTATTTGGCCATAGCAATAATGATAGCAGCAAAATAGGAAAAAAAATACCCTTTGATCTGTATGAATCCCAATTCTTTTCTCTAATGACACTGACAGAATGATGGAATGTAATCAGGATCTCAGTTTTAAGAATGCCAAAAAATATTAGCTTAAACTGTTACTACTCTCAGTTTATAGTCCCTATCGAATAATCAGTAAGGAGGCTTATTCCTGTGGGTGATCTGAGCCACATCCATACTGACAGTTTCACTAGAAATGAAATGATATGAAACAGAGAAATCACTCATAAATGGCAAGCTGGCTCTCTCCTCTGAGAGATGAGAAAGGTTTTGGTAGAACAGGGACCATCATCAGCCCAAAGGCAATAAGAAATATTGTTTCTTGGCCTATTTGATTATCTCACCTACATGTGTTCCCAGTGAGCATTAGGAAACTGAATGCTACTAAGATAGTTATAACCTTCCAGTTAACATCCATCCCAGATAATAAAGGATCCTGCACCTTCTATGACAAATTTGACAATATTTAACAAACTAAGCTATCATATACTTTGACACATGACTTTGGTGGCATAAGCACAGAAAATAATGGGTGAACAGTTAAATATTCAAATGGATTTGTAACATTATTAGTTTTGATATTCCCCTCCATTAATGCAGATCCTGAACCATACGGGCCTTCCAGTCTAGTGCTACACTTATCATGTCCTCACATAAGTTCAAAGGGGGGGCGTTTTCTCCAAGATCCTGGAGGAACTGTTCCTCTTCCTTCAGATATCACAAAGATAACAGTGGCCCACACCAGCCATCCCCTGGATATCACACACTCTTGCTATGTGACAGTCCATCTTTTTTTCTAATTATATGTTTCCCTGATAATATCCTTCATTCTCATTCTTCTTTGAAATTAATTGTTATTGATTTTAAAATTTGGCTTGGAATCAAGATATGAAAGAGACAAAAAACTTGTAGAAACCTTTTACCAGTGCTTTCTGAATGTTTTCTATTTTCTTCCCAGTGTTTAGTACTAGTTGGATGGTTGTAGTAAATGGTCACTCAGTTCTTGTGATCCTCAATTTACGAGAATGAACTGAGATATGTCGCATATGTAAAGTGCTTTGTAAACTTTGCAGTTGTTTCTGTAAATTCCATTCATTATTATAATTATTGCTATCAGTAGCAATAGCACCATCTTACATTTATATAATGCTTTATAGTTGACAAAGCTCTTCCTAATATTTGATCCTCACAACAACCTTGTAGGCCACTTTCAAGTTCTACATTAACTAGGTAGTTGTGTTAGGCAAGTTCAACTTCTCTCAGCCTTGGTTTTCTCTTTTGAAAAATGGGAACTTTCTTTGCTTCCAGGCTCTATCTTTGGTCCTGTGCTATTCCCTCTAAGAGGAACCTGGCTGCTAGTTTGTGCCCTAGGCCAGTTCTCCTTTCTGGGTGACCCCTTGTTCTAGCTTAGAGTTCATAGCTGTTCCACACCTCCTGCTTTGTTCATTTGCCTAGAGAGGGATTTTGTGATATTAGGTTATTAAGATGACCCAATGTGATTTCTTCTTCAATTTTTCTAATTATTATTCAGTCTGATGTTCTTAAATCTTTGTTGGAGAGGGAGTGGTTGTAGAGGGAGATGGAATGAATCGCTTTCTTCTATTTTGCTGTATTGACTAATCTCCTATTAAGCTTATAAAGGCCTTCATAACCTTCGTTAGCCAGATTAAATATGTGACCAACTTCCCCTGATAGATGCACAGTTCTTCACTTCACAGTTCTCTCTCAGAACATCCATAGAAACAGTTATTGGAATTTCTAGCAAATAAGGATAAGAAATGTCAGAAATTAAGATGAGAAGGGGGCAGCTAGGTGGCGCAGTGAGTAGAGCGTTGGCCCTGGAGTCAGAAGGACCTGAGTTCGGATCTGACCTCAGACACTTAAAAGCACACACAAACAAAAATCTAGCCATGTGACCTTGGGCAAGTTACCTAACCCCAATTGCCCTCCAAAAAAGCAAAAAAAAAAAGAAAGAAAGAAAGAAAGAAATTAAGATGAGATATACCTGGGAAAATTGCATTTCTACTTACTTTGATGATTGAAAATTAACAGAAAAAAACCTTAGCAAAATTCTTTTTCTACTAATTCAAAAGGGAAGAAATAAGTCATAAAGCCAAGCATGAGCAGCTTTCCAAAGGATTGCTGCAGTGAACTGCTTTCAAGGTTCTGATTACATAGTATAATGAACTCTCTATTTATTCAATAACAAATCATAGCACAATATTCACAGAAAATCAAGGTACAGCATTCACATTGTTACAACTTATCACAGAAAATCAAGATATAGTATTCACCATGTTACAACTCAAAAACTGATCATTAAAATGGCCATATAGTTTTCACCAGAGTAGACACATAGTCATAGTTTTCAACAAAGTACATTCATTTAGTCAATCACAAAATCCTTAATTCAATCACAAAGTACAAAAGTCAAAGTTCTCCAGCCCTAGGTTATAGTAAATCATAGTCTTCTCAGTCAGTACACAGTATCCAAGTAAAGTCTTCTTTCAGCTTGACTCAAGGCTGGCTCTCAGCTTCCATGGTTCCTCTTCCATAGTCACAGTTTCAACCATTACCTGGGTTCAAAGGCAGGCAGCTCCCAGTTCCTTGTCCAGCTCCTTGTCCGGTTCTTCATCCAGTTCCCATTCCATATGGAAATTCACAGTGTCCAGTCCACCTCAAGTTCTTCACAGTTCTTGTTTCTGGGAAGACAAGGCTTGACAGAGTCACATAATATTCATACACATTTCCAGCACATCATCAATTCACTATCTGCCTGTGAAATCAACTCAGACCCACCAACAAGGTCTGAGAGAACTCAACACAAATCATCAACATAGAAATCGACACAGACCCACAAACAAGGTCCAAGAGGTCAGCATAGTCATCAACATAGAAATCAACACAAACCCACAAACAAGGTCCAAGAAGTCAGTACAAATCATCAGTGAAGTCCCAGGACCTCCAAAACCCTCCTCCAGGACGTCTGTAAAACATACAACCAGAAAATCATCCTTCAGGGCTTTCAAGAAGGTCCCAGGGCTTCTGTACAAAGTACTACAAACAAATATCAACACAGATAGAGCAGACAAACAGAATGCTGGGATACCACAAGTTTTCTCCTTCTTGACTCTGCCACCACAAGAGTCCTCTTCTCAGTTCTGCTGTCTCTAGCCTGGAAATTCTCCTTATATATGGTCATAATAGCTACTCTCCTTCCTATTGCAAGAGTTAATGAGTTCTAGGGTCCACAAGTTGTGGGGTTCATGCATTCTGTTTCTTAACAGACTTGATACAAGCCTCAAAAGAAAATTGAACTGAAACAAGGTGTTAATTGAATAGCTGAAACAAGGTGTAAACTATTTCTGTGCTTGTCATTACATGAGTATTAAGAAATCCCCCAATTTTTAGCCCTTAGTAGTACCTAAAGCAAAACATTAAATATCTTATATCATTTTCTGTCTTGTGATTTAAGAGCTGTATCCTGAAGCTAAATTTAGTAATGAATAGCTTTGTAATATTTCATTGAAATGTTACTGACAGTTACTTTTCATTTGAAATAATACATATATACATATATGTGATGTATGAAAGCACTTTAGAAACTATATTTTGCCAGAGAAATGTAAATTTATAAACATCTGTAAAGATAATAATAGTAATAGTAATTTTATCACTGTTAGTTTATAGGTACTCCTGTCTATTGGATTATTTAAAGCTGAGAAGAAATTGCAGCGTAAATTTATTTTTTTCTTCTGTAGAATATAGAACCCTGAATAGAGTAGTCTTTTAGGTGCTTTCTTTGAACAAATCTACTCTTTAAATTTGGGTAGAGGTTAGTGACTCTTAAGCCTTTTGTATTTATTTTACAAATACTATTGTCTTACTTTGGCCTGTTCATTAAACATAACCATCATTTCAAAAATTGAATATTTCTCAGTTTTTAGTTGCAAATTCCCCAGAACACTGTTCCCTCCAAGGCCAAGACAACTGCAATTATTCCTTTGCAATCTGCCTCATTTTGCCATGCAGGGCCATTGTGGGGGCCAAGTTGTCATTTCTCATAATGATCATTTATGATCTTGTCAGTGAGGCAATCAGCTGGGCATTTGGAGCACCTCCTGTTCGCTTGGCTTTTAACTTGGTTTTATTTAGTGTTTAGTATTTAGGTTGTTGGATGTAGGATGGCTGAACTGAAAAGCTGGATGTTTTTATATTATTTGGCTGATGCCAAGGCTTCCACCAAAAGAGTAGCAATGGAGTTGCAAAAGGAAAAGTGTATGTGACTAGAAACAATGAATTTTTCATAAGCAACTCTGAGGTCAAGTTGGTATCTCTAGTGTCTGATTCAGAGGGCTGTCCTTTAGTCACAGAAGGATATATGTACCTGCAACCTGCTACATCACTTCAGCCCTGAAACTTGTACTTCAAGGAGGTACCTCTGCCTCTTTGGCCACTCTCTTTGAATGGAGGGTAAAAGGCTCCTCTCAGAACATCCATCTAAAGAAGGTTCCTAGGCCAAATATTTCTTCATTTCCCACCATGATTCATTCCCCTGGACTTTTCCATAATGCCCCCAAGCCAGTTACCTTCCTCCCACCTCCTGTTTGATGTTGTTTATATGTTGTTTTCCTTCTTAGAATATAAGCTTTTTGGAGGCAGTCTGACTTTTCTTTGTATTTTTCATACTTAGAATTTAGCACAGGGTAAGGGTTTGATGACTTGGTTATTTGCTGATAGCATAAAAGTCTATTTTCTGAATGGGAATGGATTAAATATTTGAAGTATTTGCATGAATATGTTGTAGAGGCAAAGGTGATTTAAAGTGATCAAATAATGGCACATTTACTATATAAAACCAGAGTGAAATTTATCAGGACAGGAAACTATTTAGTAATTAAAATTGCTGATTAGAGTCTCAATATGCAGGATTTGTGAACTATTGATAAAAGTGCCTGATAGAGAAATGGAAGGATGTAATTTAGTGGATTTCACTTCTTTATCCCTACTGGAATTTTAACCAATTAAATGAGTTTTTTGGAGTAATCTTTGAACATGGGGAAAACTTTTGTACTATTTAAACAAGTTTAGATGCATAATGATAGGATGAATTGAAGTTTCATTTTCCCCCTTTCTCTGTACTCATGAGAAGCAAAGAAATAAATAAGTAGACCAAATCAATTTTAAACTTCATAGAAATTACCCTATATAGGTCCAAACTTCCTCTTTAGTAATAAAGAGTCTTCATCATCACCATGATTATCATCATCATCATCATCATCCTCATCTTTTTCTTCTTCTTCTTCTTTTCTTCTTCTTCTTCTTCTTCTTCTTCTTCTTCTTCTTCTTCTTCTTCTTCTTCTCCTTCTCCTTCTCCTTCTCCTTCTCCTTCTCCTCCTCCTCCTCCCCCTCCTCCTGCTTCTAGAACATCTATGTATTTTCTTTTTTAAAATATAATTTATTGATATATTTTGTATTTATATCTCTGAAAGTTTCTTTTTTAGGCTTTACTTAGTAAAGTGCCATTATAAACAGAGTTATGGAGTCAAAAAGACCTGATCTTGTATCCTGCCCTCCATACTTTCTAGCTGTATGACTTTGGACAAGTCACTTAACCCATGGTTTCCTTATCTATAAAATGAGGACAATAATAGCACGTATTTTATAGTATATATCAAATATAACATTAAATCATAGATCCAATTTTGGTAGATATCTTCTAGCAAGGGAACATAGTCTGTCCCATGGTCTCATTTATTTTCTCTCTCTAGGTTCCCTTTTTAATGGTTTCATAAGTTGTCATAGGTTCAGTTATTTCTATACAGTGGATTCCCAGATTCATATAGTCAAGCCCTAATCTGGACAGGAATCCAATTATATGGCTAAATCTCTGGTGTAATGACCATGTCAGTCTTCTCCTGAAAAATCATCCATGACTGTCTTTTCCTTCTAGGACAAACTTCTAATTCTTCAACATATGCCATTAGAGGGACAGCTAGGTGGCATAGTGGATATCTGGCCTGAAGTTAGGATGACTCATCTTCCTGAGTTCAAATTTGGCTTCAGACACTTATTAGCTGTGTGACCATAGGCAACTTAACCCTGTTTGTTTTAGTTCCTCATCTGTAAAATGAGCTGGAGAAGCAAATGGCAAACTACTTCAATATCTCTGCCAAGCAAATGCCAAATGGGATCATGAGGAGTCAGATATGACAGTCACAACTGAACAACAACAAAAATATTATCAGAACCCTCTACTCTCTGGATCTTAACTAGTATGCTACATTATTTTGCATTATTGTCCTTCACATCGTACCATCCAGGAATATTAGCTTTTTTGCTATTACCCATTCATGGCATTCCATCTTTTATTTCTAATACCCTTGCCTTTGCACAGGCTGTCCCCTCGTTGCTGGAAATAAACCCCCTTCTTAGAATCCATAGTTTCCTTTGAAGATTAGCTCAAAGGCTACCTCATATACCTACTTTTCCTATTTTATAAACTGCCAATAGTTTTCCCCTATTACCTTTTATTCATTTAAAAAGATGTAGTTTGTATATACATTTAGTTGTACATGCTATCTTCCCCATTGGAATATGAATTTCTTAAGAGCAGATAATGCTATGTTTTTGTCTTTGTGTCCCCAGCACCAGCACAATTCATGTAAAAATAGGTGCTTAATAATTATTTGTTGTTTTATTATTTTTTCAGAAGTGGCATTGCTTTACTTTTTATATTTATTTTTTTCATTCAAATTCTGGTTCTTCTATTGGTTCTTCCTCCAAATTGTCATTTCATGGAACGTATTTGTGTCTCCTTAGTCTGTACCCCATTCCTAAAATACATTCTTTCCCCCTCTGCCTCTTGGAATTCTTAGTCTCCTTAAAGGTTCAGTTGTTACTACCTACAGAAAATGTTTCCTGCCCTCACAGTCTTTAGTGATATTTACCACTACAAATTATCATGTATTTAAAAAATCTGTTTGCCTGTCTCACTTGATCATTTATGGGAAGCTATCTTCCTATATCTGTCTTCTTTCCTAGTAAAATTCCTTATGAAAGCCGTCTCCACATAATGCCCCCATGTCCTTTCCTCTCACTCTTTTTAACTCTCTGCATCTAGCTTCTGATTGCATTATTTAGTTGAAACTGTTTTCTCCAGAGTTACCAGTGACTTTTTCATAGCCAAATCTAATGCCCTTTTCTTAGTCCCTATCCTTCTTGGTTTCTCTGCAGCCTTTGACACTATTGCTCACACACTTTTTCTTAATATTCTCTTCTAGCCAGGTTTTCATGGCACTCTTATCTCCTGATTTTCTGCTCGTCTGTCTGACTGTCCCTTCTCAGTCTTTGCTGAATTTCCATCAGTCTTTCCCACCAACCTTGAGTATCCTCAAAAGTTCTGTCCTGCTTCCTCTTTTCTTCTCTCTATAACAGTTCACTTGATTATCTCATTGACTCATCAATCATCAAGTATTAATTGGATTGTATTATCATCTCATGCTAATGATTCATACTCCTACTTATTCAGACCTAATCTCTCTCTGAATCTCCAGTCTCACATCACCAATAGCCTATAGGACATTTTGAACTAGATGTCCACTAGACATCGTAAACTAAACATGACCACAAATGAACTCATTATCTTTTCCCCAAAACTATCCCCTGTTCTTAACTTTCCTCTTATTGTCAGTGATAGAGCTATTCTCCTGTTGAGTGTCCCCTTTTTCTCCTCACTTTGATCCTGTCCCATGGCCAATCAGTGGTCAAATTTCCTCTGTTTTAACTTTGTAACACCTTGCACATATGTCCTCTTCTCTCCTCTGACACTATCAGTACCATCTTACCACCTTACTCCTGGACTAATACTATACCTTCTGATTGGTCTCTCTGTCTCGTCTCCTGTTATAATTAATCCTTTGCTTGGCTGTCTCAAACTGATCTTCCTGAAGTCCAGTTCTGATGAGATTACCTCACCTCCCTCATTCAGTAAACGCCTATGGCTCCCTGTCATCTCTGGAATAATATGAGATCCTCTGTTTAGCATTCATTGACTTTTTTTCCCCATAACCTGACTTTCTCCTACTTCTTCAATCCTTTTATGCTTTATTCCCCTCAACATACTTAGTCTTCAGTCTAGTAACTCTAGCCTCCTTGCTGTTCCTGGAACAAGACATTCCATCTCCTGTCTCTGGCTCTCCCTATTCCTGGAATTCTCTCCCTTCTCATCTTTGCCTCCTGTCTTCCTTCAAGTTCCAGATAAGATCCTGCCTTCTACTAGAAACTTTTCCCTATCGCCCTTAATGCTAGCTTTCCCTCTGTTATCTTCATTTTATCTTGTCTACATCTTGTTTGTACATAATTTTTCCATGTTATCTCCCCCATCAGACTGTGAGCACCTTGAGACCTGACCTCCATTTCATTTTCCATTGTGTCCCCAGGGTTTAGTATCTTTTTATAGAAAGAAGATGACTCATAAATGTTTACTGACTGACTGACTTACTGACTTCTCATCTACATGTTCAAATTATTTCTAGCCATTAAGGTGTAACACATATCCAATCTCCCTGCTCCAGAAGCCTTTCATAACTATTCTTGCCCTCCAGGTGTTCCTGTCTGTAAATAGGATCATGCTAATAACATTGAGTCCCAGAATAATAATGTACCTCCTCCTTAGTGAAATCTATAATCAGTCAATAAAGATCAATTTAACAATCCACACCAGAAAAAGGAAATGGATGAAGAATATGCTCAGCTAATATCCTACAGAAATTAGTGTCTCTTCCATGAATTATACATATTTAATGCTTAATAAGCAGCATTTGAATTGAATTAAGTTGTGATTTTTTTAACTTGCTGAATCTCTGTGCACAACAATTTTAATATTTTATTAACTTTCCACATGGTTATATCTTATTCCCTAATCAAAATTCCAATATTTTTGAAGGAAGGGTATGGTTTTTTATCCTCTCTAGAATCTTGAACCACGATGAATATACAGTAGCAATCAATGACTCTTCATTGATATAATTTCAACATATAAGTTATAAAGACAAAAAACATCCCTTTGTAATTACAAAGCTATTAGTACTATGTGTTATATTTAATATTTCCAACATATTATATGAAGTTTTTGTATAGAATTCTATGATTAATAAATTGCTCTTTAATAATTTTATTAAATTTGTTATAAATATTAATCTGCACTGTGTAAATAAACTTTCAAAATCACAATATAATATTTTGTTTTGTTCAGTCACTTTTTGGTTATGTTTGACTCTTTGTGACCCCATGTCTTGGCAAGGACACTAGAGTGATTTGCCATTTCTCTAACTTATTTTATGGATGAGGAAATTGAGGCAAATGGAGTTAAACACTTGCCCAGGTTCACACAGCTAATAAGTGTCTTGAGGCTAGATTTGAACTTGGGAAGATGAGTCTTTCTGACTCCAGCCCTAACACTCCTTCCACTGAGTTGTACATTAATTTATCATAGATAAAATTTTCTTCAATAACTGTTAAACTGACTGTTTTCTTTTAATAAGTTGAATATTACTTTGCATTGTACTTTTAAAATTTATTATTTTCTTAGTATTCTTCAAATTATGTGATATAACTATTACATCATTCTTGAATATTTAGGTATGTGGCCTTTCTCTGTATTTAAATCAAATTTTAATTATCTTTGTATCTGTCCTGGCACCCAGCAAAGTGATCTGTATATGAAAGACAGTTCATAAGTAGCCCTTAAAATAGTATGTATAGCAGTATATCTAATGTATATGATGTTATATTGTCATTTACTTCAGGTGATTGTCAAATCTGGACCTGGGACTTTCCTTAGTTTAGCTGTTTATGACAATTATATCTTCTGGTCAGACTGGGGAAGACGTGCAATTCTGCGTTCAAATAAATACACAGGAGGAGATACAAAGGTTCTTCGTTCTGATATACCCCACCAGCCAATGGGTATTATTGCTGTGGCCAATGATACAAATAGCTGTAAGTTGGAATGGAAAAGATTATGATTCCTTAATTATAGAATGCACCAAATTTCACCCATATTCCATCATATGTTGGGCGTTAATTCTTAGATGACTGAGACAATTACATTATCATTCACGATTTTACTATTTTCATATACCAGAGTGGCTTGAAAGAGTTAATATTGTTTCTAAATGTAGCTCATTTGCCACCACGCTGAATCTAGCTCATTTAGGAATATCCAGTTAGATCAATTTTTTTCATAAATTAATGTTTCTGCCATTTCATAGCTCTCTATTTCATCCTCCATATCCTTGACTAAAGAGACAAATTGAATTGCTTACATTGAAAATTAAAATGTTTTGGTAGATAAATTTTGTAAATGGATTTATAACTTCCTTTGAACCTCCTATTGTTCCATTTACAGTGCTATATTTCCATATCTATGTGATTTTCATTATACTGGAGGTTTTGATCTCATACCATTCTTGGTTTTGTGTGCACTTTTCAACTTGTTAGAATTATGCAGTGATTCATTAGACAATCTTGCCTGGTGTAACCTTTAAAAAAAAACCACTCAGCTCTAAATCTCCTTTGTTTAGTACATACCTATGGCCAATTTATCATTAAGATGACCCTAGTATAGGAATCTACCTGTAGTGCATATTAAGTATATGGTGCTAATAGAAGTGGTTTTTTTTGTTTGTTTGTTTGTTTTAATTCACAGGTGAACTTTCGCCGTGTGCATTAGCAAATGGAGGTTGCCACGACCTGTGCCTTTTGACACCTGATGGGAGGGTGAATTGTTCATGCAGGGGAGATCGGGTATTATTAGATGACAACAGATGTGTGAGTAAGTAACAGGAACTGAAATATGAAATGAGGCAGTTATTCAGAATCACACATAGGGACCATTGGGATGGCTTCATTATATGCATAAGGCTGGAAATTCAGAACTCTGTGCAAACATTAGAGACAGCTGATTGATGCTACTCTCCAGCAAAGTTCTCTGCTCCCACTTATTTTTTAGCTCCATCACAGAGAAGCCATTGGATTAGCAATGTTAACAAAGGTACAGTTGGCCTATGTCATTCTCATGGAGTGGCAGGTTTACAGGCTAGCATAACGAGTGCCTTTACTCATTCATCAGTTGAGACCACACAGTTTGGGCTTTCTGAATGCACAAGTTTCTAAACTTAATTAAAGGTAAATGAAAACTATAGTGTGTTTAGACAGTGGATCAGGAGCCTTCAGATGAAACCACTTCCAGTCAGTCACAGTATGTAAATGAGAGAGAATGGATCATGCAACTGATTTGCTGTGTTTTTCATACCGTTAATTAAGAAGGTAGCATTGCAGCACTGCATGATGTTTTTACTTCCAAAAGGGATTTCAGTCTTTAATTAACACAATTGAATTATGTACTTATTAACAGCAAAGTTTCCAGTTCCATTTATGAAATAAATAAAGATTTGGCTGTTCTGATCTTTCCATGAATTTTAGCAGACAGCAGAAAAATAGACCCTTTCCTTTGACTAGATTGAGGATAATTTTATTCAAAGAAGATGGGAAGCATAGTTATCCCTATCAGAAAATGATGAATGCAACTCTCAGGATATGGGAATTCCTTAACATTTCTCTTTGCTGTGTCTATATATCCTTGTCTGTTTTTCTTCATCTTTTAAAAGAACAAAAACCTTATTGACCCCTGCATATCAAAGTCACAAAAATAAATACTCAGCAAAGAAGTGATGTTTAAAAAATGATATTTAGCTCCATCTTTGGTGAATTCTGTACTTACCCCTGAGCTTCAGTATTAATAACCTACCTAACAGAGATGTGTTATAGCATCTGGATAGCACAATTATCTAATCATAAAAACTACTGGACTCTAAAGGGTGAGAGAAATCTAAAGCCATGAGCATGTGCATCCTCATTTTACTGAGTGGAACTTCAACATAAAAGTATCCCGTCCTTGCAAAAAAAAGGAATAAATATAGAAAGGCTGATTTATTCCTAGCCTACATCAAAGTGAATGTGATGATGCTGTGAATTATAAGTAGAGGCAGCCAATCTAGGTGATTCAGACTCCCAAATCTTCCTTTTCCCTTATAAGCAATTCCTTCCTGAATACTCAGATAATTATGGAAACTGCCCACTTCAGTTTGCCTTTGTAGTCACAGCCTTAATATTGTGGATCCAATCCCATCTGTAAGCCTCTGGCATAAGCCAAGCATTAGAGTCACTCATGTTTCTTCACAGGTCACCACAGGTTGGAAGCAAAGTATTGCCTTCAATCAAAACAGCAAGGCTTATTTGTGTACTGTACAGACCTAGGCTAGCAGTAAAATAGATTGGATAAAACTGTCCCTATTATGCCATTCTATTTCACTCTATTGGTGAGAGGGAATGGGTCAGACAGGCTGCCATCAATTCTGACACATACGGTTGTACTAACACAGGGCTATAGACTCTTGCTGAATTTCTTACAACTGCCAACCCTGCTAAATAGCTATGTTGTACAGCTTGGAAAAGTTGGTGATGCTGGGCACTGATTTCTACCCTGCTGGTATAAAATTCTGCTAGGCTGGAAGACATTGGAGTCTTTAGCCTCTTGTAGCAGTCATTAATAAAAGCAGTCGAGGGATACCGACTTCATGCTCCTATCCACCATCCCAAAGCCTCATCTGTTTTTTTTTTCTTTTACTATCTTCATGATGCTTATAAAAGGAGGAATACTGGGAAGGAGTGAATAGAAAGAAATAAAAGGCCTGGGCATGGAGCTTATTGCTATCTGCTGTGTTTTAGGTACTGCTAGGTTCTGGGAGTACCAAGCAAGTGGCATGGTCTCTGCCATCGAAGAGCTTACAAAGCATCAAGATAGACAGTGTTTATGTACAAATATTAACAATAGATAAAAGATGATTTTGTGGGAGTTAAGACTAGAAGCTGTAGGGAGACCAGGAAAAGTTAATGTAGAAGGTGACTCTTGAACTGCCTCTTAAAGGAAATGAAGGGATCAATGAGGGAATATACTCCAGACATTGGTAACAGGCAGTACAAAGGTATGGAGATGGGAATATTGGGTGAAAAGGCCTTAGGAATTTATTAAGTTGAGTTTTTGTTACTTTTGTTAAAAGTTACTTTCATAATTATCTTATTGTCTTGTGGAGTGACTATGAGTACATTGTTTTTAATAGATCCTGGGAAGTTGTCAAGGCTTTGAGCCTAGCCTAAGCTTAGCAAATCATCTCCAAACCATGCAGGGAGCCATGTTTGTAAAGGCTTATCACCAGATGCTAAGTTGCCAGCTCATTTACAAAATGATAAATGCTTAATACAGCGAAATGCAGATACCTGAAGTAATGAAATAAGCATTATTTTGCCAAGTATGATCAGGTTGGAGGAAGCAGCTATATTGATTCCCAGTAATAGTTAAGTAAAAAATAATAATGCCTCTAATGTATCAGTGACTTTAATACTGTTTCAATTAAATGGCTAGAGAAGAAGGATTAGTAAGAAATTAAGAATAATTAGAATTAAAAATGACGATAAATTTAAAAAATTAAGCTAACTTTCTTGCATTAGGATAGATAAATGTGATTCTAATTAGCTCAGCCATTATTAATAAGGTCAAATTTCATTAGTGAATGAATCAATATGGCACTGATTGGGAGTACTAAAAAAGAGAACACAAGGAGGCACCAACTTACCACTGAATATGCTCCAGATGTTCAGTGGTAAGTCATTGGTTTGGACCTCATAATCTGTTTTCCCATAGTGTCTGGCACATAGCAGGCATTAAGTTAGAAAAGGTGGTTAGATTTCAGTCCAGTCCGTGAAAGCTTATTTATCTCTAATACAGCTGAATGGTAATACTACTAGTAATATACAACCTATCAGGCCTCAAATGCCTCCATGGATGAACAGAGCTTTATATTCTACATGTCCTGAACATCCAAGAGGGTAAAATTATTTTAGTCTGTTTTGAGAATTTTCCAGTACCATCTTGTTCCATTTTAGTCACCTAATAGTGGCATCTGGTTATCTGGACCTGGACTTTGGAAAGTGAGCATAACTTTTACTCGCCTTAACTCTAGCTTTCAATCTTTCTTGTGAGACAAGGTGTCCCAAAAATCTTAGTACAGTCTTAAATTTTAATAATTTAAAGCTTTAAGCTAGTACAGTTTTAAGCTATTAAAGTTTAAAACTTCACTGAAATTTTTTTTGGACATTAGGGTATCTCCATTTACTTTGATCCTGGACTTTTAAACATGACTCCTGACTATATATTGGTTATGTGTTCTCATTGTCTCCAAAAGCTATTAATTTTGCTTCTCTTTTATTTAAAGTCCCTGCATTATTCTTTGGCTTCTGAGAATTAGTTAAAACACTATTACTGGGCCAGGTAAGTTGTCCTAGGCATCTGTTATCCAGATAACTGGCTCTGCCTTAAAGTATCTTTATATCACCCATTACAGCAATGCCTTGCATTTGCTTGCATGCTGGAGGTACACAATTAGTCAATACTGTCATATTATAATTGACCATGTTGGTTCTATGAAGATTAATTCCAAATTCCACTTAGAAATGACATTAGTATATCTTCCTACTTTATTTTGTCTCCAACCCATCACCCTCAATCCTCCCCATTGCTGAGGCTTCCCTCTTTTCCTACTCAAGTGATTTCATCAGGGATTTGGACCGAAAACTCTTAGTTTAGGAATGAGTGTAGGCTTGATCGAAGGAAGGTGTGGGGGACTAGAAATTTGTATCAAGGAGATAGGGACTTTAGTGAGCAGCAAGGCAGGTAAAGTGAAGGTTGTGAAATCAGGGACTCCAGCTAATATTCTTAAAGAGGTTTTTAAGGTGCTAGGGTAATGACTGAGGTAGAAAGTATTTGGAAATATGTCCAGTGGTTATGGCTCCCATAGGCACAGGTTATCCCTGAGGGGTAAGGCTTTGTGAATAATTGACACCATAGCCTCCTAATGTAGTAGTAGCAGTTTTAGTTCTAGGGACAACATAGTCTGGTTGTACTGATTACACAAGGTAAAAACATTGAGAGACAGCAATGGAGGTTTTTGGCATTGTCTACTTTTATGTATATCTACAAAGGTTACTCATAAACCAAATTCCTAGGTAGACAAACTCTAAAGAGGCCCTGACCACCCCCAACTTTAGATGCCTCATCTTTTCCTTTAGTGACTTAATGACTATCATTTCATCAATGTGGCTACTCTCTCCCTTGGTACATATTATAACTCATTCACCCTTCCCCAGTCTGTGTGACTCATTGATGTGTTCCCATAAATCATCTAATCATCTAAAGGCCTTCCTCTAGGCCTTTGAACATTGTGTTGGTAGTAGTGGAGCATTTGGTCTGTCCAGGTATTGTCTTAATTGCTCTTAATATATGTCCAGCCTATACTGTTTTCTCATTTTATGTATCTTGCATATACATACATACATATATATACACACATATACATACACTTACAGAAAGCCCCTTCTTATGTACAAGATAATATGCTGAAGCCTATTTATAATCTTTATTTAAAAAAATAGTCATACAAAAACAAGTTCCATGAAAACAAAATAGGGCACCAAAATACATAAGCTATCAAATTAGATTATATATGTATATATGTAATTAACAAATGCTTCCCTAACTGGTCTGTAAAAATATACCAATAATAACTTTTATTTATTTATATAATTCTTCTAAATTTAAAATTTGTTCTCTATCTTTTTATGTCATTTATCATAATTATATAATTATAATTGTGTAATTTATATAATAAAATATTATCATCTATAATTTATATAATTCATTAAGGTTTCCTTGGTGCTTTACAAGTGTAATTTCATTTTATCCTTCTAACAATAATAATTAGTCAGTCAGTAAGTATTTATTTAATGTCTGCTATGTGTCAGACACTAAAATAAGTACTGACATGATAACCCTGGGAGGTAGATACTATTATTATTTCAACTTTTCAAGTGAGGAGACTGAGGCACAAAGAGGTAAGTACTGACACATTGAGATAAGTACTGACACAATAACCCTGGGAGATAGATACTATGCTTTTCAAGTGAGGAGACTGAGGCACAAAAAGGTTCAGTGACTTGTCTGGATTCAAACAACTAGTAAGTATCTCAGACTGGATTTGAACTCAGATCTTCTGACTTCATATTTGGCACTCTATCCATTATACCACTTACTATATCCACTATATCTCAAAGGGACAATAATATAGCTTTTTAAAAAATTAAATAATCACCATTGGCAATGATAAACACATCTCACATTCTATAGTTCAAAATTTGGTGCCCTTTGAATTCATGTTGTTATTGTTGTTCAGTCATTCAATCATGTCCAAATCTTTGTGACCCTGTATGGAATTTTCTTACAAAGATACCGGTTTATAATTTCCTTCACCAGTGGATTAAGGCAAACGGAGGTTAAGTGACTAGTGCAGGGTCACACAGCTAGTGAGTGTCTGAGGCCAGGTTTAAATTCTGGTCTTTATCAGTCCAGGCCCAGCATTGTATCTACTGAGCCATGAATTTATACCCAGGCCAAATGGTTTTCTCCCCATTTCCTTAATGCGACATATCATTGCCATGTGGTTATTCAAATAAAATATTGGCATTTCTTTATCAATGTGTAACAGAATCAATACTCATAAATTGTTACTTTATAACTAAATTATAAAAATTAATACAGGGAAAATCATTTTTATTCCCATTCTAGCCAAGAATTCATCTTGCAACATTTATTCTGAGTTTGAATGTGGGAATGGTGAGTGCATTGACTACCAACTAACCTGTGATGGCATTGTTCATTGTAAGGATAAATCTGATGAAAAACTGCTATACTGTGGTGAGTGTCTTAACACATCTTTTTTATTCAAATAAGATAATGTATGTAAGGTGTCTATAAACCTTAAAACACTCTTACTTACTGTTTTATTATCATTATTATTCTAATGCTGGTACTGATTTCCTTTTTAAGTGATTATTTTATTGTGTTTCCTGAATTCATTCATGAAAATGTTTTACAGACTTTGTTTTTGAGCATATTAAGAAAGAGTACATTATGTTTTTTTCTCCTCAGTGATAGAACCTGGAATTCTCTGATGGCATTCACATACTGCTTCCATTCACAAGCTTTAGTCCAACCCTTACCAGGATCCATATTATAAGCGACTGGGTCATCAGTTCTTTATGCTACCTTCCCCTTTGCCCTTTAGATTCAGGTTCTTGGTTTCAGCAATTTATAGATAGATTTCTTGGTTAACTACTGGGAAGGAATTTACTATCAGTCAATACTAAATAGAACCTAAATGCTTAATAAAGAGTTCAAATCTAAGATAAACGAGGAAGAAAGAGTAAGAGGAACACCTGACTTCCCCAGATGATTTCAGTTTACCACACCCAGACAGACTATATCTCAAGATCCCAAAAGAATTTGTGAATGTGATTGCTGAGGTACAGTCACTTATCACTGAAAGAATTGAAATGGGGGAGATCTGACACAGGACTGGGAAAAGGCTACTATTGTTCTAATCTTAAAAAAGGGAAGGAGAATGGATTTTGAAAATTATGGTGTGCTTGAGTTCAATTCCTTGTGAAGAACAAAAGTGTATCAATAAAGGAATGACTTGTGAACATCTAGAAAAAGAAGCAATGATCACTGAGTCATCATGGATTTATAGAAAATAAATCATGCTAAATTAACCTCATTTCCTCTTCTGAAAGCAGTACTAGACTCATAGTCAGGGTTATTTTTTAGACATCATTTATCTAGGTTTCAAAAAAAGCATTTATCAGAATTTTCATATTATGCTCATAGGCAAGATGAATAGTAGAAACAGCTATTTTGGAGTATAATTTGGTGGAATGAGAAATCAATATGAGACTTTAGAAGTAATTATTAAAGCTAATGTAAAAACATGTTTAATGTGAGTGTATCTGTAGAGACTATATCAGATTGCATGCTGGAGGGAGGAAAGAAAGGAGGGGGAGAAAATTTGGAACTCAAAAGCTTGTGGAAATGAATGCTGTAAACCAAAAATAAATAAATAAATGTATTAATAATAAAGTAGTCATTAATGGATCACTGTAGACTAGGAAGAGGTCCCTAATGGAAATCTGCAGAGATCTATTCTTGGTCTTATGCTGTTGAAATTTTTTTTATCAGTGGCTTGAGTGAAGATATATAAATGGCATGTTCATCATATTTTCAATTGACAAAAAACTTGAGAAGCATAGTGACCAAAGTTGATGACAATGTTCATTTTTCATCATCAAAGTAGAATGTTGGTCAGAACAGGGCTAATGACATGATACTCGGACACTCTACCATACCTCTCCTAGATTTACAGAACTTTAATCACCACTCTTTAGAGCATTTTCACATCTCCCTACTAGTAATGTCCTCTAGCCCACATCTTTCTATCTTCTCAGAAAATGTATTATGGGATTCAATTACATAAAAAACCCACAAATACTATACCCATAGTATTCCTCATACCAAATAGTCTAGTAAAACCGTTTCAAAAAAGGAAATAAAATTATCCTGCCATGATTTCTCCCTGCTTAACTCATGCCAATTCTTAGCACTTCACTTTCTATAAACTCAGTAACTGTCACTTTAATAATATATTTTAGAACATGGGCAGGAATTCAAGGTAAGCTTAGCAGTCTGTAGTTTTAAGAATACACTTTCCTTCTTATTTGGAAATTGAGTCATTTGCTCAGCTCTGGTCCTGCAGTAACTTCTATTTTCAGAGGTTTCCAAGAGAGGTTTCTCACCCATATTCCAAAGTTCCTTTAATACCCAGAAATACAACTCACTAGGATTGAGTTAAAATTTTTTTGAGGACTTTAATTCATTTCTTTTGAGTTTCAGTTATCTAAGTATGTTTGTACTAAATGTACTACCAGATCTGAAGATCATTTTCTTTCATAGA
This sequence comes from Gymnobelideus leadbeateri, assembly GCA_011680675.1. Taxonomy (NCBI): domain Eukaryota; kingdom Metazoa; phylum Chordata; class Mammalia; order Diprotodontia; family Petauridae; genus Gymnobelideus; species Gymnobelideus leadbeateri. The sequence goes on from WOXC01011830.1 coordinate 939,228, forward strand.
GAAAATAGCAGAGACAGAAGATTGGAGGATAGTATCCTTCTGCTCAGTATCTGACTTCTTCTATACTGGTTTGATTCTCTCTCCTTTAACTTTTTTTTTTCTCTGACATAGCCAAGAATACTATGTCAGAAGACCCTCGTGTCAAGAGGCATTCTGGGGCACTGTTGCTAAAACCACTGGCCTCAGAGGCATCTTACTAGCCCTGTAATCTCAGCTAAGTCACTTGAATCCTCTGAGACTCAGTTTCCTCTTTTGTAAAATGAGGATGTCTGAGTACAATTTTAAGTTTTAATAACTTCAAGAACATAAATGTTACAAATGTCCAAAAATCAGCATATGAAAGATTAATTATTTAAAGTTTCAAAATATCGATGTCTTATTACAGTTCAATATAGCCACCATCTTGTGATGTACACCATTCTAGTCAAGTTTGTAAAACGTATTAAACTTTGTAAAAATGTATTATCAGCTGCTATTTAGCAACTACAAGATTGCAAATAGCCTCAGGATGATCCAGAGAATGAAGTTTCGATATATACATGATAATTTTGGTGTGATCCAGTAAGAAAAAGTCTAATGGATATAGGTCAGGTGATTGAGGTAGTCATACAAGGGAACCTCCTCTAGTGTCGGTCACAAGCTATCACATTCATAATGTAAACTGATAGAACTTACTTTCTTGTAAAAATTTAAATTGTGCCATTAAAATTAATGAATTGAATAAATATAAAATAAATTGAAATAATTAAAATTTCAAGTCATGTTTCTTATAAGTTTGTAGCATTTGTACTTTGAAAGTTATTAAAGCTTACTATTTCACAGACTTTTGGGACACTCTGTGTACTACCCACATCAAAAAATTTTTGTATGGATCAAATGGGACACTGTATGAATGTAGAAGCTTAATACCCTATGTAAGTGTAGACTACTTTTTAAAAATTAATTTTGTTGATTTTCATCAATTTAATTAACAGAAAACAGAAGTTGCCGAAGAGGTTTCAAACACTGTTATAATCGTCGTTGTATTCCAAATAGCAAGTTATGTGATGGTGAAGATGATTGTGGGGATAATTCTGATGAACTAGATTGTAAAGGTAAATATGAATTGCTTTTTGTACATGTTCATGATTAAAAGTGTAATTTTTTTTTGCTATGGGAAGTTTGTTAAAATATTATCTGGAATAAATCCTGTCTTCTTTGTTGGCTCCTCTTCTCTCCTATTAAATATTGTCGTTCCTGATTTTTCCACATCCTGAACTACTTTTTAGATATTTTCCTTTGAGTATTATGCGATCACTTAACACTTCATTTATCATACACCACTCATCCTAAACTGAATCCACTTCATGACTTTCTACTTTTTGCTAATGGTCCCACCATCAACTTGGTGTGGGATGACTAGGCTCAAAACTAGGAGGGCTCTTTCATTCTTCTGCATGCCTCTTCTATCATATCAATCATCCTTCTCTATTCATTCTTCCTTTGAAATGTCATAGACATTCCTTCTTTCTCATTCTGCTGTTGCCATAGTCCAGACCCTTATCATTTCATCTCTATTTTAAAACTGTACTTCCTTATTGTTCTCCCTGCCTCCTATCACTCCCTACTCTATCATACACATTTCAGTCAGATCAGTCATTAAAACCTCTTTTAATCTGTCCATTTCTTACTCCAGAAATCTTAATGATTCTCAATTGCCTGCAAGAGAAATTTTGAACTCTATAAGCTTGTTGGCATTTAAGGCCTTCTATTATCTACTGCCAATATACCTTTCTAGATTATTTGCCCACAACTCTCATACACATTTTCTGATACATACCAGCCAAACTGTTCAGTCATCTCTGATTATCTTGTTTTATTCTATCCAAAATACCACATCTACTTAGAGTTATACCAGTAAATGTATAGCAACTGACTATGCGGGAAAAAAAAAAGTATTCATGACACTTTTAAGTTTAATTCCCAGTATTAAGCTTTTCTTTTTCCCTTTTTAAAGTCTTTAAACTCTTTTTTAAGGTCTTTAAAATCAACAAAATGACAAATTAAACTCTGATTTATAGCATTTGCCTTTTCCTGTGATATTAATGTTCACAATGAACATTTTAAAATTGGGTCTCACGGGCCAGTATGAGTTGATACACACACCACTGCATCTACCCCCTACCAAAGTCCTGTACATACTTCTATACTCAGTGCCAAGTCTCACTCACTTCATTAAGTCTTTCCTGACCCTCCTACCCATAATGAACTCTTCATCCTCTGAGCTATCATTTTTCATGCCATTAATTTGGCAGTCAGTCCTGTAGTTGGGTAGGGATATGGATTAGATCTATAAATTCTTTGATACAGTGGATTCCCTTTTGAGGGAACCTCCTTCTACTATTGAGATCACCATTTTCTCAGCAACTTTATAATCTTAGAGAGTTGCCTTAAGCCCTTAGATCTTCCTAGTTCTGAAACCAGTTCACTGTGCTATATTGGCTTTCATGGATGTTGTCTCTTAACTTCTCTATTAATATATCTTGTTTCTACAGCCAGATTATTAATTTCTCCCTTTAATAAAATGATTTAGCATATATAAAGTAGTTTGAAAATCCTAAAGTGCTAGCTTTATTATTATTATTATTATATCCTTGTCTTCTATTTTTAATCTCTTTTCACTAAGTTTATTGACTTGTAAATTGAAGTCATTCAATAAATATTTGTTGACTGATTTAAAAGGTAATTTAATCTTCAAACATATTTATTAAAGTTTTATTTGTAGAGTCATCTCTAAAGGTTGTGGAAGGGGTGGGGGAAAATATGGAGTCATACTCTATGTCTTTCTTTTCTTATCTTTCTTTTTAATGTTAGATAGTAAAGTTGAAAGTTAACCTCAAAAGTGAAAAGAAAATATTTAGTATTAAGGCTGAGAAGAGTTTGTTGGAAAGGGAAAGGGCAGGGTGGGGAAAATTGTCTCCTCCTCCACCTTTCTCCCTCTTCCCTGTGCTTTTTTGATGGTTTCAGGGAGGAACGTAAATAATTCTCTCTTGCCTCCAAGATAAGTTCTGATAGGTTGTTGATTCCCTTTGTGTGTGCATGCCTGCATGTACACAGCAATTCACTCTAGTGCCCAATTTTCCTAATGGTTAGTTATCCTAACCTAATTGGGTCTCAGTTTTGTCATTTGTAAAATGATGAGGTTGGACTATTCTTTTCTGGTTCTATGAGTATATGATGTATACATATGGGCCTCAGGTACATGTTTTTTAACTAGTTAAGGAAGCCATGTCCTTTTATTATCTACTAATGCAGAAGCATTGGTATCCTCAATTTCAGGTCCCTGATTTGATGCATTTAGGGAAATGCTCTATTTTGTGTGCTATACTTTATGTTTGATACTCTGTAAATGCTGTGATTTGGAACTCCGTAAACAGATGTAGTATCTTTTTAAGAGTCTTTTGTTTAAGATTAAAAATTTGATATGGTAGGGACAGCTAAGTGGCAAAGTGAGTAGAGTGCTGGCTCCAAAGTCAGGAGGACCTGAGTTCGGATCTAGCCTCAGACACTTAAAACACACACACACACACACACACACACACACACACACACACACATCCTCGCCGTGTGACCTTGGGCAAGTTATTTAACATCAATTGCCCTCCAAAAAAAAATGATATGGTAGAGTTATTTAGGGAATAATTGTAGGATACACCTAAACACTAGCATTATTTCATATGTAAGTAAAAAAGAACCCAAGGAGACACTAAAGTTAGGTAATAACCTAAAGTCCTAGCTATAGCAAAAGGGGAGTAAGTAGCTATGACTCTGTGGAAAAAAGGGAACCAAAAACAAAAAAGAAAAAAAATCACAAAAAACCCTAAAACCCTCTAGAAAAAAAGGCTGGAAATTTTATTTATTTATTTATTTATTTGAATGTAGCTAGAGGAGAGGAAAATTAAGGGCTAGGAGACATTATGAAAATAAAAAAATACAAGATAAGATATTAAGAAATAGATAAAAATATAGGAAAAATCACTATCAACAGGAATATAAAACAATTATTAAGCTAATGTAAAGAGTCCTTGGGGGGGAATTTTTAGTTAGAAAAATAATTTATAAAAAATCCATTAGTTTGGTTGAGATTATAAACTTTAATGCCTACCATATGGCAGGAATGCAACCAATACTTTTTTTTTGGAGGAGCATTTGGGGTTAAGACTTGCCCAAGGTCACATGGCTAGTAAGTGTTAAGTGTCTGAGTACAGATTTGAACTCAGGTCCTCCTGACCCCAGGGCCCTTGCTCTATTCATTGAGCCACCTAGCAATGCCTGCAACAGATACTTACTGATTGACTGAAGTAGAATTATTTCTAAAAAAATTAAAAATAGACACAAAAACTCCTCTGATTTTTCCTAATGCCAATAAGCAGAATTTATTAAAATAATAGTAATTCCAATTAAATGTTTTTTTTACTTAGATCCAGTGTTCATAATTGATATTTCTGATACAGTTGCTGCAACAGATGTGAATAGCAGGAAAGAACAATGAGTAAATTCACAAATTATATCTTTTCTATTCATCAGTCATGGTGTATTATAATAATAATATGTATCCCTATAATAATGACAGTATTAATAGCAATAATAATCATCTGGTTGCTGAAATGTAGTTCCATTTCTTAATTGCAAGTGTCACATGGGGTAATGTTGACTTGGCAGTGGCCTCTGTTGTATTTAATTAAAGTATTCTCATTTTTTGTCTATTTTTTTTGAGAAAACTTTTTTATTAAATTATTTTTAGTTTTCAACATTCACTTCCATAAGTTTTAATATTATTAAAGTATTCTTGTAGGAATGAAAACAAATTTATATTCATTCCTAGGAATTTCTAACACTAATCAAGCCTTGAAAATCTCACTCAAAATCAACAAATACTTATTTTTTGCCAATATAAGAAGAGTCATAATGTTATCTTTTTGTTTTAATGTTCAGCCACACATAGTTATTTCTGCCATTTGCTTCCAGAAGAATTATAAAAGTACATCTTCCCAAGATCATGGTGGCTAAGATTTTGATTTAATCTGATAATCTGGCCAGGCCACAATGATATTATTATGAAACAACGTGGGATAAGAACTAGAGGAAATGGGAGAATAGTCTCTGGAATCTAACCTTTCCCTAACCCTATTCCTTAGTCATCTCTCCTATGAAATGGTACCTATAACACTCCCATGCCCCCAAACAAACACACACACATCCACTCATAACAATTTATAGGTACAGCAGTAGATAAGATTTCATAGAATTTACAGCACTTTGCCTGTCATTTTATTAGTCTATGCAATTCTCAGGTAAGGAAGCTCTCACTACCAGTGATGAGTGACTCCTCTCTGACTTTGTACAAAATAACTCTATAAGCACTAACTCCAATTAAAGTTTGAAAGGATTTGGGGGGAATTTGCTTAATTGAAGCTTTATTTATCCACAGGATCAAATGATTGCTGACTTTCTGGCTATCATTAATGTTATTTTTTTATTAGTCCATAAGGTCAGAGAGTCAGAATTCAGGGTGCAAAGGGATGTTAAAAAGCCTCTTTTTGTCATTTATCTTTTAAAGAAAACTAATAAATATTTTGTTCATCTACCCTTTTAGTTTTTTTTTTTTTCATGACTAAAATTGTTGAGTATAGTTAGTCATACTATCTTGGGGACATTCAAGGAGTTCCTCAGAAGTTTTGTCGTATTTTATTTCTTTATCATTTATGTGGGTACATAGGTGACTTAAAATAGGTTACATATCTGTCCTGATCTTCTTTTTTAGAAGAGTGTAAATTGTTCCCCCTAGAAAGTTTTTTTTTCTTTTTGATACCTAAGTACCTATAGGTGGACTGGAGGATTAAATAGTTTTTAAAACTTCTATAAGAAAATCTCAAGCTGTTTTCTTAAGTTCACAACAAAACTTTGAAGATTTCAAATAGAGAGAACAACTGATTTAAAGGAAATGCCTGGCTTTTTTTTCGTACTTATTTTTGGCATAGACATTTCTCTTTTACAGTCTAGATAGCAAAATGAAATAAAAGAAACTTAGTTTGAATGTAAAATAGAATATGTCATAGCAAAATAGTTACATATATTTATTCATTGTCAGGCTTGCTTAGCCACAGGTTGGTTGGGCATAAAAAGTTTGAGAAGAGAATTAACATGCTTTATTTCCAAGAAATCTGTATAGTGATACCAAAAAAAAGGATAGAATTTGCATCTTTTTTCATCAAATCATAATTGGATTGGAGATAATTCACTGAGGACAAGGGAAGCATCAGGATAATATTTTGGGGGGAATTTTAATCCTCTTTTGCTACTTGGAGTAATGAGTTACACTCATTCCTGTTCTTGGTATTGATATATATTCTCATTCATATTTTACTAAGACAACATATAGACTTTCTACCACAGAATATTGGGGACAAATGCCGTAGTTATTTTTATTTGACTTACTTTTACTTGGATAGTATTCTTTTCCTTTCTCCATTTTCAGTGCCTTATTACTTGAGGAGGATTGGTCACTAAGCTTCCTTATTCACTTAATAAATGAGAGATTCCATAGCCTTTCTCCCTTAGAAATAACCATAATGAAGAAATCAATTTCAATATTAAACTGAGCAGAATAGTGCTAAGATGGTACACTTGCTTAGAAGAATATAGCAATACATATAGTCCCTTATTCTGAGTTTATCTTTACCACCTGCTGCTGCTACAGATTTCTTTTCTGTACTCTCCTCCTTTTTGATACTATAGAGGTCATTGTCACCTTGATTCCTCCTACTGCCTCATGTTACCCTTCACTTTTCGCTGTTAGGTGTTACCTCACACCTCACCCCAGGGATGATGCATGCAGTCGTCAGTGGATAGGCTGATATTAGAAAAATAAAATAAAAGGAGAAGGTAGGGAAAATTGGAAGAATAATTATTATGTGTCCATTCTTCCCCAGCTTCCTCAACCCCTGACCTACATTCTTCCTTTTGAACTCTTTATTCCTCAAAGGAACCCAGCCTCAGCGGTCCCTTCTAACTCTGAATTTCTGTGATTCCTATTCCTATACTTTAGCTCCTGTCTCTGAGCCTCACTATTATGTACTCAGACTCATTCTTTTCCACTGAAAAGCAGAAAAATGTCTTGTTTCTGGGAGAGTCCTGATTCTCAATCCTGGCACTTTTTCCTTGGCATCCCAGATTAGAACTGTGAATGTGTTTTTCCATGGAAACATCATTATATATGGTGGTTAGTTGATTAATGCTATTCATATTATATTTCAAGTACATTGTGGTTTAAATGGGCTCTTCTGTGTTGACTTGGATCCTAGGAACCTAACTTAATGCTTTTTCTATGGGAAAATGCATTTTCTAAACAACTGACATTAATGAGCTTTTGGAGCATAACGTACTCATAAATTGGGCACTGCTTGCAGGTAACACATTCCAAAGAAATGTAAAGGGTTTTTTTAATTAATATTGTCTATAGTTTGGATTTTCTACCTGTTGCTCCCTTCCAAAAGGAGAAAAAACTATTTGAGCATTAATTTCCTTAAAATCAATAGAGAGAATACACATAGGAGATTAATCGCAAAGATGAGAGTGGTTACATTTTACCTTACCTTCTCAGAAATAAAAATATTTCCAGAGACATACTTTTTTTCTCTTTTTCAAATGATGCATTTATATCTATTGGCAATGACAATTGTTTTGTATATTAAGATGATATTTTTAATGAGGTAAAAGTAAGATAATTACAATTGCAAATTGCATATAAAACATTTATTCTAATCATCCTTTAAATACAAATAAAGATGCAATTTGAAGGTATAATAAAAGCAGTGCATTATAAAATACAAGCAAATGACATACACACCCTTGAGTAAAATTTGCATATTTAAGATAACATTTTAAAGCATTTGTAACTGATACAGCTTCTATGGATTCAGCTTCTATTTATAATTAAGCTCTTTAAAATATCAATGGTAGTACAAGCATTATTATTGAGAAGGCCCTTCTTGTTGCACATTAGCTCACTAGCAACATGTGAAAATTTGAATTTGGAACAGAGATCTTACTAAGGTTAATTTAACTTATGTAGCACTCCAAGCACCTGTTCACAACATATTGCTAGAAACAATTATGCAGTAATAGATGTGTAAGCAATCCACACAGGAATATTTGGTTAAGAACTAACTCTATATTTTGTACCACTGTGAATAGCATCATAACATAGAGAACCTGGCTTTCCCCTCAGTTTAACAAGGATGTGGGCTAGCATAAATGTTCACCCCTAAGGCCAGGACATGCCAGATAGAAATATTTTGGTGCTGCATGTGGTCACATGGTCTCCACCAAGCTCAAAAGTAGGAATGAACATGGCATAGTATGTTTTGAGGGTACTTAGCAGCTCACTCTCTTTGGTACCATTTTTAAACAGGTATTGAAATACTTCTCTTTTCTTACCTAGGCTTGGAATGCCAAGAAGGCTGCAGGCATTAGTGTTATGACCACTGGGAAAACTAGTACATTCCAAAGTCTTGCATAACCTCTCAGTAGACATAGGTTAAATTAAATTGAACTGAACTAAACATTAGAGTCAGGGTAGGTGAAGAATAAGGCACCATAATAGAGGCAAATGTGATTTATATATTTGAGTACATCTATCAAATTATTGTTTTATTAAGATTATTTTAATAAGCAATGCCAATATTTCTTTTGCCCTCCTTTGTATATATAGATATACTTTTTTTTCTTTTGTAGTTTCAACCTGTGCTGCTATTGAGTTTCGCTGTGCAGATGGGACTTGCATTCCAAAATCAGCACGATGCAACCAGAACACTGATTGTGCAGATGCTTCAGATGAGAAGAATTGCAGTAAGACATGGATATTCCTTCCATTTTCTTTTCATGCTCGAGTATCCTTAGTGTTGTACTGAACCTTGTCCAAATTCGTACTGAAACCCCATCCAGAACTAATATGTAATTAATCCCTGTGGTGCAGGATAATTGTATATTTAGTACTGTAAGTGAAGTTACCTATTCTTTAACCTTGTGTCGGTAGCCTCAACAGAAGGCTCATAATCCCTGCAAATGGGATGTTTTACTTTTTTTTTTCTTTTGACTTTCTTCTAGGTAACACAGACTGCACACATTTCTATAAACTAGGAGTAAAAACCACAGGATTCATCCAGTGTAATTCCACTTCACTGTGTATACTGCCAACGTGGATATGTGATGGCTCTAATGACTGTGGAGACTACTCAGACGAATTAAAGTGCCCAGGTAATTGTGGAAAGGAAAACAACCTGCACTTAGAAGATTGAGAGAGCAGCTGTGCAGAAGCCATTCATTCGTTTTAGTCTGTGTATTCAAAGTGGAAATGCAAATTAAGAAGTAATGAAAAGTAGCCATCTCGTTTTACTTTTGCCTTTCTGTCTTATTCAGTGGGTTATGTAAGTGATCACTAATGAAAATTCAAATTATGCTGAAGAATGCTACCCTATCTTTAGATCAGTTGCCTTAAATATTTTAATATTTCATCATTAGTCTTTTAAAACTGGCAATTGATACATGAAAATGGTTAATATATGTGATTGTTGGGTCATAATTTCCTATGGCACAAAGGGCCTCCAGATTCATTATGGGAGTTTTTTGTTTGTTCATGTGTTTGCTTGACTTTTCTTAGTTCACATGTTCCCACTCAGAAAACCTAGCAGAAACCATATGCTTAGTACTACATTGTATAACGACACTGACTCCCACCTTGCAAACATGCAGTAAAATATCAGTCAGGAAAGTTTTACTTTACTTTGTTGCATTTCCAATTTATAGATTTTTTTGAGATAACTAAGGGAACATGCATCAAGAGATTTAAGACTTGCTCTTAAGTTCTTGAAAAACTGGAAACAAATTAAGACCTCTCTTCTTATAGTTTAGTGTTCTATTTAAAGGAACAACAGTAGTAGTAACAATAAACATTTTTAAAGTCCTTTAAGAGTTATATAAAGCATTACACTATTAAAACACATTGTTTTGAGTACTGTTGTTTTCTGTAATGAATGTTTTATCAATTATCTGTCATCAATAATCATTCAGAGTCATTCTTCTCTAAGTCTTTCCTTGTGGGAGAGATGTGTTAAGATTATAATATTCCAAGTGAAGAGTAACAAGGACCTGTATGGTAAATATAAATGGAGACACATGTAAGGATAATGAGAAGGTTGGAATGGACAGGGAGCTTTGGTAAAGTACTGAATATGAGAAATGAAGGAGAAGGAAGAATTAAAGATAACTGAAGTTTTAAATAGGGGAGATTGGTAAATTTTTGATACCCCAAACAAAAATGAAGCCAGAAGAATTATAACATGGGGGAAAAGGTTATAAGCTTGGGTTAGGACATTAATTTATGGTATCAAAGGAATGTGTAAGTAGATATATTCTACATACTTTTGGAGATCTAGAACTCACAAAAGAGAATAGCAATTTGCTTTTCTCACAAATTTAATTTTATTAATTTTTCTAGTTAACAAGCACTTATTTTCTCTCTCTTCCACTCATATTCCTTGGTTTGTTGTGGTTCCATCTTATGGCATCACAAGGAGTTGAAGAACCGGCACACTAAAGGAAGAGGACATCCAGTAGTCTATGTATCGCTAAAGCCAGTGGATATTTGGTAGAAGTAGCAGTCAACATTTACATTTGCTGCAGAAAAGCAAATTAGGATTGAGGCTAAAAAAAGTTATTCAATCCGGCATTTAGGTCATTGAAGAACTTTTGGAAAGCAACCAATTCATGAGCAGTTGTAAAGTACCTATTACATGCCAGGCACTGAGTTTCATTGGAATAGTGGAGACAACAACCAAATTGAAAAGGGTTTAGATAGAGTGGAGGAAGTGTATGGGTAAGAACATGGGCCATCTGGTGCATACTACTTGTTTTGTTTTGTTTTGAATTTATTTATTTACTTTTAGTTTACAAAATTCAGTTCCACAATCAATTTTCTCCTCCTTCCTCCCCACCATGGTGGCATGTAGTCCGATATAGGTTCTACAAATACCTTCACACTAAATATTAGTCAAGTTGTAAAGAATTATAACCAATGGGCTATAATACTTTCAAAAGCTTTTGCTGGTTCTTTTGAGGATATGTTATAGACAGAATAATATATTTAAATTAATATGTTCATGCCAACGTGATTATGACTTTAAAGAAGAAAGATACAAACATACACACACACACACACACACACACACTTAAAACACAAATGCAGTATAGTCATTTCCTTCAAGACTTCTGGTTGTGTGCAGATGAGATGTTGAGCAATGAGAAAGAAGGAACGAAACAAAACAAAGCACGAAAGAGAGAGAGCAAGTACTTTACTTCAACCAGCATTCAGACTCCGTAGTTCTTTCTCTGGATGTTGATATGCCTTTCCATCATGAGTCTAGTGCATACTAATTTTTCAAACTATTTGGCCATGAAAGGGAAAATGATGGGATATTAGCTGAATAAGGGTAGAAGAATCAAGGCAAGAAGAATCAAGGAAAGAGAGAATAGATAATACTGAAAAAAATGAGACATGGAGGAGGAAAGCTCTATAATATGGCAATTTCATCAAATGGCTTTAATGAAGCAAGAAAATGTCATCAGTTATAAATGAGGGGTATGTAAATGTTATTGGAGAATTGTTAAAGGAATAATTTTAAATTAGTTGCAGTGAGGGGCAGCTAGGTGGTACAGTGGATAGGTCACTGGCTCTGCAGTAAGGAGGACCTGAGTTTAAATAAGGCCTCAGACACTTACTAGCTTTGTGACCCTAGGCAAATCACTTAACTGCAACTGCAAGGAAGAAAACAAACAAGTAAGCAAGCAAGAGAAATAATGAAATAGTGAAAGTGAGATAGGGAAGCAGGAAAGAAGAAGACAGAATGATTCCCAGTCAAGTTGGGGCCCAAAGCTTTGAGGTAGTGAAGTAGAAGCCAGATCACTTACCAATAACTAATGTAAGCTTATGAACTCAATGGTCAGGGTCAAGAAAAAGAGACCAAGTTGGAGAGGATGTCAGAACCAGACTGAGGAGCAGATGGACAGATCTGGAGTTCTGTTGCAAGGGGCCAATGAAAAGAAAACTTTGAATTTCTGATAGAATTCATAGCATGTGGATTCTAGAGGGTGGTTTTATGCTTGAGAACAGGGTGCCAGGATTTAGTTCAACTTGTGTTATTCAACATCTCATCTGCACACAACCATGAGTCTTGAAGGAAATGACTATAGTGCCTTTGTGTTTGAGTGTGTGTATATTTGTATCTTTCTTCTTTATAATCATAATCATGTTGGCATGAACATATTAATTTAAATATATTATTCTGTCTGTAACATATCCTCAAAAGAACCAGCAAAAGCTTTTGAAAGTATGTATGGTGAGGTAGAGGCAGGGGAGACTGTGGATTTTTTTATTATACTTACTTTTTAAGATAGTAAAAACATTAACTTTTGCCATAACTGAAGTATTGATTCCTTTTAAACAATTAAAAAGTAGAAAATTCAGCCATGTTAAAAGAGGGAAAAGAGATCTTTTTTTTTTCTTCTGTATATTCCATTGCTGACTGGGAAAATGTCAGCCAACTGACAACTTGCCAGTCAGTGCTAGGAGCAATGCTATGTCTATGTCAAACTGGGTTTGGGGCCATGAGTGATGGCAGGTGAAAGGAGAAAATCAATTCTTTATAAACTGGATTGATAAATTAAAAATATATATAGTATTTAACTATAATATATAAGCTTAAATACTTATGCGATATTCTAAAAATCAGGATGTCAGTGGAATAAATAATTTTCAGTAGTAGAAAGTTTTTTTCTTGCCATATAAAAGTGCATAAAAGAAGTCAAGTCTTTCAATCTGTGACCCTAGATAGACAATAATTTGATTACCTTCTGCTTCACTTACTTTGGATTACTCTAACACAGCCTTTTCCATTCCCCAAGCCCCAACCCTAAATACAAAAGATAGGTAGCAATACTTATTTATCTTCTGACACTGAAAAAATAACCCAGTTGGTTTTAAATGATTTAATTAGATATTGCATTCTTTATTTTATCACAGTTCAAAGCAAACCCATATGTGAAGAGAATTATTTTGGTTGTCCTAGTGGAAGATGTATTTTGAACACCTGGATATGTGATGGACAGAAAGACTGTGAAGATGGAGTTGATGAATTCCACTGTGGTGAGCACTTTTTCTCTCTCTTAAGCCACAATTTATTTGTATCAAGGTTGTTGTTGAGTATATGTAGAAAAATACACATTCATAAACTAGGTTTTTTTCCAGGTTAAATAAAAACATGGACTTTATCAAATCTAGGGAAATAAACGAAGGATTTTCTATTTGTAGGGAAACATGTATTCAATACCTTTGAATTTTTAGCAGAAATAAAGTAGGCTGTGGTATAGAAAGTCATAGAAAATGATTAAAAATGGATTTTTTTATGAAATGTCAAACTCGCTTAAAAGTAAATGTCATCATGAAATGTGAAGGTATAGTCTGTTTGATTAAGATGCTATATATCTTTATATTAGAGCCAAGTTCCCAACAAGACTAAGAGAGAACTTTAAAAATAGATTATGTGGATTCATAATTCCTGAAAGGGAGCCATTAAGTTGTTATATCTTTTTATTTATTTGTACGTCTGTGATTAAGGTTTAGCCTTACTCATTTTCAGGTACATTTTTCAGTAGTTGTAGATGTATAGTGGAGACAGTTTAGGTTAATGTTCAGGTCTTCACAAGGTTTTAACAATTCATTATTTCATTTATCAAGATCAATATTTCAGCACTCGAGAGATTTGTAATTTTGTTGGTGTGAGTACTCACACAATTCATGCAGATCACAACTGTGATCTTACTAAATGTTTTTTGGGAATAGATATGGCTTGAGAACTTAATCCTGGTAACAAGTCACTCTGATTTTAGCTAAAGCTGTTCCTTCAATAACAGAAATAAAGTTCATAATTGTTGTTGTTCTTCAGTTGTTTTCGTCATGTCTGACTCTTTGAGACTCCGTTTGAATTTTTCATGGCAAAGATACTGGAGTGGTTTGCCATTTCCTTCTTTAATTATTAGATGCACATTAAAAGTTTTTTCTCATTAAGTAGGACCTTCCAGAACTTGTGCTTTTCCAAGCCAAGGTCATGCTCCTTAGTATTAACTCCTATTGTGGAGGAAAAAGTTGTTGAAACTTCAAGGATGCATAACTCTGAGCAGATTTCCCTAGGGTTTTAAGTTGAAAGGGAGAATTGTAGGTCATTAAAAGAGAAAAAGGGATCAGGTAGAGTACAATGAAAGAACCTGACCCTTGGGACTCAGATAACAAAACTGTATACCTGCACTTCTTTTGAGAATTAACCTTCCAAGACCTAGATTCTAGCGTGTCCCAGAAGGGAAAAGGGATAATAAAGAAGGTTGAATTTTTAAAACAAACAAACAGACAAACAAAAAACCCAAAAAAACCTTAGTAAAAGGTTTTACAAGTTAATGTCACTGAAATGGAAAGAATTAGAAAGTAGGGAGGATTTCAAAAGTCCTTTCATCTGATCCAGGAAAGAGAAAAGTAAAACAAAGGAAAAAGAAAATAGCAGTAAAAATAAACTCAAGGAATTTGGGATTGGATAGGGTAGTGGAAAGTGGGGAAGTAAGTGAGAGGAAATGGCATGTGATACAAGAGAGCTGAGATGAGGAGCAACTGAAAAAGTACCTTTGACAATACTTTATTACAACTGACAATGGAAGGAGAATGGTATTGCTAGTAATGGAAGGCGGTTTGTGTGGTTGGATAGTTTATCACATTGATGTCAGAAATAAACAGGAAAAATGTATTATGCATAATGTTATGATAAACTATTAAAAAAACATAGTTAACTATATCTGTTACAATTGGTGTAGCATGAGAGTTCTTAAAGGAAAATCTAGGAAGATTCCCCAAAGATATTGATAGAAATAAATTAATGAAGGAAGGAAACAAGCATTATTTTAAAGACTATGTGCCAGGCAAATGTGCTAAACATTTTGTAAATATTATCTCATTTCATCCTCATAACATCCCTGTGAAGCAGGTGTGGTACAGTCTTCATTTCATAACTGAGGAAATGATGTAGACAAAAGTTAAGTGACTTTCCTAGGATTACACAGCTAGTAAGTGTCTGACTCAAGATTTAACCTCAGGTCTTTCTGACTCTAGACCCAGCACACTATTCATCGTACTACTCAGAATGCCTCTGCAAATAAGAGTAGAAGATTATAGTACTTTTTTCTCAGAGCTGCATGAATACAATAGAAATATGAAATTATACATTGATTTTTGAGAATGGAAGAAATAGCTGAAACTTTAAAATGAATTTTTTATATTGTCTTGTTTTAAAAATATTTTTCCATATAGAAAATGGTGAAAGGAATAAGATTTAGGCCCTTTAATAAGATTATTTCCTAATGAAAATTCATTTTATAAATTAATTCTCCTGCTTAAGTCTTTTTTGTATATGCTTGTTTGATGATACTTCTCAACTCCTATTTTTTTCTGTATCAACATAATCTGTCTTTTGACTGCACTTTCCTTTTATTATTTTCTTCAGTCTCGTACCAAAATATCAAATTTGTTCTTCTTCCAGTTATATTACCCAATGGGTTCATCTAAGATCAGTCTTCCCTTTATATTAATATCTTTGCTTTACTATCACTATTTATTATTTTAAGATTTTTATTTTAGTTTTATTTAGTTTATTTTATAGATTTTGTAAATTTATAAATTGTATTTAGTTAGATTTTAAAAGTATAAAAACATTATAATTTGAAAAATATAAAATGCAATTTATTAATGGATCTATTAGAAGATAGAAATATTAATTATATATATTATTAGCAGTAACTTTTGAAGTTTTATGTAGTCAGGTGATAACCCTAACATTTTACACATCTTAGAATACAACTTATCATTAATAAACAATGAGATTAGGATAAGAAAGATGTTAAAAGTTAGGAACAGTTATGATTAGGAATGTTTCAGCAATTGTTCCTTTAACTCCCTGCTATTTGGTGAAAAAGCAAGTGACCACTGATAGGCTAGAATAGAATAATAGAATAAATTTTAAAAAAGGAATCAGGGAACAATCTAAAATGGTTACAAATAAGGAGTGATTGTAAAAGGTTTCACATCTATAGAGCTCTAATTCAGAAAGAGAAACACTTGTACTTTACCTGTCCAAAATTAAAAAAAAAAACATTAAAAAAAATAAGGTTTTCAAGGAATGGTTGATGTCTTCTAGATTCCTCTTGCTCTTGGAACCAGTTTCCTTGCTCTTCACAAAAATGTATCTCTAAACAATGGATTTGTGATGGGGAAGATGACTGTGGAGATGGATTAGATGAAAGTGATTCCATCTGTGGTAAGCAATAATGTTGCTATTATTTAATTATTTTAAGAAATAACTTAGCACCAGACATTTAGAAGTGGAAGAAATAGGACTGAATATAAATATTTAGAAGTGGAAGAAATAAGATTGAATATAAATATTTCCCCCCCAAGAAGTCTTAATTATTCCATATATTAGCACATTTTAAAATGTAACTAGCACATTAACCATAGTTTAAAAAAATTAAATCAAGAATTTAGAGTTGGAATGGCCCTTGGTTATCATGTAGTCCAATCACATAATTTTACCAAAGCAGTCACTGTGGCCTAAAAAAATAAAAGTGATTTTGCCCAACATCAAAGAGGTCTTAAGTAGCAGATTTAAAACCAGGACTTGTGACTAAGTCATTCCCCCCACCACTACTTGACTGCTAAATAAATCGACCTAGATTTCTTTCTTACTTCAGCACAGGTATTCTCTCTAGCTAAAGATTGCAAGCTCTACACCTCCTCATCCTGGTGTTTTTCATGCTCACTATGTGATCAGCCTACCCTGTTTTTTAGTTCACACATATCTTTGATGTGTTTTGCCTGTTTCTCATGTGTAATTTTTCATTGGTACCATTTTGCAATTTGTTTGCATCCTCTATGATTCTGTTACACCTTAGATAATTGATGATTTTAATTCTTCTGAAGTGTCAGTGTTCCTTAATTTACAGTTATATAGAATTCCAGGAGAATATTGTATAAAAATGAGGCTTTTGCAACAGTGAGCAGTTTGGGATAATTAAAAGCATTACATAATTTCTTCAACATGTGATCTATCTTGAAAAAGAATTCCTATTCACTTGGGGTTGAAAGAAACTTTTTTATTTGACTACAAGGGAGTGATTTTCAGGCTCCAAAAATAAAAATAAAATGGCAAGTTCCTAGCACAATGACATAGTACAGCTTCCCAATTAAGTCAGGCCTGGGAATTTCTTCAATCCTAAACTTTCTCTTCAGTAAGAAGCAGTAATTGGACTCTCTCATCTCCTTACCTAATAAGGACTCCAGAGGGAAAAAAGGTGACAAAGTGCGAATGACACAATGTCTTACCCTTCAGGTCAAGGCTGCCTCTAGGGAAGTCAGGGTGTAGTATTAGTGAATACACACTTTGCAGATATTCTTATTGCCTCTGTATGTAGGAGGGGCAAAAGCTATTGATGCTTGCAGTAATTTCCCTCCAGGACAAACTGGACTTCATCGTAGTACCCCAAAGTTCTCCAATCCCTGGGTTAAATTGGAACTGCTTGGAAGAAATAGTTCTAGAAACAGGTGTTACCACCAGATATTGCCACTGGATGTCATCCAGTCCAACCTAACTGAGAAGGAATTCCCAAGATGGATCACATTGAAGAAATCATGTAGTACTTTCAATTCTGTTGAACTACCTACTGCTTTGGGGGGTTGGGGGGAAGTGGTGAGTGATCTTTTTCAGTGCTTTCTGGCTCTGAGAATCTGTGGTTTCCTTCTTAGTCAATTCTAGACTCAGTTCATTATCCATTCCCTTTCACCTTTCCAAGGGACAAGTCCTGATCTATTCAGTGGGCTGCCTGTTGACTACATGTCATAGACTGAGAAGTGTACTTTTTCATCCACTATGCTTTTGTAGTGTGGATGGTCAGGGGGATCTTTATTTTCCCCACATGATTGTAGATTTCACTGAAGAAATTATCTAGTAAGCCAGATAAGTCTGTGGTCATCTTCTAGATAGGAGCATTTGATGACTTAGGAAATCTTTTTTTTTTCCTAGATCTCACATAGGGCATCTTCCAAAACACTGGAAAACACCTTCAAAATGTGTTTAATTATGTCATACCTTATATAATGTTATAGAGGTCATTGAGTAGTTATCTCTCCAGTTCTTCCTGTAAGGAAGTCTTATATGATTTTCTTATATATATGAGGGAAATCTTATCTGAGAAGAGCTTTTAAGTCTGCATTTTCTTGTAATAAATCAAATGTTTCCATGAAATCAATAACAGCAGCAGGATCTTATATTCTCTCCTCTTCTTTAGTCAGTCATGACATACCAAGATATGTTCATCTATAGTAAAATGCTTATGGAAACATTACTTCTTGTACTTAGACTGAGAATACCCTTCATGTGTGCATTGAGTATTCTCATAATAATTTTATAGTGATGAGAAAGCAAAAGGATATAGATCAGTAGTCCTAATATCTTTTTAGTAACCTTTCTGGGTTTTTATGTCTGATAAAATCACCTCATGTGGTCCTTTCCATTATACTGGAATTTTTAAAAAATTCTTTCCTTTACAAAATCTTGAAAATTGATCTCCACTGGTCTTTAAAAATGTTTCACCTCAAGCCCAAGTTTCTTCTGCATGCACATGATAAGATCCCCTTGGGACAGTTGTAGTGCCCTGGATAGATAGGAACTTGACTTAAGATGACCTGAGTTCAACTCCTAGGTCTACCATTTACTTGGATGACTTTGAGGATGCCATTTAATGATGACAAGAGGTTGTTTTCAGCTTTATAGAAGTATGATACTATAACTCCCAATTTCCTCTTAACTGATGTTAACAGTTCTACACATGGTATTTTGGGTACAGAGGTGGAGTGCAGTTGTATAATTGTACAAAGGTACAGTACAATTTCATATTTGAATCAATGATTTTGATAAAGGCCTAGATGCCATGCTTATCCCATTTACAGCTGAAATGAAGCTAGAAGTATAGTAAATACACTAGAGAACAGGGTCAGAATATAGAAAAATCTCCACAGGCTAGGTTTTCAGGTCAAATCTAATAGAATAAAATTTAAGTAGGATAAAGGTAAAGTCTTATATTTGGGTTCCAAAATAAAATTAACTTTCAAAAATTCAAATGTATTTTTATACTTTTGAAAAGTATAAAAGCATATGTACATATATGTGTATATGTATGTGGATAGCTAAACAGACGGAAATCTTGGTGTGTCAATACTATGATATAGTGTGCACAAAAAGCTAATAATATATAAGGTTGCATTAAGAAACACAGTGTCCAGAATTTGGGAGGTGATATCTCTATTCAGACCTATTCAGACCATTATTATGTTCATTTTTAGGTGCTACATTTTAGAAAGGATATTGATAAAATATTAAGTGAAAGCAGAGGACTTGGACTCAAGAAGAAGACTTGGGGAAAAACTCCATCTCTGACCTATTAGTTGTGTTTGCTGATTTGTGATTTGTGATAGTTTGTGATTTGCTGGGCAAATCACTTAAACTCTCTCAGCCTGTTTCCTCATTTCTAAAAGAGGGAAAATAATAGTATCTATCTGACAAGGTTGTGAAGTTCAAATGAAATAATTTAGGTTAGAATGAAGTTGTATTTAAATGTTACCTACTGGTATAATTATCATCATTATAAGATGAAGAGTATTCACAAGAGGGTAACCAGAGTGGTGAAGGTTTTCAGTATTTTCCGATAGTATAACTGATTGAAAGAACCAGAGACATTTAACCTTAATAAAAGAAGTACTTAAGGGGAGGCTAGGTGGTGCAGTGAATAGAGCGTTGGCCCTGGATTCAGAAGGACCTGAGTTCGGATCCGACCTCAGACACAATGCACACACAAAAACCTAGCCGTGTGACCTTGGGCAAGTTACTTAACCCCAATAGCCCTCCAAACAAACAAACAAACAAAAAGAAGTACTTAAAAGGCTGTCACGTGAAAGAGGCATTAAATTTGTACTTTCTTATTTCGTCTTTTCTATCAAATGGGTTGTATATTACTGTGAAATCCATAGGAACTACTTAAATTCTGTGGGTAATTGAGAAGCATAAGAAATCTCTTGAAACCCTTTATGATAGTACATATTAGATAAATACTAACTTATGTAGTAGATAAATTAATTTAAAATGTAAGTATTTAAGACTTTACAAATATACCTGAAGAGTATGCTGTCTCAAGTAATTTTCACATAGTAGTTACTCAGTTTGTTTAGTTGAATTGGATAAAAAAAATCTCTATTTATAATAGTTGGGTGGAAGCCATAGTAGAAAATAAATTATAGATCCAATCAAATCCTGCTGATTCCTAGTTTCAATGATAGGAAAAAGCCATTTTCAATTTAATTAATAAATTATTTTTCTATCATTATCTTTTTGTGTATTTTGAATAATTCTAAAATGTTATATTTTTTGGCAAATATTTTCATAAATGACTCATTTTTAAAGTAAAATAAGAGTAAATTAAAAATAAGGTATTTGTGTTTTTTGTCTTAGGTCACAATGTGTGTTATTAGTAAGCAAAGGAATAGAACCTGGAGTCTTTCAATTTAGTTTCCTTTCCACATGATTCCCATGTAAACTTTTGGAGTTCTGCATGTAGATTGAGTAGGGGAAAGGAAAAATTAGAATTACTACAATGATTACTTCTCCATTCAGTTTGAGAAAAAGTCGTGAGGGAATTTAAAGTATAATAATAAGAAATATAAGGAAAATTATCCCTTGTACATTGTTACACAATTCTTAATGTGGTATAAATTCACCATCAATATTATCCCAGTTTTTGCAAGTAGATGGCACAATCATGGAAATACATATGTTGTGTGTGTGTGTGTGTATGTCTACACACATATAAAATATATGCATTTATATATATATAAAGTATATACATTTTAATATATAACATACAAATTATCAATTGACATAATTAATATTAAAATAATAACTATATAATTAATGTAATATAAATTATGTATATTTATGTATGTACACATCGGTGAACATATATACACAAGCACACACATACACACATATATTATTCCTTGCAGCCTACCTTCCTTCTTCCCAAAGGAAATAAATTTTCCATTAAGTTTCTTATATTCTATTGACATTTCCATTTTAAATTGCAGGGGCTGTGACCTGTGCAGCTGATATGTTCAGCTGTTTAGGTTCCCATGCTTGTGTGCCTCGGCATTGGCTTTGTGATGGTGAAAGGGATTGTCCAAATGGAAGTGATGAGCTCTCTACAGCTGGCTGTGGTAAGCTCTTACTTTTACTAAATGAAAAAGCATCCTCAGATTTTCTGTGCTCATCTTCTTTCACTATATAATTTTTCTACTTCTGGACCTATGGGTATTATAACAAGTAATCAGATAGGATTATGTTATACTATGTTACATTATATTATATTAGTATATTAATATGTGTGTTATATAGTATATTAATATAAATATAGCATAATATACATAATATATCATATATGTGATATTATATGTGTAGTATTATAACACTGGTCTGAAAATGTTTCAGTTGTGAGCTTTGAAATTTTCTTTATCTGTTATCAAAATTATGGATAACAGTGGTTTTAGTAATGGTTTTGTATGTTAGATATCATTTTTACTTCATTAACCTTATTGATATTGGTATTTCTCCATCATTATGCATCTCTAAACACATTTCCTCATCACCAGTGGTTCTTGCCCATGACACCTATGAAAAAACAAGTCATTTTTATTTGGAAGACCATGCTATCTTTGTACCTTCTTAAGCTCAAAGGAGAGAAATAAGATTGGATTTCATTTTACCTGTTTTAGATACTCCATAAGCTGTCTTATCTGATCAGAATATTGATAAACACATGATATTCCTAGAGATGATGTAGTTGTTTGTCATCTAAAAATGTTGTAAATGATATAGCACAAGAATTATTAAGCCATCATTTTTCAGATGTGTGTGCCTTGTATACAGGTGTGCTTGTGTGTATTTTCATGAATGTGTGTGTGTGTGTATTTGCATGAATGTGTGTAGAGAGGGAAAGGAGAGAAAGCAAACAACTTGAGATCACATGTATATATGCTACTGTGATGATATTATTCTAGGATAATTTTTTCTCATATTGAAACTGATTCGTGTTACTTGAAGATCTGATCAATACTTATAGGAATGAGACAATATATTATATTTCTGGACCTTAGCAACTTTGGAGAATTTTCAGGGAATTACTTGATAGTTGCAATAATTATAATTTTGAAATGTTTGCTTTCATGATCCAGAAATATTAAAAAAAAAACATCTTTGAATGACTGTCTTCAAGGTCACATGAGGCAGGTTAGTAGGACTTATCAGCTTAGCAAAAACAATTGTACAGGGAATATGGTTCCTTAAAGGATTAATTTAAACCAGTTCTCATTCTTATAGCTTGTCTTTATGAATCCAGAATATTACACTTTAGACTTTTATTTTTCAGAGGAAATGTGTGCCTTGTGTACATGTGTGCATGTGTGTATGTATATTTGTGTACATGTGTGTAGAGAGGGAAGGGAAAGGAAGCAAACAACTTGAGATCACATGTATATATACTACTGTGATGATATTGGTCTAGTATCATTCATTCTCATCTTGAAGCTGATCCATGTGGCTTTAAAGGTTAATGGTGCCACTGAGGGCTGCATATTAACTGATCGTGCATGTACTCAGGGAGCCAGATGGTGCCCAAAAGAATTCCTTTGTAGTGAATTGTACACTTTGGGAGGCAAATTAACTCTTTTGGGCCACTGGGGCCCCATTTAGTAAACTCTACAGTGATATATTAAATGGTACTCCAGGGGCTTGAAAGAGTTAATGCCAAATAAGACACTGGCGTTTGAAATTAAAAAAAAAAAGATAGCCTATGAGTTAGAAGTGGAATGATTAACTTGAGTTTCATAAGCCTTCATTAAGTTCAGACGTTTTAGGCAGAAAAAAAATTAATCTTCACTTTCCTCAGAGGCCCTTATTTGTAATGGGCTTTGCAGTACCATTCACACACTCATCTAGACAAAAATTTCATACTTGATATAGAGCCTACAGAAATAGTAACCTCCTTTATTGGTGTTGTTTCTATCCCTCTACCCCACCAGGGTTTTAGCTTATTTAATATATTGTCAGGTGATGCAAATTCTTCCCAACAGTTGTGATTTAAAAGATTGGAATTAACATATGTAATTTAGAGGAGAAGCTTTTTTTATTCAGAAGGTGAATAACAACAAATTTGTTTTTCAAATGTTGATCTTCTGATGTTTTGTTTTGGGTGTTTTTGTTTTGTTTTTTTTGCAGCTCCCAATAACACCTGTGATGAAAATGCTTTCATGTGCCATAATAAAGTGTGTGTTCCCAAGCAGTTTGTCTGTGACCATGATGATGACTGTGGAGATGGATCTGATGAGTCATTGGAATGTGGCAAGTATAAATAACTGTAGTTCCCAGCTAGGAAACTCTACATCCAAGTAATGACTGTCTTTTCAAAGATATGATGGGACTAAATTAAAAAATGAAACAAAACACTAAGAGTCCAAAGTGGAATGTGCCATGTCATTCTATTATAGCGGTGTACAGTCAAGTTCTAAGATAAGAGCAGATCCTTAGAGGAAACTCAAGCTGTTTTCTTTGTTCTTTCTTATGAAAGGCAAATGCTTGGATGATTTGCATCACTAAATTGTGTATTGGGTGTGTATGCTGGTGTGTACATGAATGCATGTATGTCTGTATATGTACATGTTCTTGTATGGCCAAAACAATAATTCTTGAGGAGAAAGGAAGGGTCTACTTTGACATTTCAATGAACTAAATGTTTCGATGATATGAGCCACACTAAAACTGTAATTTCATTTATCTTATTTATATAATTTCTACCAAAGTCTTATTCTTATGCTTCATAGTGGCATGGAGGTCACCGTGAAAATTCTTGATGTTTACAAGAGTAAACCATAAACTCTGACTGGTCCTAGCAAGCTGGATAGCTTTGAGCATGACTTTAGCAAAGGATTCTATGGCTATCCCAGAGGACCAGGCTAGCCAACTCTGGAAATACTCATTACCAGAAGGCTCACTACCAGGCACTAATTTACTTTGGCTGTAGCAACTCCTAAAGGATATACACTAAGAGGAAGAGGGGTTGCAGTCTTCACTGGTAGAGGAAATGCAACCCAAATCCTATGCAACAAATTATGCCTAATCCCATTAAGTTCAATAATCAGTTTGACTGAATGTATAACACACACATATGCATAAGCATATGTGTATATACATATATGCTATATATGTATTAAATATGTTATATATACATATATCTAATATCATTTATATGATTTTACATAGCTTTGCCATGCATTAAATTCATTCTCAGATGCCTTTGTAAAAATATTCAAACTAAAATCTAGTGTCACACTGATATTAAAGTATAAATTGCCAATTGGACATGTAGGAAAATAGAAACATGAATACATAATTTAAGATGTGTTGGATATGAATATGTTATCTTGAGCCAAAGGAATTTCTTCTCCTTATAGAGCTGATGCCTTATGGGGCTCCCACCAAAATGAATAGGATAGTTTAATGCTCAGACCATCTCATGATTCCTTTTTCAGTTCTCTTTCCAGAACAGAACTTACCTGAATATTATGAGTTTAATAAAGCTAAGTTTTGACCTATTATGTCAGGCTTCTGGATAGAGAAAGACAACACCTTAAAAAACTCTCCAAAGAGATGTCAGCCGTCAATGTTCATCTGACAAATTTCCTAATGAGACTGATACTTATTCCTGCAAATTTTTTTTGAAAATCCAATTTGTATCTTTAGAACATTGATTGAGACCCATTTAGATAAAACATGTTTATATATGTATACACACATTCTTTCATGTGCACACAAATGAATAAATTAATATTTTAGGTGATTACTTGACTATTTGATTCTAAAAAACATCTCCAAGTTGCTATAAAAGGAGATTTCTTCCTTGTTTATACTCATGGATCTATAAACCTAGATGTGATTTCCTTAATGATTTTGCCATGGTTAGCAACAGTGTTGCTCTAATTTGAATATTACTTAGAGGTAAAAAAAGTCATTATAGCTTGTGAGCCTGATTATTTTAACTGCTTATCAGTACGTGCGTTTGCAGTGTTTGTAACACATTTATTGCACTATGCCAAAACGAGATTAATCTTGGAAACCTGTATAATGCCATCCATATTGAATGTCTCCACACCAATGAAGGGTTGTGTTTATACAGATAATAGAAAACTAGGTATTGCTCAACTGATTGTGTTATATCCCTGACTCCTTATCACCTGTTCAACATATTACAGGAAATAAATTTTTTGCAGGTTTACCAACTGGGTTTTGGCACAGACTTTCACAACCATTTTCCCTGCCTGAAGAATATTGTTTCCCAACCCAGAAGGGATAAGACAATAGCTCACATAACACATATACAGTTAATACACACAGTTAATTAAGTGTTGACTGTAAAGAATGGCTATATTTATAATGAATACATGTTCTATGGAGCATTAAAAATTGTTATTGCTTTGTCTCTAGGATATCGTCAATGTAGTCCTGAGGAATTCAGTTGTGCTGATGGGAGATGTCTTTTAAATTCTCAGTGGCAGTGTGATGGAGACTTTGATTGCCCTGACCATTCTGATGAAGCACCATTAAATGCAAAGTGCAAAAGTGCAGGTTCAGAATATATTTATACCATATATATTTTTTTATAATTTTCTTTTTTTTTAAAGAAAGGTTGATAATTTATGTATAAAATGTCATTTTAAAAATTGAGTTCTGAATTCTCTTTCTCCTGTCTGCCCCACCTAACCCACTGAGGATGCAAACAATGTGATATCAGTTATACATATGAAGTCATGCAAAACATATCTCCTTGTTAACCATGTTGCAAAAAAAATAAAGCAAGAAAAATAAAAGTGGAAAAATTATCCTTCAATCTATATTCAGACTTGATCAGTTCTCTCACTGAAATTGGATAGCATTTTTCATCATAAGTCCTTCAAAATATAGTACATGTGTTTTTGGACACAAGTTTTGTTTGCACACAGTAAATTTGTTTTTAATATGTGAATATGCTATAGTTATATGAAGTCCCAATCAAGTGCTAGTTGGAAAAAAATTAAGCATGTTTAACTTAGCAAACAGATAGGGAATTTGGAGGAAATAGTGTACCTTGCTGAAACCTAAAAAAATCTATTAGCCCAAATTATTTGTATATTTAATCTTAAAATGGCTTTCTTGTATGTGTCTATTTGAAGGCAATGAACCATGAAAAAGTTATGAGTTACACAGAAAAAATGAATGTGCGTTTATTTTTTATAGGCAAAGTAAATTTTATTATACAACTATACTATAGAAAATGCTGTTCTTTCTAGAGGAAGTTGTATATTTATTGCAAAACATCTAGCAAGCTTCTATGAAAAATGTCGTTTAAAATTATGGCATATATACATACATATATATGTGTCTGTGTAGATGTGTGGTGTATATCTGTCACTTCATGAACTTATCCTACACTTTGCTGGGCTTAAAGAACACAACACATTTCCATAGTCTAAGTTTACCCATAATAATAAGTTTACATGTAAGTATCTTCTTTTACAATGTATAACATTCCAAGTGCTAGAATCATAAAGTTATGAATGGGTCCAAAAACAAAAAAAAATCTTTTCCCCAGTTATATTTGACATTGCTATTGGTTACCAAAATGTCCTTTATCCCCAGCCTCCTGACTTAAGAATCTCAGTATTATGTTTCTAGGTAGGGAAAAGAATTCAAGACTATCTACCTATTTTAGATTCTTAATTTGTCAAGACATGTTGCTTCTCAGAGACCTATGACTTGAGGGGAATGTCAGACTAGCTTCATGTTTTTGAATTCATTCTTTACATTATAGATCAAAGCAACATTTCCCATTGGTTTTGCTATAGAGATTTATTTGGGGTCTCCATTTTCAAGTTAAAGCTTATATAATGTATCAGAAGTGTTCTCCACACAAGTATGATTTGCCCTTGGATTGTTATGTTCCTTATAAAATATAATATCTGGTAGAAAGTATCATGCATATTTTTACTATAACTGTGATATATATTTTTACTATAACTGTGATAGATAAGTTACCATAATGATACATGTTTTATGAATAATTATAATACAAAGCAATGGCATTCTCTTTATGTTCCATTTGTTTTCTTTTCTTTTTCCAGAACAGTCATGCAACAGCTCATTTTTTATGTGCAAAAATGGTAGATGCATTCCCAGTGGAGGTCTTTGTGACAATAAGGATGACTGTGGTGATGGCTCAGATGAGAGAAACTGCCACATAAATGAATGTTTGAGTAAGAAAGTTAGTGGCTGCTCTCAAGATTGTCAGGACCTTCCAGTTGGGTACAAGGTGGGTAGCCATAAGATAAAGCATGTTACAGAATAAGTTCTAAATTAATTGAGACAACTCAAACTTATTTATTGAATCCTGCAGATGACTGTAGCACTTTGCTCAGGGGCAATAATCTCATAACAGCCGTTAATACACTTAGTGTGCCATGCTACCAAACTAGAATTTCTATTTCCTTAAAATGGTAGAAAATGAGTGGTGAAAACCTGAAGGAGATCAGATTGGGAATGCTTAAGACTCAAAATGGGCTGAGACTGGCAAAAATGCTAATCCAACAGAAAAGGTGATTATCTTTATTTACTTTCTTTTGCAGAACTGCAGGGGAACAAAAATGTGACAGTGATTGCGGGGAGGGGTTGTACACTGTCCCTTTTGTTAGAGAAAAAGAAGGCAGAACCATTTAACTATCACCTCGTTTCCAACTTCACTTTCAAAGTAAAAAGAGGAGGATTAATATTATTCAGCAATAATTGAAGTCTAAAACAACAAAAAAGTTCATGAAAAAGATGTAGATGCATTGATGAGGTAGTTAGAAATTAAATACATCCTAAGAACTTGTGGAAGTGGTAGTGGAAAAGTCATTCATTTTTGAGAAATCATGGAGAATGGGAGAGGTTTAACATAAGAGTGGATTTAATATATATAGAGAGATAATCTGGGTAATATTTCAGATGTTTCAATTAATTTTTCAAACACAACCTTGATCTGAGCAAGAGGCAGAAAAAAATCAGATATGGAAAACATTGTATATCTGTTAGGTTCAGATCTTTTTTTTCCCCCAAATTTATTTATTTTTAGTTTTCAACATTTCATTTCCACAAGATTTTGAGTTACAAATTTTCTTTTTTTCTTTTTTCTTTTTTTCGGGGGGCAATTAGGGCTAAGTAACTTGCCCAAGGTCACACAGCTAGTTTTGTGTGTGTGTGTGTGTGTGTGTGTGTGTGTGTGTGTGTGTGTGTGTGTGCGCTTTAAATGTTGGAGGCCGGATCTGAACTCAGGTCCTTCTGACTCCAGGGCTGACGCTCTACTCACTGCGCCACCTAGCCGCCCCTGAGTTACAAATTTTCAACCCATCTCTCCCCAACACCCCACCCCAAGATGGCAAGCATGCTGAACACCCCTTCCCCCAATCTGGTCTCTCTTATATCCCCTTCCATACCCCCACCCTCTTACTTTCTTGTAGGGCAAGATGGATTTTTATACCCTGTTGCCTGCTTGCATGTAAAAACAATTTTTTAGCATTTGTTTTTAAAACTTCTCCCCTCCTCACCCAACCCCACTGGAAAGACAAGCAATTCAATATAGGTTATATGTGTGTAGTTATACAAAACATTTCTATATTAGTTATATTGTGAAAGACTAACTATATTTCCCTCCATCCTATCCTGTCCCCCATTTATTCTATTTCCTCCTTTGACCATGTTCCTTTTCAAAAGTGTTTGCTCCTAACTACCCAATATGCCCTCCCTTTCATCATCCCTCTTATTCCCTTCCCCCCGCATTCCTGTAGGATGAGATACCCAGTTGAGTATGTATGTGATCCCCTCCCTAAATATCCAATGAGAGTAAGGTTGACTCATTCCCTTTCACCTTCTTGCTCTTCCCCTCCATTGTAACAGCCTACTCCTGTCTCTTTTATGTGAGATAACCCACCTCATTCTATCTCTCCCCCTCTCTTTCTCCCAATATATTCCTCTTTCACTTCTTAATTTTCTTTTAGATATCATCCATTCACATTCAACTCATCCTGTGCCTTCTGTCTATGTATATCACTCTTGCTTTAACCTGCTTGGATCTGGATCCCTGTCTGGGGTGCAGGACCAGTGTGCCAGAGCCAGTGGAGACTTCTGAAAGAGCACCCAACTAATAGCTCTGGCAGCTGAGAAAACCACAGTGTACATATACACACATACATACACACATCTCTCTCTCTCTCTCTCTCTCTCTCTCTCTCTGTATATAT
Source organism: Gymnobelideus leadbeateri (assembly GCA_011680675.1). Lineage (NCBI taxonomy): Eukaryota > Metazoa > Chordata > Mammalia > Diprotodontia > Petauridae > Gymnobelideus > Gymnobelideus leadbeateri. Next base: position 968,821 of record WOXC01011830.1, read on the forward strand.
ATACATATATATACATATATATATGTATATATATACATAGACACACATACATATACCCACCTATACATACATATATATTCCCTTCAACTATCCTCATACTGAAAAAATCTCATGAGTTACAAATATCTTCTCTCCTTGTAGGAATGTAAATAGTTCAACTTAAATAAGTTTCTTATGATTTCTCTATCCTGTTTACCTTTTCATGCTTCATTTACTTCCTGTATTTGAAAGTCAAATTTTCTGTTCAGCTCTGGTTTTTTCATCAAGAATACCTGAAAGTCCTCTATTTCATTGAAAATCCATATTTTCGCCTGAAGTATTATATACTCAGTTTTGCCAGGTGGGTGATTCTTGTAACAATAAGCTCATTTGGCCTCCGGAATATCATATTCCAATTCCTTTGATCCCTTAATGTAGAAGCTGCTAGATCTTGTGTTTTCCTGACTGTGTTTCCACAATACTCAAATTGTTTCTTCCTGATGGCTTGTAATATTTTCTCCTTGACTTGGGAACTCTGAAATTTGATTATAATATTCCTAGGAGTTTTCTTTTGGGGATCTTTTTCAAGAGGTGATTGGTGAATTCTTTCCATTTCTGTTTTACCCTCTGGTTCTAGAATATCAAGGCAGTTTTCCTTGATAATTTTTGAAAGATGATGTCTAGGTTCTTTTTTTGATCATGGCCTTCAGGTATTCCAGTAACTTTTAAATTATTTCTCCTGGATCTATTTTCCAGGTCAGTGGTTTTTCCAATGAGATATTTCACAATTTTCATTAGTTTATATCTGTTTTATAGTATCTTGATTTCTCATAAAGCCATTAGCTTCTATTTGCTTCAGTCTAAATTTGAAGGAATTATTTTCTTCAGTGAGTTTTGAAATTCTTTTTCCATCTGACCAATTCTAGTTTTTAAGGCATTCTTCTCCTCCTTGTCTTTTTGGACCTCTTTTGCCATTTGAGTTACGCTATTTTTTTGTTATTTTCTTCATTATTTTTTGGGTCTCCTTTAGCAGGATGTTGACTCATTTTTCATGATTTTCTTGCATCATTTTCATATCTCTTCCAAATTTTTCCTCCACTTCTCTTACTTGATTTTAAAAATCCTTCTTGAGCTTCTCCATGGCCTGTGACCAGGCCATATTTTTCTTAGGGGTTTTTGATGCAGGAGTTTTGACTTTGTTGTCTTCTTCTGTTTTGATCATCTTTGTCACCAAAAAACAATTCTATAGTTTAATTTCACCTCCTCTTTTTGCTCATCTCGCCAACCAATTACTTGGCTTTAGAGCTCTTTACCGTAGTAGAACTCTGCTTCCAGAGTGGAGTGTGATGTGTCCCAAATTTCTGGGATTTTGCACAGGTTTTGTCAGAGCTTCTTCTAGGCACCTGCCTCAAAACTGTGAGGGGGGGACTACCTCTCTACAGCTTCAACAAGCTCTGCCATGTTAGTGCTCCTCACCCCAAGAATGTGACCCAGATCCAAGCAGGGCAAAGCAAGAGAATCCAGCAAAAAGAGTCCTGCAATTACCCTCTGGATGATTGCTTGGTCCTGTCCCCCCCACACACAGTCTGTGGGCCTGGAACTCAGGAGGCAGCTTCTGTGGCAGCAGCTGAAGCCTCCACCACCTCTGCTGCTCCAGGGATAGGGGCTAGACAGTATTCTTCTCTCATCCAGTTCCAACAGAGTTACCCCACTAACCTTTTACTTTCTCTTTGGCATTTATGAATTGAAAAGTCTGGAAAGCTCCACAGCTGCCAGTGACTCATTCTCCTGAAGTTGGCTCTACGAAGGTCTGTTCTGTGGGTCTGTGCTGGCATGGTCCATGGGAGAGTGGGCTTGGCTCCCAGCCTGGTGTGATAGACTCTTTCTATCAGCCTGCCAGGTTACCATCAGCAGGAGATTTGTTTCTCTCTGCAACTTTGTGGGTTCTGTAGCAGTAATATTTGTTTAGAGCAATTTTTTTAGATATTGGAGGTGGTTGGAGCAAGAACTCAAGGAAGTTCCTGCTTTTTTCCACCATCTTGGCTCTGCCGGGCGCAGATTTTAAGAGTTGAAAGGAACTTCAGGCTTCACCCGCCTCCATTTCACAAATGAGGAAATGGAGTCCCAGAGAGCTTGTGGTCACATAGTTCATGTCAGAATATTCTTAGGAAATGTCATCTCCTCACTTCTAGTTTAATACTCTTTTTACTAAACCCTATTTCCGTTAAAAGAAATGGCTTCAGTCGATAAATAGATACAGTGATAAAAAATAGCACATAAATGAAAAGAAAAGCAATTATGAGGAAAGATCTAAATGAGATTAATATACAAAAGTTAATTTTCACAGTAAACAGTTTGAAGCTCAAGTGAGTGGAAAAATAATGGTAAGAATATGGCTGATCCAGAAGAATATGCTGACGATATTAAGGAGTCTGTTGTGAAATTATTGTAGGATGAAACTTCAGGTTTTGAGTTTGTGGTTTGAATAGCTATAAAAAGAATATTCATTCCATCACATAGTAACTTTACAAAGTAACCACCCAGGTTTTCAACTAAATTATTAAAAAATGTTTTTCACATACTGGTTTCAGTTCTACAAGGTATGGAAAACCAGTGGAATAACTTAAACTACTTAAAAAAGTTTTGTATTCACAGTGAATAGAGCACTGTAGCAGCAAGCACCCCAGCATCCCCAGAGTGGCTGCCAACACAGGTTCTTAGATCTGCTTTTGTAAAGGAAGGCAACTCAAAATCAGTTAACAAGCTCACTTTTAATCAATCAAACATATATTACCTAGTTCAGGGGGAAAAGGTCAGCACCCCGAACTTCAGAATATGCAGATAGATCAGACAGACTTCCAAACTGTCCAACCATTATCAGGACCAAAATCACAGTTACCAGAGAGGGAAGCATCAACATCTGGGTTTTCAAAGCCGCGGGGCTCTCAACGGCTGCCCAGAGTCTCATCTGGTCAAATCGCACAACACTTCTCAGAGTGAGCCCCAAAGCAAAGCCTTCCATCATGGTTTATATAGCCTTCTCCTGGCTCAGAGAATGTAACAACCTTTTTGACCCACTGCCCAATCACAAAGTATCAAGGTATGGGCTTTCCTGAAAAACAAGCCTCCCACCACAGACTCCAGGTGCTCTTAAGCTAGGGGCAGGGAAGATCTTTAAATTTGCATTTCCATTATGAGCACTGGCCCTGGAGTCAGGAGGACCTGAGTTCAAATCCAGCCTCAGACACTTAACATACTAGCTGTGAGACTTTGGGCAAGTAACAACCCCAATTGCCCTCCAAAAAGCAAAGAAACAGAAAACAAACAAAAAAGTTTTGTATTATGAAATACAAAAAAAGTCTTTCTGAGCATTTAAATATTACTAATGATATATAGGAAAATTTGATTTGGATATTTATTAATGATGTCATATGAATAGGAAATATACATTATTCATTCCATCTCTTATATTCAACAACTTCATATTACCTTCTTTCATCTCATTTTTCATTTTCAGTTTGTAAAGAGGTTCTGGGTAGGGGCGGCTAGATGGCACAGTGAATAGAGCGCCAGCCCTGGAGTCAGAAGGACCTGAGTTCGGAGCCGGCCTCAGACACTTAATCCACACAAACAAAAACCTAGCCATGTAACCTTGGGCAAGTTACTTAACCCCAATTGCCCTAAAGGGGCGGCTAGGTGGCGCAGTGAGTAAGAGCGCCGGCCTCGGAGTTGGGATGACCTGAGATCAAATCTGGCCTCAGAAAATGAGCACCCACACATAAATAATGACTAGCCGTGTAACCTTGAGCAAGTTACTTAACCCCAATTGCTTTAAAAAAAAAAAAAGAGGTTCTGGGTAGCTAGATGGTGCAGTGGATAGAGCACCAGGACTCGAGTCAGGAAGATGGGTACAAATCCAGCCTCAGACAGTTACTAGGTGTGTGACCGTGGGCGAGTTATTTAACCCTGTTCACCTCAGTTTCCTCATTTGTAAAATGAGCTGGAGAAGGAAATGGCAAACCACTCCAGAATCTTTGCTGAGAAAACCCCAATGGGCTCAGAAAGAGTCAAACATGACTGAACAACAATGAAGTTCTGGCAATTATTCCTCTGTCCCCTCCTCTCTGTTCCCATTACTGCCAACTTGGTAGACCATTGTCTCTCTTTCTCCCCTGTCCACGAATGCATTACCATGAATTTGGATTTTTTCAGTAATTTTCTAACAGGCTTTCACACCTCTGTCCTCTCCAACCTTTATCCTGTTACTAGATCACTTGTTAGTTTGTTTATTTTCTTTTGCATAGGTCCAGCTATATCACTCCTTTCCTTGAAAAACTTCAGTGGCTTTCCATTAAAAATCTGTTGACATTTAAGGCCTTTGACTTTATTCTACCACTTCTTTGTAGACCTATTTCATGGTACTCCTCTTTTCTTACTTTATGGGTTAGCCTAACTTTACTATACTCTTTTATTTTTCAGTCACACCTAGCACTTTGTTGGCTCTGTGACTTTGATCATTCTCTTCTTCATGTCTGGAAAATAATGCTATGGACATTTGATATGTACCTACCTTGTTCAAGGCATTGGGCCAGGCCATAGAACAGAAGGAAAAAGAGAAATAATACCTACCCTCTGGAAGCCTATATTCCCTCAAGAGATACAACATAGACATGCATATATGTTAGGTGATTTGAGGAGGGAGAAAATCACTAATATTGTGGGGGAGGAGAATTAAAAGATGATTTCATGGAGGAAGTAGCACCAGATTTTTGTATTAATGAAAGGTTAGGATTCTAAAAGGAAGAGGAAAGGAGTCATTGCATTCCAGAAATGTGAAAATAGATGTTTATGTTTCTTGTCTTCCTCAATTCCACATGGTTTTTAAACCCTTTTGTGTTAAAGACCCTTATGGTATGCTGGCGAAGCCTTGGACCTGGTCTCAGAATAATGTTTTTAAATGCATAAATAAACTACAAATGACTTACAATAATTATAGTTTGCATTTACAGAGAACTTTAAGGTTTTCAAAGTACTTTGTAAATAACTCATTTGATCCTCACAATAGCCCTGGGAGGTAAAAACTATTCTTATCTTTATTTCCCAGATGAGGAAATTGAGGCAGACAGGGGTTAACCATATGGGTCATACCGTTAGTGTCTGAGATCAGATTTGAATTTTTCTTCCTGACTCCAAGGAGAGCAGTCTAACCCCTGAACTCTTTACCAATTACATTTATATATAGTTATCAAAATATAAAATATATAAACATTATTGAAAAAAGTTCATAAACCTTAGGTTAAAAGCCTCTGTTCTGGGGTGTCTACATGGTGCAGCTAATAGAGCATAGGCCCTGGAGTCAGGAGGACCTGAGTTGAAATCTGGCCTTAGACATTTAACACTTTCAAGTCCTGTGACCTTGGGCAAGTCACTTAACCCCATTTGCCCCTCCAAAAAGAAAAAAAAAGAGCCTCAGTTCTGTTGATTCCCTACCCAATCTTTCATGTCCCAAATTAAATACCACCTCATTCATTTTCCCTTTTCAGATAGCCCTAGCCATTAACTTCCCTCTACTTTATGTAACACTTTAAATTTACATGTTTCTAATGTATTTGTTATATATTATTTTGTATTGTAAATATCTTTCTGTGTATCTTATCCCTATATTCAATAAAAAAGTTTCAGTCAGATAGGGACTGTATATAGGGGTGTGCTGGAGCCAGCTTGAACTAGCTTATCTAAGTCTACTGTTAAATTTTTAGTTTAAATATTTTTGTGTCAGAAATCAACAAACACTATAATCAGTGCTGGATTTATTATTTTATTGATTGTCTAAACTTAAGTAAATTTTAATGCAAATTATATTTTAAAGTGTGTCTTGTTATGGAGAGCTGGTTTTTAAACATTTACTAGCACACAACTGATTATGTCCTTCATGTCAAAGAAGAGAATTGTAAAGTGCATAGCAGTGTTTGCCACATAACAGGTGCTTAATAAATATTTATTTACTCCATCCCCCCTCTCTCCTTTCCTTTCCTTTTTTCTCTCTCCCTTCTTTCCTGTCCCTCCTTTCTTTCATTCCTTCCTTCTTTGCTTTCTTCCTTCTTTCTTTTCTTCCTTTCCTTCATTTTTTCCTTCTTTCCTTTTCTTTCTTTTTTACTTCCTTTTTCATTCCTTTCTTCATTGTATCCTTCCTTCCTTCCTTTACTTCAAGGTAATGAAACTAAAACCTTAGAAAGAAACCTACATGAGGGACCAAAGGACTATATTACATTCTGTATGGCTTAAAAGTCTGTAGTGAATATCACTGGATTTTGAAAACCTTTTTAAGCACCTTGCTCTTATAATAATGTTTGGATCACAAACTTCAAGTTTGACTTTTCTATCTGAAATAGCATATATTATAAAAACATGTACTTTCACAAGACAGTTTTATACCAATAAAATTCAGAAAAAGACATATATACAATACTTTGTTTATGACTTTTGTTTTTAAAGTAGCTTGACAAGTATTTTTACTAACCATCTTTCTAGGGGAATTGGGGGAACATATTCAATAACCCATTTAATTCTTTTTACAATATTAGTGGAACATAGTAAAAAATACTCCTTTAAACTGCATGATAAAACGAAAATTGCTTACAAAAGCAAGATTCAGACCTTATAGCCTGTAAAACATTTGCACGTTTGTGGTAAAGCAAATAAAATGTATTTAACAATTCCAATGGGAGCAATAACATTTTAGGCAAAGTAAGAATCTCATTTTGACAAAAAGAGATAATTCACCATGTTAAATAAATGTACTTCTAGGGAAAGAAATATGCTTCTGGTGGGTATATTACAGCTAAAGTAATTGGCATTGTTAAATATCACCTATTACTTGGCTTGAATTCTCATTGGCTTAGGGAAAACCAGGAAAAATATGTAAGGTTAGTTTAGTAGTATGACTAGAATTTGGGAGTGCATTTTCTGATTACCTATTTTTTGGGGGTGGGAGAGAGGGAATTTCAGGGAAAGATATTACTCGGGAGATTCTGTTGTCCATCTCCTTGTCTCAGATGAATTCATACCATACATAATCATAAAAAAATGAAAATAATATTGAACCTTGATTACCTTCATGAAAGTTTGAGTTTGGATTTTAGATCAGAGGGAAGAGATCAATCAACAATCAATAAATAATTAAGTGCAATGAATGTGACAGTATCATTTTATTTTGTACTGTAGCAGCAAGCACCCCAGCATCCCCAGGGTGGCTCCCAACACAGGTTCCTAGATTTGCTTTTCTAAAGAAAAGCAACTCAAAAGGGGTTAACAATCTCACTTTAATCAATCAAACATATCATTTATATCATTTACCTAGTTCAAGGGAAAAAGGTCAGCACCCAGAACTTCAGAGTATACAGATAGAAACATTTCAAGCAGACAGGCCTCCAAGTGTTCAACCATTATATCCATGCCAAGTCACAGTTACCAGAGAGGGAAGCATCAACATCTCTGTTTGGCAAAGCGGGGCTGGGGGTGGGGTGGGTGGGCTGGCTTGGTCTCAATGGCTACCCAGAGTCTCTTCTGGTCAAATCACACAACACTTCTCAAAGTCATCCCCAAAACAAAGCTCTCACATCAGGGTTTAAATAGCCTTCTCCTGGCTCAGAGAAATGTTACAACCCTCTTGAACCACTGCCCAATCACAAAGTATTTCCTGAGAAACAATCCTCCCACCACAGTCTCCAGGTGCACTTAACCTAGGGATAGGGAAGATCTTAAATTTACATTTCTGTTACATGAACTTACATTTTTACATTTACACTAAACCCATTTGTATTGTCTCCTTATGTTATGTATTTCCTATTTTTGTGTCTGAGTTTTTATATTTCCTCTACACATTTCATGATGGATAAGTAAAGTTTTCTTTTGAGGAAATTACAATCCATTGGATGCAGCTCTTTTTGTATTTTTCTTCATTGTGAGAAGATTATGGCTTTTGAGGTGATTTTTTTTTCCTTTAGAATCCATTAAAAAACAAAAACCCTTAACTCTTTTATTGAAAACTTTTGGGGGAAGAGGTTGACTATAGGATTATAAAGCAATTATTTTGATCACAAGCTTTCATTTTGTGAGTTTATTATTAGAGGCAATGAGGAGACACAGTGAATAGAATGGTAGACTAGGATCCCACCTTAGACACTTACTACCTACGTGACCTTGGACAACTCACATTTATTTTCTCAGTCTCAGTTTCCCCATCCATACAATGAGGGTAATAATAACACCTATCACACAGACTTGTTATAAGAGCCAAATGAGTTAATATAAGAAAAAGTACTGTGAAAACCTTAAAATGTCATATAAATGCTAGTTATTATCATTATTATTATTTTAGGAATTAATTTTTTCTCAAAAGTTCTTGAATATTCACTGTATGAATGTCTGAGTTGGTCAGTATATATGGAACAGGACATTCCAAAGGATTATGTATATGAAGACATATGCTCTTTGAATTTTGTTAGAAATGCATTGAGAATATACCAGCCCATTTTCCTGCATGTTTTCCTTAGCTGTTCCTTCAGTCTAATCTCTTCCACTCATTCTTCCAGCCTCTGAACACACAGGATCAATTGATCTAATTTACTGTTTTTTTGTAGTAATACCTTGTTGTATCCTCTTGCATTTTTCATTTATCTCTTGCATGGTGCAAGTGCTGATCTTCCTTGGCTTACTACAGCAGGAAAGATATTGGAGCTTGTGTATCTGTGGCTAAGGAAAAATAGCAGCTTCACAGACTGATGACATTAAAGGCAGCTTGTAGCCTTTACTTTGATTTAACACTCTAAGAAGTTTCAGAGATGAGAACAACATTTTTAGTGCTGATGATTTTTAGATAAATCTTGGTCCAACGTATATGGTGCAATGATGCTCCAAGTTTAAAGGGTTAAGTCTAGTGCAGTATCAACATATACACACACACACACACATACACATATATGTATATATAACAGAATAGAGTACATATAATATCCAAAATAAATATAATGGATATTATATATACACACATATATGGAGAGAATATATTATGATATATATATATATATGGATACCTGTACATAAATATGTCCATGCATATATACATACATATGTCTATATCTTATATGTGTTATGAATATATGTATGTGTATCTCTATTTAGCCCACCCTGGCAATCTAAAAGGCAAAACAAATAATGAAATATGTGGTCAGGCTTTCAAATCATGTCAAAGTCACCTATCCTTTCCTTATGATCAATGTATAGGTTGAGCTATATTGGGGTTGGAGAGACATGAAGTATATAATTCATCAAGCATTTATTAAGCCCCTTTTCAGAGAAGTGAACTGGAAAAGAAAATTTGGATAAGATATAATTCTTTCATTTGTGAAGCTTATCAAACTTGTAATAGGATAAAGCATTGTTTTCAAAAACACCAATATAAAAATAATTTTTAATAAGTGCTTTATAAAGGGAGGTCATTACTGACTGAGGGAACAAAAAGGGCTTCATGGGGATGACATTAGAGTTGACTTTTAAAAGAATAGGAATTTTACAGGTGGATTTTGTTTTGTTTTGTTTTTTGCACTTCTTTTTAATCACAGTGCTGAGCACAGTACCTGGCACTTGACAGTTGCATGATAAATGTTAGTTGATTGATTAAAATGCTAATGTGCAGAGAGGCTCTTGGGAAAATGCTAGGCATGTATGTGGGGTAGCAGAGACTAGCTTACTTTGACTAGAGCAAAGAGAATATAGAAAGAAATCATCAATATACTATAAGGTTGGATAAGAAGGAGAAGTGTGTTCTGATTGTAGAGGGTCATGGATGTCAAGATAAATAAAATGTTTAAGTTTTTACTCCATGGGGAGCCACTGAAGATTTTGAGCAGAGAAATGATATAATCAGATTTAAGTATAAGGAAGATTAATCTGGCAGTGCTGAACAGAATGGATGGGAGGAATAGAATGTAGCAAGAATATTTAAGAGGCTATTGTAATTGTCCCCAAGGATCCTGGTGAAACCATTATTAGGTGGCAATGGAACAAGAAAGGATGAAATGGATATGAGATGTCATGGATACCAAAATGACAGATTTTAATAACAAACTAGATATTAGAAGTGAGGGAGAAGCGGCAATCTCCAAGGTTTTCTCAATATAGGAGGATGGGTAAACGGTAGCACCATGGAAAGAAATAGTACATATATAAGGACAAGTCTCACTAGTGACTTTTTTTTTTTTTTGGCTTGATGGTTTGGTTGTCCTTCATTCTTTTTTTTTATTTTATTTTTTATTTTTTTTAATCATCACCCAAACTTTATTTGAATTTCACCAATAAGGGAGATTCCATTATTTCCAGAGGCAACCCATTCACTTTTTAAAAATAGTATTTATATATATTTGAAACATTTAATCTTAAGACCTTGAATTTCAGATCCATTTCCTTCCTCCCTTGTCACCCATTCCCTCTGGGGAGATAAGTAATTCAGTATATGTTGTGCATGTTTAGCTATGCAAAACATTATCATAGTAGATATATTGTACAAGGCTGCTTATAATTCTCTCCCACTCATCCCACCCCCCACCTGGTCCATTCCCTACTTGATCCTGTCCCTCTTCTATAGTGGGTACTTCCAACCTCCCCTCCCCCCCAGGATGCCCTCCCATCCATCATCCCTCCTCTCAACCCCCTTCCCCCTATTCTCCTGTAGGTTGAGATATCCCATTTAGTATGTATGTCATTCTCTCCCTGAACCAAATTCAATGAGAATGTGGTTATGCCTTTTTGCCTTCCTATTCTTCCCCTCCCTTGCAACCACTTCCCCTTGCTTCTTCTACATGAGATAATTTACCCTACCCTGTCTCTCCCCATCTCCTCTTTCCACTTCCCTCTCTCATCTCATAATTTCACCTCCCTTCCCAACAAATTCAACCTATGCCCTCTCTCCATATATAACTGTAACCATATACACACATTCACATATGTATTCATATGACCATACACCCTTCTTCCATTATTTTCATAGTGAGAAAGATTTCATCAGTCACAGTAATTGTTTTTCCATATAGGAATGTAAATAGTTCAACTTTGATAAGTTCCTTTTGATTTCTTTTCCCTGATTACCTTCTCAGGCATCTCTTGCTTCTTGTGTCTGGATGTCAAATTTTCTATTCGATTCTGGTTTTTTCCTCAAGAATGCTTGAAAGTCCTCATAAAGTCATGAGCTTCCATTTGCTCCAGTCTAACTCTGAAGGAATGAATCTCCTCAGTGAACTTTTCAGATTCTTTTTCCATCTGGCAAATTCGACTTTTTAAGGCATTCTTCTCCTCATTGCCCTTTTGGGCCTCCTTTGCCATTTGAGTTAGTCTATTTTTTAAGGTGTTGTTTTCCTCAGTCAGGCTGTTGACCCTCATTTCATACTTTTCCTGCATCCTTCTCATTTCTCTTTCCAATTTTTCCTCCACTTCTCTTATTTGATTTTTAAAGTCCTTCTTAAGGTCCTCTATGGCCTGCAACCCGCTCATGTTTTCCCCTGGGGCTTTTGGAGCAGGACTTCTGACCTCACAGTCCTCTTCCCCTATGCTTCGACCCTCTTTGCCCCCAAAGTAGGAGTCTAGGGTTGCTTTTTTCTGTTTAATTTGTTTCCTTTGTCTTGGCATGTTGCCACTTAATTACTTGACTTTTGGGCTTGTTGCCACAGTATGGCTTTAAGGCCAGATAGAGGAATTTTCATCCCAAACGTGTGGGGGGCAACTTCCGTTTCTGGCAAGCTGGAAACCCTCCCACGACCTCCACCCCAGATCACAATGCAGATCCAGGGAGGTTAAAGCAAGAGCGATTACCCCCCAAGACTGATCGCTGGATCTCCCTACAGTTCTCAGGCCAGGAGCTGGATCTGCCTCTTAAAACTACAAAATGTCGAGTCTCCTCAGTGGCTTCTAGCCCCCAGGGGAGGAAGCTGATGCATTCCCCAAATACTGGTCCCAAAGTCCATAGTGCACTAACCTCTCACTTTGTCCTAGGCATGTCTTTGTTGATAATTCTGGAATTGCCACAACTGCTGGTGTTCTGGGGTCCCTCCAGCCGGCTGCTGGCCCTGTCTCCCTGGGGCTAAAACCTTGGCTCAGGCACTCAGCTGTGCTCGGCTCCCCAAGCTCGCCTCCCTGCACTCTGTGCGCTGTGTGCTGCAGGCTCCCAGACTGCTGCGCTGGTCCTTCCTGCAGGGCTGCTGGGCTGTCCTCAGCGGGAGGTTAGCTTCTCTGTGTCGTTCTGTGGGTGCTGGGGCTCCAGAAGTTGTTCAGAGTCCCCTTTTACATAGTTTGGAGGTAATCTGGGGGCAGAGTGGCTTGGAGGCGCTGTTTCTACTCCGCCATCTTGGCTCTGACCCCTCACTAGTGACTCTTAATGTACCTCAGACTCTACTTATTATCTACAGTGAAAGCTGAGGCAGCTTGGATAAAGTATTGAATTTGGCATCAAAAAGACCTAGATTCAAATTTCTAGTCACAACATTTAAGCTTTCTAAAATTTTAAGCAACTCTGAAACCTGTCTATTAAGACGTAGTGACAAAAATCACAGATACTTGATATATATAAAGTCAATCCCCAAAGGAAATTTCCAAGTGCTCACTCTCAAACCTATGTTCAATCCCTCTCTCGTTCCTGCTTAACCTTTATCTCCATGTGTAGATACCCAATACATGCATGTAAACACAATTATGGATATATAGATATGTAATTTATAAATGATTCTATTTCATAAACCAAAACTATTTTTTGCTCTGTCTTTTAGTAATAGTGAAATATGTACAGATCTGCTGATGAAGACCTTTAATTTTATTGTTCCAATAAAAGCATTTAAATCATTACCTTTTATAAATGTATGCTGAAGGAGAAATATATGAATTATTTTCCAAAAACTACCTTCCCTTATTAATTATAAGAATCTCTTCTTAAATGAACAATTTCAGCTAATTAAAAACTCCAGTTTATTCCTTTTAGACAACATTCTTACTCCTTCCCCTCATATTCATGTAACACTAGAAAAATATCTATTTTATGGGGTTCTTAATTTTACATTCTTGGCTTTTTTTGTGTGAGTAGAGCTTTGAAGTTGAGGCAATACTAGCCAAAAACAATCAACAATAGATGAAATCCAGTGTTCAGTTTGTTGTTGAGCTAAATGTTACTCTCTCATGGTGCAGTGACTAAAGCTTTGCTTAAAGGAAGTGGGACAAGACAAAACAGACATTCCATGTCTCAGAGGGAAGAGAAGTACCTGGAGGGTCTAGCTCACAGAAATCACTGGCACAGCAAATTTTGTTCCACTTTTAACAGATGCTACTCTGAATAGGTTGAAAATGATTGTGAATAATCAAATCATATCAAACTTACAGATTTTATTGAGCACCTAGTATCTGTTAAGTCCTGTGCTGGAAGCTACAATTACTGAGCGAGTGAAAACCCCATGACAATTAAAGAAAACCTTTAATGTTGTCATTTTTTGAGTCAGTGTAATTGGTGTAGTGGTAATCAGAATAGAATTTTTGTCTCCAGCCATTTAACCTCACAGAATCTGAGTTTGGGGTATTATTGTTTTGTTTTTTTTAATTTGTAAAATAAGTGTAGTAAGTTTTTCTTTTTCACAGAGTTGTGAAGGTTGAAAGAGATAATGTTCATGAGCATCCTTTGTATAATGACAACTTAAGTGATTATTCTTACCTGAAGGCTATGTGTGGTGGGTAGCATGTTGCACTTAGACTAAGAAAGAAGTTCAGTAGTTCCTCCAGGCACTTTTTAGCAGAGTAACCCATGGGTAAGTGACAGTCTCTATGAGTGGCAGTTTCCTCACCTTTTTAATGGGGAGAATGATAGGATTACCTCTCAGGGTTGTTTTGAGGATCAAACGAGATAGTATTTTAAAATGTTTTGTAATCGATAAAGTGCTGTGCAAATATTAGCTCTGATTATTTTATATTTAAAAGACACTTGCTAAGTAAAAGGACAGTCTGTCATGCAGAGCTGGAACTAGCAATTCTGGTGTCATTGTCAAGTACACAAAGCATGCCACAGGAAAAATCAGCATGAGAGTCACTGTCAGACCAACTATTAAGACAGATGTGATTAATGGCGAGAAAGAGAACTTGGATTTGGGGATACATGGTCACCTTTGCAAAGAAACCCAGGGAGAGAGACATAGATCTCAAGATTCTAAGTAGTTGTTACTAAAGAGGCTACTGTCAAGGGAAGGAACAGGCCAGGGTATGCCATGGAGGAGTATCTCACCTGGGTTACAGGAATGGAGGATAGCAGAAAAAAACAAACAATGTTGTAGCTTTCTATTTTAATTTATTGTTGTTGCTAACCAGGAGCTAAGTAACTCTTTTCTACCTGCTGAAGGTATAATAAGCATTATCAATGTCTAATAAATTTTGATGGGTACCCTGTGTTCAAGTCCTAGTCAGTCTGCCCACCTATGCACCCATATACACAGAGAATCATAGCTCTATACTCAAAAGCTATTCTACAGTATGATGATGATGATGAGTGATAGCTAGGAGATTTATACATATGTGACATATGTGTGTATATGTCACTTTATAGTTTATAAAGCAAATGATCTCATTTTATTTGTTATATTGTGAATGTGAATATTCTAAGATGCTGTCATTGATAATGGATTGATTTTTCCCCCCAAGTGTAAATGCTGGCCTGGATTTCAACTGAAGGATGATGGTAAAACATGTGTGGACATGGATGAATGCTCTTCAGGTTTCCCTTGTAGTCAGCAATGCATTAATACATATGGAACCTACAAATGCCTCTGTACAGAAGGGTATGAAATACAACCAGATAACCCAAATGGCTGCAAATCACTCTCAGGTAGGCCATTGAATTTATCCAGGGATGCAACACCAATTATAAATAAACACCTTGAGTTTTGGAGCCTCTCTTATTGCCTATTTTCCTTTGGCCTGCTTCCAAAGAAGCAAAATCAATCCTGGTTTACTAGGATATAGGAATCTGCTTTGCTGTGATTTTGTATTCCTTACACATATTACTTTGTGCATAATTACAGTGTATTATGATATTTTGAATTATTAAGTGCTCACTGGGCTTGGGGAGTACTCAGGAGAAGCAGAAAGAAGTATCTCTGGCATCGCTGCTGTGTCACATGTTCTTGGGAATAAGTTTGGCCTAGAATGTTAAATAGCTTAGTAGGACATGGCTCTGAGCTGTAATGCCCAATTCACTTTATGCCCCATTAAAAATCAAAGTTGTGACAGCATGTCTTGCCTTGCTTTTGTGTGTGATAATTCAAAAATGGGCTTCCGTCACTTATGTTAATATTGACAAGTTAAATCCTGAAAACGGTTGGCCGCACATTTGTTTCAAAGGAAATTTCCTACTACCTCTTTCTGGAATGCTGTAAGGAATAGAGATGAGAAGTTGCTTTTTGACTGGTTAACAAAGCTTTGCCCATCAATAAGGGGAAAAATCCATCCCAATTAGAATTGTTTCCATTCTAGATTATTTTGGGGCTATCCCCATAACCAGTTGGTGGATTCTCCAGGTCCACTGATTTGCTCTCCTCCCATTCTGTTTGTAGTTACTCTTCCCTTCCTGCTAACACTTTTATCTATATTATGGAGTCAGAAATGGGAAATAATTAAACCATTTGAATTCGTTCTTTCATGTAAGCTTACATAAAGATTTTGTGGATGGACCAGGGGAAAGCTATGACTAAAATGGAGATTATAGATAATGTCTGTGCCATAGATATCTCCCAATACGAATAACTGGAACAAGTTTGTCATCTCTTGCATTACACATTATTATGTATGCAGCATAAGTTTCTATTCCTCAAAAACTCAGTTTCTGAAGGAATATATATTTTGTTTTGAAAAACACAATTGGTTAATTATCTCTATAATATTGATTTTTTTTTATTGCAAAAGTTCAGCCTTTAAAAAAAAAGTAAAACAGGGCCTAATAAACTATAGAACATGTTTTACAAAGCATAAAATAAAACCCAATTTTATACATTTGTGGGGGGGGCAGGGCATAGAAATTTCATTGATATAAGGAAACTCTCTACTATTGAAGACCAGAAATTTTTCTTCAGTTTATAATCTTAGAAAGTTTTTTTGGTTATTGAAAGGTTAAGTAACTACCCCAAGGTCATACAGTAAGGATGTATTAGACTTGAACTCAGGACTTTCTGGTACTGAGACCAGATCTTCTATTTTACTACTCTCATCAATATGAGCAGTATCTACTCTAAAACTAAAGAAATTTGGTCAAGTAAATAAATGTATTCATTTTGCATAAATTAGTTCCATGAGGGAAAGTAACTAGCTTTTAGACTACTTGTCCAAATAAATGGTATCCCAAATAATAAAAACTGTTTATCATGCTAATAGATTTTGTCTAGGAAGTCAGGCTAGATGATGAGAAGACTAAAGAAAGCCTGGCAGTATATTTAGGGACTTGTCAAATCTTTATCTCATCTAATTCTAGGCTTTACAGTTAAATAAGGAATTTATGAAACTAGGATAGGGTGGAACGGAAAGAGCAATGATCAAGGAATTAGAAAATATGACTTCTGAAGAAAAGTAAAAAGAACTGTGATAATGAAGCCTTGAGGAGAAATTTGGTAGTCACTCTTAAGAAAATGGAAAATTTTCAGGAATACTATTATATTATCAAATGAAGATAAAATAAAAACATTAGTTAAAGGAGTAATTTTAAATGGAAAGGACATATTTCCTTAATATAAGACAGTTCTGTGGAATGGGTAACTGAGCCAAATGTGGAGTATTGTAATATTCTAAATATCTAGAAAAATAAAAGTGACTACCTCTTGAGGCGTGGGTCTGCCACAAAGGTGAGTTATGCATTAGATGCTGTTTATAGAGCCAGTCAAGTCAAATTTTTAGCCAAAGAAAACTATGGTGTTTTTAATAATTAGTTTTAAATCGATTATCAAGATGAGCAATGAAAAAGAATTATGACAGATTGACTGTTACTAGGTACTGGTCAGCTCCTTCATAAAACTACTTGTTTGTATGCTTTAAAAATTCATCGGGCAGCTTACATTTCTCTACAATTTGGGACATATCCAGACTGTGGCATCTTCTGTTTGTGACTAATAATTTAAGAGGATAACATATATATTTTAAAATTTATATCATTGTATTCACACAGGTAAAAGAAATCTGAGGGGGAAAAGTTAACAATGTTAACAATGTTAGTCTAATATATTCTTCTTTTTCCGTGGATTTAGATGAAGAACCCTTCTTAATTCTTGCAGACCATCATGAAATAAGAAAAATTAGCACTGATGGATCCAACTATACACTGTTGAAACAGGTACAGTGGTGTGATTGTGATTGATTTTTAATGCTTATTTCTTTGATTTTGTTTCCTGATGTACCATTTGGAAGTAAGAAGCATTGTCACAACTTGGGAAATGTGAGCATTTTTTTAACCTTAATGTAGGAACTTTCATAGTATATGATGGTTCACACATCTGTGTGGAGATACAAAGAAAAATAAAATGTGATCCCTGTTCTTACTGAGCTAAGACTAACATGGAGATGACAGCTTTAAAATGACTATTATACATAGCAGAAAATAAAGATGGCTTCCAGTTCTGATTTCTTTTAATGTATACTAAAAGAAATGAAATCGTGTTTCATTAACCATGTGTTTTTTACATAAATAGCAATTAACTTACCTAGAAATACCTATGAGCTAAGTGAGGACATTTTAGCAGTGGAGGCTTGCCTTTGTGCAGGATGTGTCAGAGTTGGGGGGAGCCATAAGAGAGGGCAAGGAATAGTCATTTATGTAGCATACCTATGTGCCAGATGCTATGATAACTGCTTTACAATTATTATCTCATTTTCATCCTCACAACAAGCCTGAGAAGTAGGAGCTCTTATTATCCCCACTTTACATTAAAGGAACAGTGTTTCTCACTTAGCATCACACATAGAACTTCTGCAAAAAAATCACCTATGGATGCCAAAATTATACTTCTTGCATTATATTAATGAATTTAGATAAAGGAAATCCGATTTGAATTTGACATATAAACTTTAATTGAAGCCACAAACACATGTACAGAAATTTACATTGTGAACACATCTGTGTAAGTAAGTTTCTGGGGTTGGATTTAAACTCCGATCTTACTGCCTTCAGGCCCAGGACTCTATATATTGTGCTGCTTAGCTGCCTTAAACTCAGATACCCTTGGCATTGAGATCATCTCTCAAGGAGAAACCTTAATAGTGAGTCTCCCTGTATTTAGGCAGACTGGTCCTTAGTACTAAGCCAGACAGGGAATCTGCCTCTATGCTTCTATTTGAAGTTGCAGTTTGGCAACAACTGCCAGGCTTTTGATTCCCTATAATAACCTTTTAGAATCAAAGGTCACCTCTAAACCCTGAAGAGGTTATTCTTAAAGAATAGTTTTTATCTATGCATGCTAGACCTTAAATATATTCACCAAATTTAGAAAATGTGTTTTTAATAGTATGGGTTTTTTTTTTTTTTGAATGAGAATTAATCAAGTAGCTTCAGAAATGCTAACCAATTCAATTTAAACTGTACCTTTTATTCTAGTGAAATTGTGTGGAGAAACACAACACAATTTCCCAAATTAATCATCTTGAACCAAAGGGTGCAAATCTTCAGCTAAAGAAATGAGAGAAGCAAATAGGATTTTGATGAAACCAATTTTCAGTTCTGAAACCACTGGGATAACAGCAGCTTTCAGACATTACTTTGGCCATGCCCCCTAGCTATTTTAATGTATCTTCCCTACTATTCCATAAAGAGAACAATGCACTCTTCTTTTCTGTGGATACTATTTAGAGTAAGACTTACGAAGAAACTGACAAGTTTGGTGAAATGGGAATATATATATGTGTGTACATATATACACATTTATATTATAAATTCATATATATGTAATAATTATAATAGCTAGTACTTATCTAGTGCCTTAAGTTTTGCAGAGTACTTTACAAATATTAATTCATTTTATTGTCACAACAGTTCTTGTGGATAGGTGTTGCTCTTATTTTGCAGATTGAGGAACTTAGTTAGATAGAGGTTAAGCGATTTGCCCATGTTCACACACCCAATGAGTGATTGAGGGGGGATTTGAACTCAGGTTTTCTGACTCCATGTCCAGTGTTCTGTCCACTGTGTCATCTAGCTGCTTGTAAAGAGACACACACATATTCACAATGTAAATTCCTGTATGTGTGTTTGTGGTTTCGAGTAATTAAAGTTTATGTGTCAAATTCAAATTGGATTTTCATTATCTAAATTCATTAATACAAAGAAAGAAGGAGTATAATTTTGGCATCCATAGGTGATTATTTGCTGAGGTTCTATGCATGAATATGTGTTTCTAATTTAGTCTCCTTTTAGTGCCTCACAACTATCATTGTTACAATTTTTCCTCCTGAGAGAGAGAGTATTGCAGTAGGGAGAATGATCGTAATATAGTTGCTACTATAATCAATTGATTACTTGAGTCTATCTGAAATATACTGGTTATAATTTAGAATTTTCTTTAAACCTATGTACTTAATGCCCAGGTAGGTGTGATTAAATTGATTGACCTAAAAGATTTTCTTAAGTGTTTATTGTGTGCATAGATTAGATATTCAGGTGCTACATTTTTTTTTTCTGTCAAGTTTTATAAAGACTTATGAAGGACAGTGAGTATTGGTTAGCATCTGTCATTGGTAATGATGTGCAGTATCTTTAGGAAGCTTAAAAGAGTTTCTAAAGGCACTAATAGGTGAATTAACTTGTCCAGGGTTACACAAATGATATTGTTATTAAGGATACTCCAGATTTAATTGGTTTTCTGGTAGCAAGGAAGGATTTTCATTGAGCCATCATTATACTCTTGTCTGGTTCCTTGTTGTGACCACATAGAATGTCTATGTGTGGAACTCAACACTCTGGTTCTCTATTTCATTCTGATACCAGAGAACAGAATGTTTCACATATAAAACTAACTAGTCAACATAGTCATTTTATAGTGGACTTGACCTTATTAACATCATGTTCTAACCTACTGATATCAGAAATGCCTCAATAGGCCCTAAGTACCATAAGAGCCTTGGCTCTTAGAATGTTTAGTGTCTAACAAGACCTACCCTATATTGGTTCTAGTCTTGGATCTTCCTCAGTCATGCAGATCTTCCTATTCCATTTAATTCAATACCTACTATGAGCATTGTGCTTGGGATATAAAGGGTGAAAAGTTGTATCCTTTCTCCTGTAGTTCAGCATAAATCCTACTAGGATAGGATAAGTTTTTAATCAAAACCTTCCTTTTTTCTGTCGCATCTTTGCCACAACTAGTTGTCACAATGCATAGGGCACTGGGCCTGGATTTAGGAAGAATTGAGTTCAAATACAGCGTCAGGCACTTACAGGTGATGTGACCCTGGTCAAGTCATTTAACCTTATCTGGCTCAGTTTCGTCATTTGTAAAATGAGCTGGAAAAAGAAATGGCAAAACACTCCAGTATCTTTGCCAAGAAAACGCCAAAATGGTGTCATGAAGAGTCAGATATAACTGAAACAACTGAACAACAAAACAAATACATTTGGATATTTCTAATGATCCTGTGAAATAGATAGCATAAGAATATAGAGTAGAGAATAAACCTGTAATTTCATTTGCACAGACAATTTAAGAATGCGGACATTCTCTCTACTGATAAAAATTTGTACCTGTTCTGCAAATTATAGGCTTAGACATTTGCTTGAAGAACTGAGAAGGCCTGTCGTTTGCTAAGGATCACTCATGTGTCAAGAGAAGAGAGCTGACCTACTAGACCCACTCTTTATCTAGCATACATTGCTGTCTCTCTATATTATTAATATAAAAATTATGGTTTAATAATGTAATTGTATACATTGCAATTCCTTCGTTTGCAGAGGAGGAAACTAAGTGTCAGAGAAAGTGATTTTTTACAAGGTCAAGGAAGTAAGTGATAGGCCTAAGTTTCTGACTCCAACCCCAGCGATCTTTCCATTATGCTGCACTGAAAACTTTGGAGCACTGAGTGATTTTTATAGTTGATTTGGTGTTTGGATTCAGTCCAGGTCTAAGAACTATAAAGCCCTATGAAACTTAAGTTGTCACTATAGTTAAACCTTGAGACAAGTTCTAAAATGCATCTAAATTCCTGGGATCCTTAAGACCTACTAATAGCTGGAGAGATTAGCTACTGGCAATTTTTTTTTTTTGGCCTCAAGAGATTCCTTGTCCCTATTTGAATTGGAACTGGTACCCTATTCACCTGTTGTTGTTTTGTAGATAAGTCATTTAGAAGTTTTCCCTCCCCATTTGGGGTTTTCTTAGCAAAGATACTGGAATATATTGCCATTTTCTTCTCTAGCTCATTTTATAGATGAGGAAACTCAGGTAAACAGGGGTAAGTGACAGCTAGTCACATGGGTGGTAAGTGTTTAAGGCTGGATTTGAACTCAGGTCCTTCTGACTCCAGGGTCAGCACTCTATCCACTATGCTACCTAGCTGCCCACCCAACTTAGATTTAATTAGAATTAGCCTGAATCCATTGATAGAATGTGACCGTGTATTTCATTGAGGACTTTGCCCACTGGCATTCACCCCAGTTAATTATTAATTCATAAGTTTTTTTTTTACATATTCATAAACCATTCTTGAACAATGAGAAGTCAGTCCATGTGTTTAAAACTCTGACCTAAGATCTTTTAGTCCACTGAGCTAGTAAATCTATAAACCCAAACAACAGGTTAGAGTTAAAATAACCCCCAAGCAATCATTTGAACAACTATGTAGCTAAGAAGATGCCCAGGATATGGATACACAATCCCCAAATCAAATCAGTCAGACTGCAGAACTGCCAAACCAAAGATCTGTAGCCGCCAGAAACTCATCAACTGCATTTCTGTTGTGTTACCTGCTAAAAAATGCATAACCATTAGTCTGAAGGGAGACATTTCTTCACATTTCAACCATGTAGAATAATCAGATGATGATTACTCAGTTCCCTTTTGGCCAAATGCACACCTAAGGTTATATCTTTTAAATTCTAATATGATACTGTATCGCCTAAGGGGCTATTTGAAGCATGAAAGGGAAGGAAGCTCATCTATGTTGTTGTTGGGACAAGAGCATACGGGGAAACTAAGATTTCTAAGCCTTCTCCCCTGTCTTTCAAATGATGTCTATGCAAGGCTAGCTTTAAATCTTTAGAGATATTTTTTTCTACCTCTCTGATTCAGAAATGCTCTTCCCCCACCCACTTTGGTTAACTAACCAAGTAATTTAGGAAATGTATTCTAAGCTAAAATTAGACTGATGTTAGATCACTAGTATTCACATTTACCTCCTTAAAGGTAAAATTACTTAAAAAAATCATTATCTCATAACACAGTTCTGTGTTACCTACTCTGATTATTTTTCTAAATAAATCATGAAGTCATCTTAAATATGTAGTATAGAAATATGTAAACACACTGGGTTCTTTTATTGCTTGTAAATGTTGTTTACTTTGACTATCATTATATGACATTTGCTTATGAATATATGATTACACCTGTGAGTTCATAACATGCTGTGGAAAAATATTTGTCTAAAATAAAATGTCAAAATAAAATAACATTTTAAATTTATCCCTTTTAATTTTAGGGATTAAACAATGTGATTGCTATAGACTTTGACTACAGAGAAGAGTTCATTTATTGGATTGATTCCAGCCGACCAAATGGCAGCCGAATAAATAGAATGTATCTAAATGGAAGTGACATTAAGGTAACTAGAAACTAACAGAGATGGAATTACTAGAATAATGTTATTAGTATGGTTGAATGGAATAGGTAATGTTAGTTGATGGTAATGACCCAACTTGTATAGAGAATTAGATTGGCTTAAATTTCACATCTGTACAATATAAGTTGATAAACACTTAAAAGGGTAATAGGGGATTTTTCATGATCATATTTCATTAGGGCACATTACCTGTGATAAGATAAAATCAAATCAGGTAAATATAATTTGAGCTTTTTATCACAACCTTAGAAAACATGATGAATGCCTCTGGTTTTAGTTAATTGCAATCCAAGGTTCGATTGTCTTGATTTATATAGTACAGAATAAGTTGAATTTGAGAACTGGTAATTATATAATTAAATAAAAGATTCTAGATTGAAAACAGCAATATGAGAATTAATTCACAACAGATGGAGATAATTGAATGTATATATGTTAGATCATGAAAGTTCTAATTAATACTATTATGATGAAATTTCATGTTCCAACCTTAGATATGGAAAAGCTTTGTCAAATTGGGATTACTGTCTCCCCTTCCGTAATTATCATCCTGAGTTTTAGAGCAAATTAATCTCTGCCAAAGATTATTAACTCCATTAAGATGTGTATTGCAGTCTGTTATAAAGCAGTTTCTAAGTATAGAGAACATGGCCATAATTAAATGTTTTAGATAGCCTGTTTTAAAAGCCTAAGACATTGGTGAGTTTTTCTTTAGGGTAAAGGTTTTAGATGTTTCAGAAACTCATTATAGCATAGGCTATATTTCCCCAATGCCAAAAACAAACAATTGTTTCAACTATCTCACTAAAAAAAAAAATCAATCAACCTCCACTCTTCCATATTGATATTGTTGTTGTTCAATCGGGTCCAACTTTTTGTGACCCTATATGGGGTTTTCTTGGCAAAGATACTGGAGTGGTTTGCCATTCCTTCTCCAGCTCATTTTACAAATGAGGTAATTGAGGCAAATAGGGTTAAGTGACTTGTCCAGGGTCACATAGCTAATAAGTGTCTGAGGCTGAATTTAAACTCATTTTTTTCCCCTGATGCCAAACCTGGTACTTTTTTCACTATTCCACCTAGCTCTGACAATTCCACATTGTGAGACCAAATAAAGTCAATTAAACATTTCACTTTCTAATGGATGGCTTAAATTTAACTTTACCATTGAAAGTTATGTCTTTGTTCAAGTTTGTATCAAATAATTCAGGTTGGTTTTATATATTTTAAGACTCTCGGGTGTTTTAGCCAAAGTGGTCATGATTTTATTGTAATACCTTTAACATTTCCACTGTTGCACTCAACTTTATTATAGCCTGGTATGAAGCCACAGAATTGTACATAATGCATCTTTCTTCCCTAGGGCTGCCTGCTTACTTGGTCAACTATAAAATAGTTGGCCATCTCCCAGCATGCCCTTTTATGACAGTAGTAGTGACTTGATGCCAGTTTTGATCTTAAAAGTATATCATACAGTACAGACTCTTTCTGTCCTCTATTCTATTGTGTACACTTCTATGACATAACTGATATCTTCAAACTTTTCTGCTGCTGGCATTGGTTTTGCTTGATCTAAATTATTTTTGTTGTATCCAAGTGATATGTACCTATAGTTCAAATTAATGTCCCTGAGAAAACTGACATTTCTTCCCTTCACTGTAATATATCCATAAAATAAATAGAAATGAACATTACCCCCCAATTCAGTCATTTTAATTTACCATTTACATGGTCCCCAACAAGAACCCCAAAAGAAGTTATTGCTACTTAAGATTCTACCAAATGAGATTTTTGGTCATTTAATATATGCCTCATTTGTATAAATACATCTCATTTTCCAGGAAATTTATTCTTATGATTAGCCAGAACTGGTAAGAGGATATATATTTGCCTCTGTTAGTTTGTATTCAAGATGCATGATATAGAGTTGTTATTTTTTTTTAATTTCCTTCCCACTTTTTTTTCATTCAAGTAGTGAAAGGAGTGTTGGCAGAGTGAAGGAAACTTGTAAGAAATAATAAATCTTCTCTAGGGAACCCATGAAGTATCAATGGTTACTTTTGATTTTTGTACAAATTTCTTTGGTTCCTTCTTTTTTTTCTTTCCTTCCTTCCTTCCTTCTTTCCTTCCATTATTCCTTCCTTCCTTCCTTCCATCATTCCTTTCTTCCTTCCTTCTTTCCTTCCTTCCTTCCTTCTTTCTTTCCTTTCTTCCTCCCTCCCTTTCTTCTTTCCTCCCTTTGTTCCTTCCTCCAGTCCTTCTTTTCTTCCTTTCTTTTCTTATAACAAATGTCCAAATAGAGAAGTATCATTAAAACATGATCAACAACTGTGCAGTCCAGTCCTACCCGATTTAAAAAAAAAAATTTAAATCAGTATCGTCTCTACATGTAGAAGTAAATTGTATGATTTAAATATTGTCTAAATTCAGTTTCTAAGTTTGGAATACAAATCCTATATCTTTTTAAAAAATCAAGAAATAATCGTTCAGTTCTTACTCTAGCATTTACATTTTTAACAAGTTTAATCTTTTTTTTTTCCGGTTAGGTAGTGCATAACACAGCAGTTCCTAATGCACTTGCTGTTGATTGGATTGGGAAGAACCTTTATTGGTCTGACACAGAAAAAAGAATCATTGAAGTATCCAAACTCAGTGGATTGTACCCTACTATACTTGTGAGCAAAAGACTGAAGTTTCCAAGGGATCTTTCTTTAGATCCTCGGACTGGGTATGTAGCCATAATATAAGACTTTAATTTCAATTATATTTCTGTGTCAACATAATAACAATACAACTCATTACAATAATAACTCAGTTAAGTGGGGGAAAAAAGCCAGCTAGATTGGCATTATCTGTCAGAGCATGGAAAGTTCATGTCAATGCTGTGATTATGTATGTATACACATATATTTTAGATAGGAACTGATTTTAAAAATGCAAATGTGACTACCTGTAATATGGTAAAAGTTAAATATGGTATGATAAAAGTAACTGGGTTTTTTTGTGTTTGTTTTTTGTTGTTTTTTTAAAAAAATGTTTTTACATTTGAGAAGTAGTTGCTCTCTCAGTAGGCTTTTAAATGTATTCTGAAATGCTAGGTTTCATTTGCCTTGATACTTGTGTACTTGCTTGGGGAGCACTGACTAGTAAAATTCTCTTTAAGGCCCTGTGCTATGTTCTAATACCCAGAGCCTGAGGTAGTAAGCATTATTATAAAATTCACAATGGACAGATGGAGAGATCAGTTACTGAGGGCTTATTTTATGTGTCAGGCATTATTCTATGAACTAGAGATTCAAATCCCAACAAGCTAGACAGTCACTGCCTTTGAGGAACTTATATTCTAAAGAAAAAGACAATACAGAAAATGGAATTAGACAGGAGTAGAGAGTAGAAAGTGTGCCCAAAGCATGATGTGGAGCAGGCCTGGAAGGAAGTTCAAGACCCCTGGAAGATGAGGCAAAAGCTCATTTGTCAGATCTGAAGAACCCAGGGATGGACTCTGGGTTACCAGTCAGGAAGAAACAAAAGGTGATGGTCTAAATAGAAAAAAGAGAGGAGCAAAAGAGATAAAGCAAAAGTTTACCTGCCAGAGCTTGGGTACCCAACCAGTCAGTCAACATGTATTCATTAAGTACTATGTGTTAAGCATTGTCCTAAATAATATAGGAATAAAAAAAGGCAAACAAATAAGTAAAAACAATTGAACAAGTTGCTCCTTGTTCCAGCCTCCTGTCTAATGTGGGAGAACCCATTTCCTCTAAAGCATTCCATTCCATTTTTGGCTAGCAATAAATATTAATGTTTTCCTTCTTTCTTTTTTCACATTTATTATTTATTTTTAACATTCTTTTTTTTTTTACAGCTTCAGTTCCAAATTCTCTTCCTTCCTCTAGCCCCTACCCCATATACTGAGCAGGTAAACAATATATCCATTATACATGGGAGATAATGCAAAAAAAATTCCCAAAATTTCCATATTAACCATGTTACAAAAAAGCAAGAAAAATAAAGAAGATTAAAAAATTGTATTTCAGTTTGCACTCAGAATCCATTAGTTTTCTTTTAGGAGACAGATAGCACTGAGCTTTTTTCTTTATTTTAAATGTAAATCTGTTACTTGGCAGCTTTCTATAATTGAAAGAAATCTAATCATTCTTCCAAATAATTTCCCTTCCGATACTTGGTGATATCTATTTTCTTTTTTTGCTTTTTGAAGCGGGGAAGGTAGGGCAATTGGGGTTAAGTGATTTGCCCAAAGCCACATGGCCAGTTTTGTGTTAAGTATCTGAAGTTGGATTTGAACTCGGGTCCTCCTGACTCCAAGGCTGGTTCTCTATTCACTGTGCCACCTAGCCGCCCCAGATATCTCTTATTTTTCTACTCTCTAAATCTTTTCTTCTTCAGGCTAGAACTGAACACAATCATGTGGTCTGATGGGTGCAAAATATAATGGGAGCATCGCTCTCTATGTTGTAGATACTGTACCCCTTGATTTAGCCTAAGATAACCATAGTTTCCTCCTCCCCTTCATACACACACACACACACACACACACACACACACACACACACACACACACACACACCCCTACTATATTTGCCTGTTGATTCATATTGAGCTGGTAGTCCAATAAAACTCCATCTTTCTTCAGATGAACTACCTTCATCACTTCTCCCCCATTCTGATCTTGAGGAATTGATTTTCTGAGCCCAAATGCAAGACATTCATCTTTATTAAGTTTCATTTCATTCGATTTGGCACAATATTCTTTTCTCTCAAGATCTTTTTGCCTCATGACTGTCTAATTCAACATATTATCTAACCTGCCTAGCTTTGTCATCTACACATTCCAAAATGTTAAATAGTTGTGGAATTGGGTAGATCTCAGAAGATTATCCAATTCATTTTCTTTTTAAATTCCTTATCATGTTACACCAAAGGTATCCTTGAAATATCTTTAAAGTGAAATTATGTTTTAATTTGTTTCATTTATGTGTTACATTTTTTATTCTATTGTTGCAAGCCACGTAATGTGCTGAAATTTATTTAAGCCTTTGTTTCTTTAGTTTAGTGGATAAATATGTCCTTTATGATTGAATATTCAATTTATGAATACATATCCTAATGAAATGTGATATTGAAATCTATGTACACCATTTTGACATTGAACAACTTTTATTTACTGACCTTTTCTTTCTTCTCTTTTCTTTTTTTCTTTTCTTTTTTTTTTAAACAAATACTTTATTAACTTCTGTTTTACATCATTCATTTCCGCCAGATTTTGAGTTACAATCATTTTCCCCCCATTATTCCCCTACCCAACCTCCCAGAATAGCAGTCCCACAAGATATCACTTCCTCCAATCTGCTCTCTCCCTTACCTTCTCCCATACCCCCATCGACTTTTCCATTAGAGGAAGATGAATCTTTGTGTCCCAATGCCTGCACATCTTATCTCCCAATTATAGGCAAGAGTATTAATAATAGTATTTATATATATATATTTGAAACATTTAATGTTACGACCTCGAATTTCAGATCCATTTCCTTCCTCCCTTGTCACCCATTCCCTCTTGGGAGATAAGTAATTCAGTATATATTGTACATGTCTAGCTATGCAAAACATTATCATAGTAGATATATTGTACAAGGCTGCTTATAATTCCCCCCCACTCATCCCACCCCCACCTGGTCCATTCCCTACTTGATCCTGTCCCTCTTTTATAGTGGGTACTTCCAACCTCCCCTCACCCAAGGATGCCCTCCCATCCATCATCCCTCCTCTCATCCCCCTTCCCCCTATCCTGCTGCAGGTTGAGATATCCCATTTAGTATGTATGTCATTTTCTCCCTGAACCAAATTCAACGTGAATGTGGTTTTGCCTTTTTAGCCTTCCTTATTCTCCCCCTCCTTTGCAGCCACTTCCCCTACATGAGATAGTTTACCCTACCATGTCTCTCCCCATCTCCTCTTGCCACTTTCCTCTCTCACCTCATAATTTCATCCCTTGAGTATTCTCCCTTCCCAACAAATTCAACCTATGCCCTCTATCCATATATAACTGTAACCATATACACACACATTGACATATGTATTCATATGACCACACACCCTTCTTCCATTATTTTCATAGTGAGAAAGATATCATCAGTCACTGTTATTGCGTTTCCATATAGGAATGTAAATAGTTCAACTTTGATAAGTTCCTTTTGATTTCTTTTCCCTGATTACCTTCTCAGGCATCTCTTCCTTCTTGTGTCTGGGTGTCAGATTTTCTATTCAATTCTGGTTTTTTCCTCAAGAATGCTTGAAAGTCCTCTATTCCACTGAATGACCATATTTTCCCTGAAACAAAATACTCAGTTTTGCTGGGTAGGTGACCCTTGGGTTCATTCCCAGCTCTTTTGCCCTCTGGAATATCATATTCCTTGCCCTTCAATCCCTCAGTGTAGAAGCTGCCAGGTCCTGGGCTATTCTGATTGTGTTTCCACAATATAGAAATTGTTTCTTCCTGGCTGCTTGTAGTATTTTCTCCTTGATCTGGGGATTCTGGAACCTGGCTATATTTCTGGGAGTTTTCTTTTTGGGATCTTTTTCAGGAGGTGATCGGTGGATTCTTTAAATCTCTATTTTGCCCTCTGGATCTAAAACATCAGGGCAGTTTTCCTTGAGAATTTCTTGAAGGGTGATTTCTAGGTTCTTTCCTTGATCATGGCTTTCAGGTAGTCCAATAATTTTTAAATTGTCTCTCCTGGATCTATTCTCCAGGTCAGTGGTTTTTTTCCATGAGATATTTCACATTGCCTTCTAATCTTTCATTTGTTTGGATCTGCTGAACAGCATCTTGATTTCTCATAAAGTCATTAGCTTCCATTTGCTCCAATCTAACTCTGAAGGAATGAATCTCCTCAATGAACTTTTGAGATTCTTTTTCCATCTGGCAAATTCGACTTTTTAAGGCATTCTTCTCCTCATTGCCCTTTTGGGCCTCCTTTGCCATTTGAGCTAGTCTATTTTTTTAGGTGTTGTTTTCCTCAGTCAGGCTGTTGACCCTCATTTCATACTTTTCCTGCATCCTTCTCATTTCTCTTTCTAATTTTTCCTCCACTTCTCTTATTTGATTTTAAAGTCCTTCTTAAGGTCCTCTATGGCCTGCAACCCGCTCATGTTTTCCCCTGGGGCTTTTGGAGCAGGACTTCTGACCTCACAGTTCTTTTCCCGCTCTATGCCCCCAAAATAGGAGTCTAGGGTTGCATTTTTCTGTTTCCTTTGCCTTGGCATGTTGCTACTTAATTGCTTGACTTTTGGGCTTGTTGCCACACTATGGCTTTAAGGCCAGATAGAGGAATTTTCGTCCCGAACCTGTGGGGGGCAACTTCCGTTTCTGGCAAGCCAAAAAACCACCCACAACTTCCACCCTAGATCACAATCCAGATCCAGGGAGGTTAAAGCAAGAGCGATTACCCCCCAAGACTGATCGCTGGATCTCCCCACGATTTGTAGGCTGGGAGCAGGAAATGCCTCTGAAAACTACACAGTGGTGTGTCTCCTCAGCAGCTTCTAGCCCCCAGGGGAGGGAGCTGATGCATTCCCCAAATACAGGTCCCAAAGTCCATAGGACACTAACCTCTTACTTTGTCCTAGGCAAGTCTATGTTGATAATTCTGGAATCTCCACAGTTCCTGGTGTTCTGGGGTTCCTCCAGCTGGCTGCTGGCCCTGCCGCCCTGGGGCTAAAAGCTCAGCTCACGCGGACCTGGGCTCCGCTCGGCTCCTGTGCTCTGTGCGCTGCCGGCTCCCAGACCACTGCGCTGGTCCTTCCTGCAGGGTGCTGGGCTGTCCTCAGCGGGAGGTTAGCTTCTCTGTGTCGTTCTGTAGGTGCTGGGGCTCCAGAAGTTTTTCAGAGTCCTTTTTTACATAGTTTGTGGAGAATCTGGGGGCAGAGAGGCTTGGAAGAGCTGTTTCTACTCCGCCATCTTGGCTCCGCCCCCCTTCTCTTTTCTATTAAATGTTGACATTCATGAAGTTTCTTTCCACAGCCTTCTATTTTCTCCTTACCTGATCTCACTTATTCTGATAGTTTGACTTACATCTCCTTATAGGCTATTTATAAATTGAGAGCCCCAGCCCCAGACACTATTGAGCTTTATTGTCAGATTTCCAGGGTTTGTTGAACCCCTCCATCAGCACCTCAAATTCAACATATACAAAACCAAAATCATCACTTTCCCCTCTGATGATTCCTCTTCCTGACTTTGGCAACTTTGTTCACCAAAATCCTAATTTTTGCATTCCCATAATCCTAATTCCTCTGGCTCACCTTTAATTTACCTTCAACTCATTGTTCTCTAGTTTCTTCTCTCTGAAGAAATTGTCAGTAGTACAACTCTTCTTTTTATATAAATGATGGAACAGAGCCTCAAATAGCACAATTTACTCAATATATAAGAGTATATACATAGTAGTACAGCTAACGAGTAGAGAAACTAGATACAAAACTAAGTTTTCAGACTCTAAGTTCATGCTGTCTCTAATAAATTGCTTCACAATGTCAGCTATACAACCTGTCCCCACCCCAGCACGTGCATGTGCGTGCACCCACACACAGCCATACCCACACCCACACATCCACAGCAAGGTTGCTACAGATTATGTTATTCATTAGCTTTAAATTATATTATATTATTAGGTAGAGGAGGCATTGTTTTATAATTTTCTCATCATAACTTAGAGTGACTATGTATTTACTACAACAATAATTTATTACTAACAGATTCAGTATGTTTAGTAGGCTTGTTGACAACAAAATTGAAGAATTTTTAAAATAGAGTACATAAACTGAAGCAAATAATATAGTAACCACACTTGTTTGAGTCTGCTGTTGTCTAAATTAATTTTAAATATTATTGTTCATTCCAGCATTGCTGTAATCATCTTGTATTATGTTGAAGAGATTTCTTCTTCCTACTACATTGAGTCTATTTCTTGTTGTTCATGTTTCTATGTGGGAAAGTGACCATATCATAGGATATCTTATTTGCACTATCTATAATTTTATGCCTTTATTTTACAATGCATATAATTATTAAAATTACTACTTTGGCTTCTAGAAAGATAATTGTATTACAGATAATAATAATGATGTTAACAATACCTTCCATTTATATAGCAGTTTAAGGCTGCAGAGTGCTTTTCTCCTATACAATGTTCCATCATTCTTTTACTATTGAAATGTTTTCTTTGACATTTCAGTGACTTTTGAATGATGTCAGCTCTTGATCAACTGGATCAGTTATTCTGAGTCACACTATAGTCCCTATTTCTATAATATATTCCTTTCAGATTTAAGAATGGCAGGCAATTGTATTAGCTTCATTCATTCAGAAGTGGGCAGTGATTTTGACCTCTTCACTACAATTTACTACTGAGTGTCCAAGCCACTAGCCAGTTGTCTTGAACCATTGTTAAGTAGCTTCTTTTTCCATACAATACATTTTAAGAAGTAGCTTTAATTTCTAAATGAAGGAAGCATATTTGGCTCATAATAATAGACTTGTAAAGATTCCTGTTTATGAAGCAATAACGGTATCCTAGGCTAACAAACACCTTAGCACTCAGCTTTGTACATTATTTCTCCCAGGTTATAGTTATTATTACCTCATAAACAGAAAGCAGCCTCAAGTTATCATCAACATAAACCCATCTATTAAAATTGTCAATTAAAACACCAAAGTAGTAATTTACTGGGACTATTATGAAAGACTCCTTCAGTTTTCTTTTTCTTTGATAATATTTGGTTTCCTAAGTGAATGTGGAATATTACCACATTAGTAGCTGATAAAAATTGAACCATTTTTATGAAACAATTAAATTCAACTTCTAAATGGGAAAATAAAATGATAGTTTTTCAATTGTGCTGCCATCCAAGTACCCCAGAATGTGACACAAAAAGATGTCACAATCATTTCTATTTCTTAGAAATATGGTTAACTCAACATACAGGGATGCTTAAACTTTTTCCATTTGGGATCCCTTCAGTGCCCCATACAGATTCATGACCCACAGTTTAAGAAGAGCTAGAACCTTATTCAAAAAGAGACAGTAAAAATTGAGCTCCTGTAGGGTAGACAGAGTTTTATATTTGTGTTGTATCCCTAGCAACTGTTCATTACCTTAAGAAATATTTGTTGAATTGAATGAAGGAAATAGCATAAAAATGATGTCATTCTTTGGAGGGAAATCAGTTGGCTCTTTCCATTTCTGATTTGCAATATGTGTTGTTTCGTATATGCAAATGATGGTGCCAGTGGTGTTTCTCTTAGAGAAAGTTGGGCTCTGTAAGAATTTTTAATGAAGAACATGACTTTTTTTTTGGTTTTCTTCAGGAAAGATCACTGTTTTGAAGATTAATTTA
Source organism: Gymnobelideus leadbeateri (assembly GCA_011680675.1). Lineage (NCBI taxonomy): Eukaryota > Metazoa > Chordata > Mammalia > Diprotodontia > Petauridae > Gymnobelideus > Gymnobelideus leadbeateri. The sequence goes on from WOXC01011830.1 coordinate 1,002,097, forward strand.
AATGTCTGAAGTACTTTTATCCCTTCCAGCTATGATGTGCTATTCTGTATTTCAATAATATTATGATTCTAACCTGTTTGTGATAAAATAAATTTTTTATCAATTTATTTATCTTTCCCCTTTGCCTTACTAACCAACTCCACTGTTGACCTTCCTTTCACGATTAATGTCACAGGACTAAGAGGAAGAGTCCACATATATCCTAATCATCCCTGCTAAGTCAAGACTCTAACTATCCCCCAATGATCAATAAACTTTTAATCATGCCTATTTACTTTTCTTCTGTTAATGTGTTCCATGAATCATTCCTTGCCATCCCCTCAAACTAACTCTTCATATGTCTATATACTTCAGTACTTAGCTCCTAGGAAATACAGTTCATAATTTTTGCCTCTCCTTCCTTGTTTTCCCCTAGTTTGTCATAACCCTGAACTGCTTAACCTGCTTTCTAGCCCAGCCTCTTTACTGAAGCTATTCAAAATCACCAGAAAATTCATTATAGCCACATTTAATGACTTTTCTGCATTTGACAATGTTGCTCAACTGCCTCTCTGCTTCGTGGTTTCTCCTCTCACTGTTTCTATGATATGACTCTCTCTCATTTGTCCCCTTACTGGTATAGTTTGACCTTTTTACTAGTAATTCTCCTAAGGTGGGTATCCCCTGACCTCTCTTTTGATTCTCCCTTTTGCCCTCCCTCCCTTAGAAATCTAATCCATTGAGCTTTCTTCGATTCTATTTATAAAGGTAACTCTGATAGGCAATATGACATAATAAATAGTGGGATGGCCTTTAAGTCAGGATGACTCAGGTTCAAGCCTTCTCTCCAAGATAGACAAACAGCCATGGCTGTCACTTTATATCTCAGTGACCCATGCAGCTTTAGGACTGAAAGCTACAGATAAGCTGTCAGTTTTCATTTCTAGAGAAGGTTTCCATACCAGCAATCCTTTACACCAGTGAAATCAAAGATCTAGATCAAAATTTAAAAGATAACTAATATAACTTAGTTACCTATACAACAGGTACTAAAAAAATTATATGCACAGGATCTTGGCATGTACCTTGAACATAGTAGGTGCTCATTAAATAAATTTATTAAATGTAGATTGAATTGGAGTGGGTGATACCTAAATCTGTATATTCATTACTCATCCTCTCCTTCCCCCACCCCAGCATCCTGGTATTTTGCACTTCGTGCTAATATCTATCTTTGGATATTCTGCTGGAAACTTCTCGCCTAAAACTTGCCTCTCCTCCACTCAACCTATTTCTGATGTTTTCCATTCCTGTCTTTGTATTCTCAGAACACAGTAGGCACTAAATAACTGCTTAATAATTGAATTGAATGGTACCACTTTACTTGCAATTATTAATAACAACTAACATTTATATAGTGTTTACTATGTGCCAGATACTGTGCTGTCTCATTTGATCTTTACAGCAACCCTAGGAGACAAGGTGCTGTTATCTCCATTTTACAGATGAGGAAACTGAGGCAAACAGAGATTAAGTGACTTCCCCAGGGTGACACAACTAGTAAGTGTCTGAGACTAGATTTGAATATAGGACTTTGTGATTCCACACTGAGCACTCTGTCCACTGAACCATCTAGCTGCTCTTCATCTCAAAGGAAATTTTGACTTCTACCCCAACCACAGGATTAAAACTATTTTTTTTTCAAAGATCATTACTAACCAGAAATTCCAGTGGCCTTTTGTCAGTTCTCAATCTCTCTAATCTCTATTCTGCTTTAGATGGTGTCAATCACTCTCTAATATCAGATATGTCTTTCTCCTTTGATTTCAGAGATTGTACACATTTCTCTTTTTCTTCTGACCTTTCTAACTCCTTTCTAACTTATTATCTCCTCTGGAGTCCTTGCATGTTCTCTGAAGGATCTATTCTTAGCCATCTTTCCATCTTTTTTCTACCCTTGTTCCATTCACATTCCCACTTAAGCACTAATGTTCACTTACCACTACTCTGTAGATGACAGCCAAATATCCATATCTCCAAATCTCAATTTCTAGGGCAGACCACTTTTTCTGAGCTTCAGCCTTACATCTCTAATTTCCTACTATCCTCACCTAAATGTCCCAATTGGTAATTCAAATTCAACATACTAAAAATTAAGTGTCTTATTTTTATTATTAACTACCCTTCTTCTAACTTTACTATCTTTGTCTGTGGGATCATTCACCCTGTTTCCCATGTTTGTCTCTTTGAAGCTGTCTTTGAGTCTGATCTCCCAAGATATCCAATCAGGTACCAACCTTGTCAATTCAGCTTCTTGATTATTTCTTTCATGCATCACCTTCTCTTAATTTCTGCCACCAGTGCTTAGAATAGGCCTTTTTTTCCCCTCCACTTGTCTGAACTATTGCAATAGCCTCTGAATCTTCTTTATTTTTTTTTTTTTGCTTTTCTTTTTGGAGGGGGGGAGGTATGGCAATTGAGGTTAAATGACTTGCCCAAGGTCACACAGCTAGTTTTTGTGTTAAGTGTCCGAGGCTGGATTTTAACTCAGGTCCTCCTCACTCCAGGGCTGACACTCTATTCACTGCACCACCTAGCCACCCCAGTCTTCTGTATTCTTGACTCCATGAAAGCAGGGTCAAAGATTTAGAGCTTAGAGGGATCTCAAAAATAATTTAATTTAACCTCCTTATTTTATGGAAACTGAGGCCAAGAGAGGTAAAGTGAAAATAATAACAGTAATAACGCCAACAATAATAAAAATAAACAACTAGCATTAATAGAGTGATTTAAGGTTAACAAAGTGCTTTACAGATATCTCATTTGACCCTCAAAACAATAATTATCATCCACATTTTACAGAAAAGGAAGCAGACATACAGGGATTAAGTGATTTGCCCAGAGTCATATAGCTAGTCATTATGTGTGGCTGAATTTGAATACAGGTTTTCCTTACTCTAGGTCTAGCTCTGTATCCACTAAACCACTTGCCAAAGGTCACTCATATACTTCCAATCCATTCTATATATTTCTGCCATAACAATCTCTCTTATTCGCAAATAGAGTTGTATCACTCTACTGCACAAAAATTGTCATTGCCTACCAAGTAGAGTTCAAAGTCTTCTGCCTGATGTTCAGTGTTCTCCAGAGTAAGGTACTGTACTGCCTTTCTGGGCTTATCTTATCTTTTCATCTAGATCTATTACATGTATTCTGTTCTTTGGCAAAATTGGAATATTCTCTGCCTCTCAAAATAGTACCCTTCTTTTTTTCCTCCTTTTCTCATGGTATTCCATATAGATGGAGTAGTTTCTCTCTTTTCCTTCAGCTGTTGAATTCACAACCACTCTTTAAAGTTTAACCAGAATACCTTATATAAATTCCATGAGGTTATGTTCTATTTAAATTTTGAATTTCATCTAGTATCTCATATAATGTTCCACATATGATAGTTGCTCAATAAATATACCTTTACATTTGAAAAATTAAATTATACTGTATGCTTTTACTATGGACCATCTGTATCCAGGGGATATACTTGAGCTTCTATATTCTATTTTAGTGTATATTTTCTTAAGGGTCACTGAAGTTGATTACCACAGATGACTATAATGAAATTCTGATTATTTGTAATTATTTAAGAATACAGAGTTCTGCTGACTCCAGTATTTTATTTTGAAAAATGTGATTTGTGTCTGACTTGGATTTTTAAAAGAATTACAGTAGAGTACAATATATTTAATAGTAAAATAGTGTGACTTAGATGACTCACTGATGCTTTGCTTTGATGATTCAGTTTTAGCATTTCTTAGGGTCTTAGTATCATAGTTATAGAAATCAAGTAAAAATGAAAACAAAAATACCAATTAAAAGCAAGTTATCATATGGACAACACAAATCATGTCCCATGAGCAAGAATTACCCTGAGAATGAGAAGGTATGAGCACATTGCTACTTGTATTGTTTTTGTACATCATTGAAAAATTAGTGAGATTATTGATCTATTTGAGCTATGGAAATATTCCATTTAGAGAATTTATAAAAATGGTTTTAATGATAGAGCTTAGGTTTTATGAGTCATTTAGACAACAAAGGCCATACAATATAAGAAACTATTCTTTCCCCCCTTTATTTAAAAACATAAACTTTTATTGAAGCTACAAACGAGCTTAAAAGAGTTTTCAGGAATTTTTAACAACAAACTTTTTAAAGCATTTCTTCTGTGATGTATTCATTTAATCAATGTTTACATTGATGCTATCTTTATAAATTTATAAACAAACCTATAAAGAATAATTTAAATAGAAATATTACTTTGAATTTAAAATATAGCACTCTGCTATTTTTAATATTAATTTAAATTCATATAAACATATTTTCAACATCCAGGTAAAGGACACATAAGTCCAAGATGTTTTTATTTATTATTGTCATATTAAAATAATTAATAATAGAAGAGGATGATGATTTTGGAAAGCCAGTTGTCTCAAACTCTGATGTGCTAACTTGCAAAGTATATCATATGTCTGATCTGTATATGAAATAATACAAGACAGAGTTCTTACTCACAATATAAATGATTCGCCCCAGAATTCTTTTAAATTATAGAATTTTCAGTACATTAAAATGCTATTCAATTGACCAGAAAGTTGACTTACATGTAGGTTTTAAATAGCATATCTCTTATTTATAGCAAGGACACCTGTACTGGCAGGGAGTTGAAAAATAATCTAGCAGATTGCTTTTTGGTTTTGTTGCCTATTGGTTTTTACAACTACTACAACAATGCTGTTGTTATTGAGAGGAGAGCCATTTGGACAATGTTATGAGAGTTTTGGCTATGTTTCCATATCATTATTACCCTATCCATAAATTTAGTCTAACACCTGTTTTGCATGATTCTTTTTTTCCTCCACTGAACTAACCAAATAAGTAAAAGTATAATAAATTAGAACTACACGTGATCTTGAAGGACTGATTTAATTCCTCTTCTCTCCCTCAATTTTGTCTGAGAGAAATTTGAAGCTCACAGAGATTGAATGCCCCTACCAAGGTCACATAGCTAATTGGTGTCAGAACCAGGATTAGAAACCAAATTTCCCTACCCCTGGTCCTGCTGAATTTGTATAGACTACAAGTTATAAAGTTCAAAATGCTGTTAAATTTCATAGGTAACACATTTCCCCAGCAATCAAAATACATTTTTTCCAAATACCAACATAACTTTTATTTCCTTTAAATGATACGCAACCTTATTCTTTCATATATCTGCTTCTTTGATCAATGAATAGAATTACCTCTTCTATAAGCGGATAAGAAGAGGGTCATCCATTCATGAAACATTTTCTCCCTTTGTGGGAAAATCACTGGTCTCAAGCTCTAATATGTTAGCATATAAGGTTAAAAACAACAAGTGGTAACCACACAAAGACTATTTTTTTAATATCTTCTAGACTTATATAGGTAGTTACCTCCTCTATTCCCATTTTCAGCAAAAGAAAATCACATAAGGGAGCAAGAAGAAATTAACCATAAATTGAGAAAACAAATAATTATAGATGGATGATACATGTCTAAATCTATTTTTCCCAATAAAGAAAAAATTAAAATGCAACCCCCCCCTTGTTTTTTCTTCATCTATTTTCATTCATTCTGGCGAAATACACTCCTATTGAACTATGAAAGGCATTCTAGCATTCACAGAACTGAACAGCCTGTTGTTATGGTTACAAGCTGAGATTCTTTTACATATCTTGTTTACACTTATTCATAACTTACAAAGAATGTATTGTGACTGAGCTTCTTTATACATAGCATTAGGTGAACTTTACATATGAGCAAAAAATTTTAGATTATTCATTTCAGAGTTTTGACTTAGATCCTGTACAAAATCATCTTTTTTTTTTTAAACCAGTTAATCTAAGCATTGTATAGGAAGATAATTCAAAAAGAACTGGGCTACAATTTAGAACTTATGTTAAATACCAACAATATATATGTATGTATATGTGTATATACATGCATACACACATACATAATATATGTGTATGTATGTACATATATGCATATACACACAATTACTTTTTAAAAACAAATGTAGATTTAAGAAAAAATAAAGTAAATAAGCATAAAAATCATATGAAGAAGAAAATCTCAGACTAACAGAATCCCAGAATTCTGAATAACTCCAGAGGTCACCTACCTTAATCTCATCACCATTAATCTCCTCTACAATCTCTCTGATCAATGACCTTGTAGCTTTTACTTAAACACTTCAGGGTCTGGAAGCTCATTTTCTTCCCAGGCAATCCATTTGACTTTTTGGAAAGGCCAAATTTTATGATGTGCTTCATATTAATAAACATCTAATCCATTTACTGGTCTTAGTTCTATACTTTGAGGCCAGGCAGACTAAATCTGATTCCTCTTCTACATTATAACATTTAAATATTTGAAGACAGAGATCTCAGTCTCCCCTAAGTTTCATCTTCTCTAGGCTAAACTTATCCAGATCCTTTAGCCTGTCTTCTCATGGAATGACTTCAAATTCCCTCACTCTTCTGATCATCCTCACATGGATTTATCCATGTTGTTAATATCCTTTTTTAAATATACTCCCAAACTAAACAAAGTTCTGTACAGAGAATGTGCTGACACTCATCTCTCTTGTTCTAAATCTGAACTACTATTAATTCAGACTATTATTTAGCCAATGTGATTGCCATATCATACTAACTTTCATTGAGTTTGAAACCCAACAAAATCCTAACCTTTTTATTCACAGACATGGTCATTTAGCAATGTCTTTTCTGTCCTAAACTTACCTAATTAATCTTTTGAACTCAAGTGCTGTACTAGTTTTAAACTTATTAACTACAGCCCCGTGTTCTAATCCTTCTTTTTAAACTATTGGTTCTATTATCTAAGTCATCAAAAAAATAGATGAGTATGCTATTTTTGCCTTCAAACAAGTCATTGATGATTGTCAAATATATGGATATAGATATATCAGAACATGACCAAGGTAGGAATCCTGCACACACACCGAATCCTGTCCAAAAATTAAAAAAAAAAACTCTATGCAAGTCGATATTTTTCTTTTAATGGATACTCTTTGAACTTCATCATTCAGTACTTTTGGAAGTCACCTCCAACTACCATCACCCAATCAGCTTCTCTTAATTAGAGAATAGGAGATGATATAGATCTGCTTAAGTATGTGATGCTGACTATAAGTACCATAGAAGTTCTGATAAAAGTTGAGAGTGATATGGCTAAATATAATTATGGCAAGTTTCTTGGAGCAGGGAGATTAGATTTGAATTGTGCCTTGAGAACAGGGAAAGGTTTTAACATGTAGACATGACATTTGTCTGTCAGCTGAAATTTATCAGATGCCTTCTCTTTGGCAGAAATGGTGGTAAGCACTGGGAATACAAAGAAATAATAATAATCCTTGTACTCCAGAGTTCTGGATCTAATTGGGGGAGGCAAGGAAGGGAGGACTGGAAAAGACTTTTTCAGAAGGTGGGACTTTTGCTGAGTCTTGAAGGAAGCAAGAGAAACTAATAGATAAAAATGAGGAAAAAAGGAATTCTAGGCATGGGGATAAATTGTGAAGATGCTCAGAGGCAATAGATAGGGTACACCATGCAAGAAGCAGCAAGGAGCCCAGTGTCAAAGGTTTGTAGTGTATGTGGAATGGAGGAAGGTATAAAGAGACCAGAGATGCGGGAGGAGCAAGGTTATGAAGGGCCTTAGAAGCCAAACAGAGGATTTAATATTTTAACTTGGAGATAATAGGGGGTCATCAGAGTTGATGAAATAGAGGTTGAAGCAGGAATCAGTGCTGCACTTTAGTCCTGAGTGACTGGAGGGGTGAGCAGGGGCAGTTAGAAAAATGGGAGGATTTGAGGGGTAGGGGGATATAATGAGTTCAATTTGGAAAAGGTTGATCCAGTGCCTATTAGGCAGTTGGTGATTTGAGACTGGAAGTCTATAGAGAGGTTGGAACTGGACAAGCAGATCTGAGAATCATCTGCAAAGAGAAGATCATTGAAACTATGGGAACTGATCACCAAGTGAAGTAGTGTAGATGAGATCACCAAGTGAAGTAGTGTAGATGGAGAAGAGGGCCATGACAGAGCATTTCAGACAGATTGAACAGTATGAGCAGGATTTTGAAAGTGGGAATCAGTAATAAGCATATGTTTCAACAGGCCCTTTAGAAGATTGGCCTGACTTAAGGGCAGACAAGTAAAGAAATGAGCCTTCTGTATGATAATGTATTATACACATGACTAAAATTCTCTGGAACTCAGTTTTCTCATTCACAAAATGAAAAGATTGCTTAGAGATTGTTGATGTTACTTCCATCTTGATGATTTTTTGAGCAGTGGAAAATGTCAAAGATGAAAACAGGTCAGATTTTAGTTTGTTAATGCCAAATAAGTTTAAACTTAATACTGGTCTCCCTGCCTATAGTCCATGGGTGCTTATCAGCTTTGCAGTCTGTTAAAGCCAAATGCAGTCCTTCTCAGAATAATGTTTTTTAAATGAATAAAGGAAAACACATAGAATTACAAATAAAATGACTGTGTATCAATTTTTTAAGTTTACTGACCCCAGATTAAAAACTCCTACTCTTCCTCTTCTCCAGCCTGTCCTAAATAATTTTGTTATTTTTTTCAGTTATGTCAAACCCTTTGTGACTCCATTTGGGATTTTCTTGGCAAAGATATTAGAGGGGTTTGCCATTTCCTATTCCAGCTCATTTTACAGATGAGGAAATTGAGGCAAATAGAGTTAAGTGACTTGCCCAGGGTCACACAGCTACTAAATATCTGAAGCCTGATTTTAACTCAATTCCTTCCTGACTCCAGGTCTGGTGGTCTATCCACTGTGCCACCTAGCTGCCTTGTCCTAAATAATACTACTAGTTCAATTTTGCTAAAACAAACAAACAAACAAATAAATAATAATCCTCATGGTTTGATAAGAATGACACTGGATTGTGAGTTGTTATCTGTGCTCTGCCAACAGCTGTATAATCTCAGGCAATTTCTAGGTCTGTTTCCTCATCTATATGAGGGGATTAGACAAGTTCTAAGATTCTTTGACATGGGATATGTGTCAGGCTCCTGCTAAGAAAAATGAGAACTTACCAGTTTCTTGTCCTTAAAAGGCTCAACCAGGTTCAGTCATGATATCTGTTTAGGTTGTAACATTCCCTCTTTATTCTGTCTATGCATGTCCTACCCATTCTTCAAAAAATTCTAGGCTCTGTGTAGTCTTTCATGACTAGAGCACTTAAAAATCAAACTTTCCTTTATTTGAATGCCTCTAGCATTTAATGTTTTAACATTTACAGGCCTTACATTTTCCTTTCTTCAGATGTCTAAATTGTAAAGATTGCTGAGGGTAGAAATCATGTTGACATAGACACACATGCATATAAATACATACATACATATACACACATACATATAAATACATACATATACACATACTTACGTACACCTGTATGCATGTTTGCATGTATCCTAAAATGTCCAAGGCAGTACATAGAGAAAATTCTCAATAAATATTTGCTGATTGACTAATTCATAAGGGCCAGGGTTGGAAGGACCTATAATTTCATTAGTGTAGTATACTCCTGAATCCGGAAACTTCTTCCGCCAATGGCTACTTCTTTGCAGTTTATAGTCTTAGAGATTTTGTAGAAGCACTCACAAGCAGGGCTGGGACTACAATCTTCCTGGATCCCAGGCTAGTTCTGCAGTTCTTAGACCCGACTAACAGGCTGATTCATATGATAGGTAATTGGGAGATGTTCTAAGTGAGAGAAGAACTTGATAAAAGGTGCTTTGAGGAAGATTCACTTAGTGGAATAGGAGAAGGTAATATCAGTTTGTAGGTTGTTGGAGGTAAATAGGTATGGGTTTTCAAAGGAAAAATTGATAGGACTTAGTAATATAATGTATGATTGAGTGTAGCAAAAGAAACATTGATCTTTAGTCATAAGACCTAGGCACAGCTTATCTATGTGACCTTGGGTCTTTAAACCACCTAGCTTCTTAAATTATATGTGTGTATGTGTGTATATATAATAGAAAAATAATACTTGTACTGCCTTTTTCACAAAGAGAATAAAAGGAAAGTACTTTGTAAACTTTTAAGTGTAAGTTCTATATACATGTGGTCTCTTGTGATTTAGTCAGTGAGATAGATGAGCCCAAGACTTCTACTATGAGTTACTAGACAAATACCTGTGATAGAAATTATATTGCAAGTGGAAATTGTTTCATTGAGCTAAAATGAGTGACATTTTAAATATGGCATTTAAATGGAAGATGGCAGGAAAATAAGGAAACACTACTAGTGAGAGGTAAGGCCCAGAAGTGTTGATTTGTAAGAAAACTTAAAGGAAGTAGCAATATTTTTAACATAGTAATTAAAGATTAACATTAAAATAGTTTTTAAGTCAGGAGAGCAGATGACCTTTGTGAGGATGTGACAAAAGAGAAAAGTAGAATGCTCAGGATCTAGAGCCTAGGTTGCCACCCAGTTAGGTCAGTAGGAACAAAAATAAGAGCCCAAGGGGAAAAAAAGAATTGATTAAAGAAATGAGAGAAGAATCAGGGTAGTCTAGCATCATGGAAACCATGGTGGAAAGTGTTTTAGGTTGGAGGGGATGACCAACTGATTCAGATATCACAGCAAAAGAAAAAATTATGTGAGTCATGAGCAAAAAAAAACTTCTTATATATGGTGATGACCCAGAGGTAATCTTTAAGAATGATAGTGAATGAAAAGAGATTTCAGGGGGCTAAGGAAAGAATTAAAGAAGAATAAGGAAAGGTAGGCAGGTAGGTGACACAGTGGATAGAGTGATAGGCCTGGATTCAGAGAGACTTATCTTCATCAGTTCAAATCTGACTTCAGACACTTACTAGCTCTGTGACCCTGGGCAAGTCACTTAACCCTATTTGCTTCAGTTTCCTCATCTGTAGCTGGAGCAGGAAAAGGCAAAACACTGTTAAGAAAACCCCAAATGGGGTCAAGAAGAGTTGAACATGATTGAACAACAACAACAGGGAAAGGTAAATGACTGTACTTTCAATATAGCCTCTAGAAACAAAAATAAAAGGCATTCTCTTTCCCTCTATATTTGTGTATACACACATATCTGTATATATACACATGCATAGATGCAGTTTTGTAACAAAAGGATTTTGGATTTTTCTTTAAAAACAAAAAATAGAAGTATGTATGGACAAGCAAATGAAAGGAACCTGGAATGGCAGTGACAGTTATTGGAGTTCTATTTTGTCATGATATCATAGCTACCTTCCATGTTTGTTTAATGTTAGAGTCATCAGCTGATTCTAAACATTTCATTATGTTTTTAGAAGTTTAATTCATTGTCAGATACTAAATTATAGTGGGCCATACTCTATCCTTAATTAACCTCTCTAATATACTACAATAAATCATAGACTTTGTGCTGGGTCTCTTAGGGCCATCAACTATCTGTCTGTCTATCTATCCATCTATCTGTTAATCAACAAATATATACTTATATTTTAAGACACACACACACACACACACACACACACACACACACACACAGTTAAAGACCCGTTCTGCATGACCAAAGGCAAGATACCTAATTTTTCTGAGTCTCAACAATGCTTTATGATGTATTTTTATAATCAGGTTGCCATCTGTGTTAGTGGAAGAGTTGTAGAATCGTAGATTTAGAACTATAAGGAATCTTGAAGGCCATCTGGTAGAATCCTCTTCCTCTCATTTCATAAATGAAGAAACTGAGGCCAGAGAATTTAAGCAGCTTGCCAGAGGTTACACAAGTATTAACCAGCAGAGCTGGCATTGAACCCAAGAATACTGAGTCTGGACCCACCACTGTATGCTGAGTCCTGGCACAACAATAAAATCATAACACTTTGCAATTGTAAAGACAAAAGAAATATACTTATTGTTGAATTGACAATGATGAGATAATCTCTGCTATTTTGCATTTAGCACAGCAGGTCATACACATATACAACACACACCCCCTTTTCAGGTTGGATAAGGAAAGGAACATATCCATTGTGGTCAGAACTATATAATCAGGATGTTGATTGACCAAACATGTCTGCTTTCAGCTAGTCATTCTGGAATCATGTAAACACAGACTGAAAATACTAGTGCTGTTTTTATTAGACATTTAAGAACATTGACCTTGAAGCAAGAAAGTTTGAGTTTCTGTCCCAGTTCTGATATTTACTCTGTGTTCTCCTTGAGTCTATCAAGAATCTTATAAATGTTCACGCAAATTTCTAAAAACATATTACAAAATCATCCATTTTATCTTGAATATTTTCCACTTGGTTTTATTAATGAAACCAGATTTTTTCATCTGTTCACGTCTTTGTGGTTTACTTTTGAGAAGATAACTTTTATAAAAGAAAGAATAATGGGGGGCAGTTCTCACTTTGCTTTCTTTTTTAACATGTTCACTGACATGGTATATAGTAGTATGACCTAATAAAACTATTTGAAATTAAAATACTATTACTTAATTAGTCAGCAATATTTTTGGCATAGCAATTATAGAGTGTGCCTGCTTAGACAGAACATGTTTCTGTATAGAATAATTTTCTTATAAAGCATCCAATGCAACATATTGGAATAGTTTCTAAAAACATCCTTGATGATGGATAAAATATTATTTTAACCATTTTAAAAATTTCTATTGGCTTAATATATTTTAAAAGAGATCTTATGTTATCATATGGAAGCACAAAAAATTTCCATAATGTGTTCTGTGAAAGAGGTGATATAATGCATATATATATATATATTATATATTAACATAACATATAAATGCTACTAGCTTTGTATAGTGTATATTTAATACATGTATATATTATATTATGTATTAACATAATATATAAGTGATACTAGATTTATATAGTATATACATACATATATATAATACTATATATATATATATATATACACACATATACAAAATAATAATAACAGCTTTTTATAGTGCCTACTGTGTGTCAGGCACTGTGTTAAGTGCTTTACATTTATCTCCCTTGATCTTTACAACAACCTTGGGAGCTTAGGTCTATTATTATTAACATTTTACAGATGAAGAAACTAAGGGAAAAAATTCAGTGCCTTACCCAGGGTCACATAGCTAAAAAGCTTCTGACTCATACTAATAGCATATTGTTATCATCTATACCCTTGTAATTCATAACAATTCAAGATGGGAACATTTGAAGACTAGGATTTCTATCTGAACTAGAAAAATTTTTGTTAGTAGAGCAAGCACTCTTCTGAGCTAATGCCATATTTGACCCGGCGCAATCCATTTCATTTGGACAAACTTTTACCTACTACATGCAAGGCATTATGCTATGCATTATGGGTAAAAAATTAAAAAGAGAGCTAGTTCAAGTTCTGTTATCAAAGAACTTATAATTTCATAAGGAGATCAACATATAAAAGATGAATTATGATACAGTCATAATGGCTGGTAATATGTGATAAGGGAAAAAGCAAGATTTGGACACATGGTAAGGAGTTCTAGTGACCAGGGACTATTTTCATTCTTTCTTCCAACCCTCAGTACCTAGTCACTGCCTGACATATAGTGCTTAACAAATGTTTATTAACTGATTGAAAATAATTGAAGAGGAAGAAACACGATTGTATTAGTGAAAGCGCCATGGAGAAAGTAGCATCTGGATTTGAAGAAAGATTTCAAAAGGACAATACGTAGAGGGGGATATATTTTAGTAATGGGAGGTTGGCCCATTCTGATACAGGAAGGGAAGGGAGGGGAAGATGAGAATAGAGAATAATTAAGGTCTAGTTTAATTAAAATGTAGCATGTTTGAAGGGGAGTAGGGTGGCCTGAAGCTAGAAAAGTAATGTGGATTCAGATTATAGGTAACCAGACATGACAACTTAAAATATTGTTTTGTCTTAGAAGCATAGGAGTCCATTTAGGAATTTTGATTAAGGAAGTGATATGTTTAGAACTGGCAGTATGATATAATGAAAAGAATACTTAATTTGGATTAAAAAACCTGGGTTCCAATCTCAGCACTGCTACTTGCTACATTAATGTTATGACAGTGGTATGTCTGTTAGCTAATTTTAAAAGGATTGTAGAAACACAGAGTTAGAGCTTTAGGAAAAGACCTGAAAGGCCAATTGTTTGTTTGTTTGTTTATTTTTACAGTTGAGATAACAGGGTTTTTGAGTTCAGAATGAGTAGAATTATAACTGTTGTCTGAATACTGAACTAGGTCACATTGAAAGAATCTCATCACCAAATTGGTGACAGAATAATAATTCAAAATCATTAATAGTAAACTGTTAAGTCATAGAGTGATTATAATATGTACCTCAACCCCAGTGAAATCACAGGCCATTGGGGAGAAATTGAAGGAAATTATCGATAGCCCTGGAAGTCTGTGGTAGTGCTTGCTTGGATCATAAATTCCTATCTAAAGGACAGGGATTAGAGTTCCTGCACTCAAGGATAGGTAAGACCTTAAAGGGAAACTCTGCTCATCAAGCTTCTAGTAACTAGTTAGAGGTCTTAAAAAGGTGGGGATTCTGACATGTCTACACAGTGCAAACAAAGCACGTCTCTGTTTTTTTTACTCTTCCTCATTAGAGAGTAAAGTACTTCAGCCAACTCTGTCTCTAATCATTGATCACATCTTTTTTGTTTGATGTTCTTATTTTGGACGGTAGTCCTGGCAAAATTGCCTTGAGTCCTTCGCACTGTTAACCTCCTGTTGTAACTTTTTCTCGGAACAGTCTCAGTCTGGCTTGACTCAACTCCTCTTCCCTCTACCTTTTCCCCAGGCAGAAATAAAAATGATGCTTGCAGCATAAGCTTATTCCATTTTTAATCTTTCCTCATTAAAGAAGTCTTTCTTGTGGCCAGTGTATATTCCCTCACTATTCCAAGATCAGACCTAAATTAGATAGACTTTTTTATTCCTGGAGTTTAGAATGTTTTCAATTTGGACCCTTTTCTTAATAGAACTTTTAAAAACACATCTCTTTCCTTTTATTATGAATATCTTGAAATGGAATATTAAGGATGTTGCAAGTGATTTTTAACCATGTATAATGGTTTCCCCACACCTCCAGTGATGGAACTGTAAATGAAGTAAGCTAAAGTACTTATTTTTCAAGGAAGAGGAAGTGTTGGATTGTAGTTGCATGGTAAAGTTGGTTAGGGTGAGATTTTTTGTTTGTTTCTTTTTTGATGCGACCAAAAAAACCAAAAAGACTTCTAGGAAATCCAAACGTTAGTCTTTTCTCCCATATTCTTTTTGTGCTTTTTTTGGAAAGGGGAAAGTAGGGCTATTGGGGTTAAGTGACTTGCCCAAGGTCACACGACTAGTTTTGTGTTAAGTGTCTGAGGCCGGATTTGAACTCAGTCCTCCTAACTCAGTGCTCTATTCACTGCACCACCCAGCTGCCTCTTTTCTCCAGTATTCTGTAGGAGTTATGAGAAAGTATTCTCACATTTATTTTTTTAATGTCAGATTAAGGTAATTATCTTAATTTTGCTACTTACCTTGTAGTTGGATTAAAATAATTTCAATTTGAACATTTATTAAATGTTTAATTTATGGAAGGTATTATGCTAAGTGATAGGAAAAGAAAAGAAAAAATGTCTTTAAGGAGGTGACATTCTACAGGAAAGAATGGCTAGACTTTCAACAGACTAATCTAAATAGGAGGGATGTTATGTCTCCCTAAGAAGAGTAATAGAAACTCTGCATCTGGACTTGGAAGACCTGAATATGAATCCTACTGGTTAAGTAATCTTGAGCAAGTTAGTTCATCCCTCTTGAGAAAGTCATCTCCAAATTGAAATAGTTGTACTCAGTCACTAAGTTCCTTCTGTGAAATACAGCTATGAAATAACATGAAACTCACTTTCTTGTAATTAAATGGGAATAGTTACAAACTACTCTGGAGCGGGAGAAGCAGAGGGGAAGATCACTTTTGGTTGTTTGAGCTGATCCGAAGGGTGATAACTTAGATTTCATGTCTTTGTAGCTTTTACCTTCTTTAATTTGGTAATCTCTAAGAAGGCAGTATACTGAGAAAATATTTTTGCAGTCATTTAGACATTTATCCAAGTTTTAAATGTTGAAAAATAAGAGGTGAATAAATGTAGTACATCAACATTACAATAAAAATTGAAAAATATAGGAAAGGGGAAGAAGAGCCTCTACTATGTACTGGACACTGGGCTAAGCACTTTTTATAAATATTATCTCATTTGATATAGGTGTCATCAAAGAATGTTTTTCAGGATCTGTCTCAGATTGAGATGTCAGAAAATTAATTTGAAAACTGCTGAGTAAATGAAGTGAGATTTGCTTGTGAGATTTGCTGAGTGAGATTTGCTTGTGTGTTGATGCCTGAGCTTCTATAAACAAAGTAGTCATTGATTTTCTTTCCTAGGTATTTGTACTGGATTGACTGCTGCGAATACCCTCACATTGGCCGAGTTGGGATGGATGGAACCAATCAGAGTGTTGTCATAGAAACAAAGATTTCTAGACCTATGGCACTCACAATAGATTATGTCAACAGCAGACTTTATTGGGCGGATGAGAATCACATTGAATTTAGCAACATGGATGGCTCACATAGACACAAAGGTTGGTCCAGTCGCTCCAAGAATTTACTGTGTTTACTTCAAAAATGTACAAAATTTATTTTAAAGATACATTATTTTTATTTAATATTATTGTCCTTGTTTAAAAATATATTTTGATTTTAAGTTACATTATTCACTTTTATGATACTGTTATATTGACAAAGTTAGAATTAGTGTAGCATGGATTAATCTGCAACCTAAGAAAATTTATGAGTATAAAATAGTTGTACTGTATTTCATTATTCTTTTTCCTTTACTATAAACTCCTCTGTTGCTTCTATAATCATTGGATTTTTTTCTTGCTAATTTACATCTACAAATTCAGTCAGTGAATTGAAACTGAAGAAAATATACCGTTAAAGAAGCAGCCATTATTGTAATCTTGTAGCATTTGTTTGTATTGTTCAAATAGGATTCACAAAAACTAAATTCTTCACTAACGATATGATAGTAAACCTACAATAAATTTTAAAAAATCTTCTGTTTTAGTGACCTACAGGGACAGACTTTTAACGTGAAAGAATAGAAAATTATAAAATCACTTTTAAATTTTGCGTAATTGATTGTACCCACAACATTCTTCTTAATAATTATGAGTAGATACAGCCATCTAAAACCACAAGAGATGTGAGGAATCATTGTGGGTGGGTTAGGAAAAAGTGCAAAGAAGACAAGATAGAAAATGAAAGGCATATTAGAATCAGGGTAGCAGCATATAGGCAAGGAAAATGACTTAAACTGGAAATTTGGAAGATAGGATTAGCAAGAAAGAGGAGAAATGTGTATGGAAAGCATAATACATGTTTGAAAAAATTCAAATGGAACCTCAAACTGCTTAAAAGGAAAGGGAGAAAAATGTATTCAGTATGGAAAGCTCAGTACTTTAAGTAAAAAGATTGAGGTCCAGGTCCATTTTTGACTTCTTAGCAGGTATATGACCTTGGCAAATCATCTCTCTTGTTTTACCTTCCTCCTTTCCTTTGAGGGAAGCAACATGTACACAGATAAGGATATATAAAATATTTGCCATGCCAGTACTAAGTAATTCAGGGAAATTCTGCTAATAATTGCAGGGGAGGGTGGCTCAAGAAAGGCAAAATATAGGAAGTAGCATTGACCTGAGTTGAAAGAGGGACTTAGGGATTCCAAAAATTAGAAGTGAAAAGAGAGAGCATTCCTCACATTGGGGATAGTCTATACAAAAATCATGGAGGAGAGACATGAAATGCAGCATGAAAAAGGACAAAATAAGGTAGTTTCTCTGAATAGTATTGTGCATAGGGAGGAGGAAAGGATAATAATGCAATCTGAAATTCAAGATGTTCCCAAAGTTTTAATACAGTTTTAAGATAAAAACTACACTAAGACTATTGGGACACCCTTCATAGTTTGGAATCATATAGGAAAGACCCAACAGAAGAGTTGGGTTTTTCCTAGTGGTGATAAGGAGCCATTAAAACTTTTTGAAAGGGGTTGTGACATAATCAGACCTATCCTTTAGTAACATCATTTTGGCAGCTCTTTAGAGGTTGGATTGATGATATAGAGATCAGAGATAAGGAGTTTAATTAGGAAGGTATTGTAATAGTCCCACTAAGAAGTAGTAATGGGGCATGAAATATGGTGATATTTATGAGTGGAAAGAAGAAGATGGATTTGAGAGATGTGGAGTTCGAACTGAAAAGACTTAGAAACTGATGAGTAATGAAGTAACAAAGAAGGAAATGTTGCTAATGACTCTAAAGTGAGAAACTAGGTGACCAGGACAGAAATAGGTAAGTTAGGATGTCTAGTGGGTTTTCAGGAAAGATGATGACATGTCTTAGACAGGATGAGTTTGAAATTCCTGTGGAAGATCTTGGTGGAGATAGCTATCAAGTATTTACTGATGTGGGACTAGACCTCAGGGAAGAAATGGTGGTCAGACAGTAGATCTGGGAATCATCAGGAAAGAGAAGACAGTAGATCCCAAAGAAACTGATGAGAAACTTTAATAAAAATAAAAGCACCGAGTTAAATGTAGATTAATTATTACTATTGGGATTAATGATGATCTTGAAAAGATGACAGAAAAGTATTGGGTTGCTGAGGGAATTCAAGGTATAAATGTTGAGATGAATGCTTATGGCATATGTATATACTAAATGATAAATGATAAATTGTTTACACACAGCAGAGTCCCTTCATTATGCTACTTCTTTGGAACAGAATTAAAATCTCTCTCATAAACTAACCATGTTTGATATAATCACTTAACTCTAGTCCTAGTCTAGGACTGGATGAGATGATCTCTAAGATCATATCTAATTGTAACATCCTCTGTTCACTTACAGGGAACTCACTGTATTTGAGTTATGTTATGTATAAATTATATCTCTAAGAAGTTAGTTCATATATAACTATACCATGAATGTTCTTAAGATATACATATTCAGGGTCCTTATATATGTGTGCATGAACATAGAAATACATATTCATGGTTAGCCTCATGAATAGTCAGAATATATGATAATCTACACAATGTCGTCTAGGGAGGGACAGGCTCCTGTTTAAAAATACTTCTTTTGCTCATCTACCACAGGAACCTGGAAATGTTGAAGAAGAAATATACTTATTTAGGTTGTTGTTTCCAGGCATCTGGTCTTAAAATGCAACTATATCACAAAAGGATAATGTATTAAGATACCTTTGATCTCAAAACTTAGGGGGAATTATTTATTAAATTTCTACAGTGTGAGGGCATTGCAATATAAGTTTTGATATGATAATAGAAGAAACTCTTTGTAAGCCTTAAACTGTAATATGTATTAAGAACCTTTATGGGGGAAGAGGAGTTTAGAGAGGGCAAAAGAACCATTTTGAAATAGTCAACAATTCCTGTGGGAGAACTGACACTTATGGAAAGTTGAAGATTCAAGTCTAGGGTGTCCAAGGAGCAGCACAGAGGGTATTTGGCCCCTGGGCAAGGGAGTACTGGGGAAATCTGACCAATTTTACCTAAGGCCAGACTCTCTCTCTCTCTCTCTCTTTGTGTGTGTGTGTGTGTGTGTGTGTGTGTGTGTGTGTGTGTTATGTGTGTTATATATACACACATGTGCACACAGGCACACATTTTTTTCTTTTCTGACCACATATGCCTTAAGGGAGGATACAAAATACCCTTTGGATATCCTAAGCACCCTGGCAATGTGCATGGTAATATTATGTGATTATACAAGCCGCAGCATTCCAGCTAAAGAGATAAAGATACTCATTAGTATGCAATTTGAAAGTGAGGATTATTTTTAAAAGATCACATTAAGATTTTAATTATACTAAAAGTAATGTTGACTAATTGAAATAGTACTTAGCATTCAGTAGTTATATCTCTAAAAAATCTATACCAGAATGTTCTACAATATTCTCATATGATTTAATTAAAAGTTACATTATGTCCATCAGTATTTTTTCTGATCCTCTCATGAACTTATCTTGATTCAGCATCTGTAGTAAAAGAAAAGTTTGTTAAGAACATAATAATAATAATAATTGAAAATGGTGGAATATTATACATTATTTTAAATTTGTATGATCCGTATTATAGATGATTTTTCTATAGGTGAATATTTAAGATATTTGAAAGGCAGCATTTTATTACTTAATTAGTAATCAAGTCCTTTGCATTCTTTAGATTAAAATTACAACTGGATCATTGCTGGTGTGACCATATTGCTTTGAGCAAGTATCTGGGTTTAGCTAAGGAGTTGTTGTTGTTGTTGTTGTTGTTGTTTCTGTGTTTCGTTTTTGGTTTTGGGGGGAAGAAGCAGTAGATCTAAATCTGAATTTTCATCAGTGTAGTGAGCTAGTGATGAAAACTTTCACCAGCAGTGAAGATCAAGTCTCTTTCTGCAAGTCAAAGTCTTTGAACACTTCCTCAGAAACTGAAAAGTTAAGTGTTTTTCATCCAGCTGTTATGTGTCAGGCTTGAACCTGGGTCTTTCTAATTCTAACTTTCATCCTTAGAGGGAGTTTCCCCATCTGAGAGTTCATTATATCAATGAAATCATAAGACCAGTTATCCTCCTTTCTCCTCCCTTATCCAAGAATCTGTGGTCATACCTTTTGCCTTCCTCCTTAAGAGAAACCCTTCACTCTCTGGCTTCCAAATATTTCTCTACTGATCTCTAGCAATTGCCTCCTGGGATCCTACACTTTGATGCCTGTATTCTCCCAGCAACATATGATCTAGGCTACAAATATTGCATTCAGTGAATTCTGATACACCATGCTTCCTTTTCCAAACCAAACTTACCCCTAGGTCTTCCCTCCAATTTCTTGTTTCTAGGCCTTTCTAAATCTGTTTGATGGAAGAGCTGAGATAGCAAAGCATGCCTTAAGGGGCAATACATAATGGATACACATTCCTGGCCCAGTTGTGTGGAGGTTGTGGATTCAGCCTTACTTTCCCCCCAGCCCCCAACCAACCCCTTTATTGAGAAGGGGAACCCTTTGAGAGCAGGAACTGAATGCTTGTTTTTGCCTGCCTTTGTGTCTTCAGCACTTAGTATTGTGCTTGGCATAAAGGAGGCACTTAATAAATGCTAATTAACTGACTAATATACCCAATTAGAGTTTTGAAAAATTCCTAAAACATACAGTTAGCAGTAGAGTGTCTTATTTGTGACGTTTATTCTTTTTCCTTAGAAATATTATGAGGTTAAGTAGCAGAAATATCATTATCTCCAATTTATATAAGTACAAATTGAGGGTCAAAGCAGTTGTATGATGATACCATAGCATCACAGAACTGGTATTTGGAAGGGACTTCAGAATGCTCTTTGTTTAACAATCTCTAGTGAAGAAAACCATTACCTCCCCAAGCCAGCCCAATCGTTACACCTTTGGACATGTCTGAGTATTTTATTGATGTTCTTTACATTGATCTGAATCTGCCTCTGAAGTGTATACCTGTTGGTACTATTTCTTACCTCTGAGACTAAGTAGAGAATGTCTATCCCAAGTAGAGGATATTTAATTCCTCTTCCATGAGATAACACTTAAATATTTGAAGACTACAATCATTTACTTCAAGTCTTTTCTCAATGATTCTTCCCATCAATCTTTACACCAGAGCAACTCTGCATGTAGTCATCTGACTCTAAGGGCAGTGCCTAGAAATTCCCTCTTTAGCCTTCCTTTATGTTTTTGGATAGACATTGGCAACATCTTAACTTCTACATTAACAGTATAGGGAAGAGAGTTTTTTGGCAATATTTGGCCTGAGCATTCCAAGATGTCCAATCCCAAATGGAGCTCAGCTCAGTATTTTTATGTTTTATGAAACTAAGAGTGAATCTGTTCATAGATTTACAGTGGTAACATTTTCTAATCTTTTGGATCTGTCCAGTGAGTGAGGAAAACAGCACTTAGACATACTCAGGCTAGGATCATACACATACACATATATATGCATATATACATATATAAATACACATATATCTGTGTATATTTCCATTTTGAATGAAATGAGTTAATTCAATCAGAAAAAACCTGTCAGTTCAGTTCAATAATATTAGTTAATTTATCTTTTAAAAACTGACTGGATCAGCTGCTAGAATGCCCCATATATATATATATATATATATATATATATATATATATATATATATATATATATATATATACATATATGTGTGTGTGTGTGTGTGTGTGTGTGTGTGTGTATGTTCCATAACTTTTATTTTTATATAGTGAGGTAGTTAAAAGTGGCAGACCACTTATTTTTCAGAATTGCAGTCCCAAAGACTGGAGAAAGCAGAGAGCAAATTACACAAATTCTTGGGCCTTAAAGAAATAAAAGAAAATGGGCTGAACAATGTGCATTCAAGGCTTTCAAAATTTTACTTTTAACTTTTGGAAGGAATTTAAGGATCAGAAACAGAAAAGAAACTGGGAAAAGAGTTGTGGTATAGAGAAATATATCCCTTTCCCAGGAAGACTGATGGGAAATTCATTAAGTGTCTTATCAGGTATATGCCAATATCTCTGAATGCAAACCAGTAATTACTTGGTAGTTACTAATGAGCTACTAATTGTAATCAATGGTTTTCCCACCCTGCCTCAAACTCTTCAGAGACAAGAAGGGTGGTTTGGAAAGGAGAGAGGGGACAGAAGTCCCTACTGTTGCCGTTTGTGTAGAGAAGAGCCAAATTTTTCCTTCTTAGGCTGTCTCTAAAATCAGAGAACATTGGGTTATAATAAGGAGACATAAAGTCATAATCTGAGGACATTAGCTTTAAGACTTGACCTTGCTAATAAGACTGGTGGGTGACTGAGCCAGTGATCTAACATGGTTCTAGTGGAAAGAGTACCACATTTGGCATCGAAAGGCTTAATTGCAAGTCCTAGCTCTGCCACATCTAGCTATTTGACCTTGGACAAGTTGACCTATTTTATAAATCGAAGTCCACATGCCAATTCTTAAAATACTCAGTTCTTTCTATGTGATAGGTTTACTCATAGCCACAATATATGGCCAAGAAGAAATTAAGCTGACTAAATAGACCAGAATGACAAGAATGCCATAATTACTTTGAAAGGAAACTTAACTTGTCTTGAGATAGACAGCTGGGGAATAATGTCTACTTAAGTAAGTACATAGTGATTTAGTGGTACAGGTAGATGTAATGTTTGCTTGTTCCAATATTGAGTAAATCACAGGCCTATAGTAAGATCTTTAAATCTTATTCAATAATGTATGCCACAAGGTTCCTAAAAGTTAAATGTGTGGAGAGTGAACAACAAACATAAAGAATCCCTGAAGTATCTTGTACTTTATATAGTTCCCAAGATTTCAGTCTACACTGAAGAGGTTTGTTATAACCTCTTAATAAAATTTCATCACTAATGTCTCACATAAACTCTCTCTGAAAGTTTCTGTGTTTGCTTTTTTATGTTAATGAAAAGGAAATTGAATGTGAGAAAATTCCATTAAATTAATATTTGACCCCAACTGCCAATAACTAGCACAGGAAATTTAGATAAATTTTTTTCACCTTATCCTTCAGTCATATCATCCTTATGGTTATAAAGGATGTTGGGGTAAATGCTGTATAAAGATCAATAATAATATGAAATACAGCAAGTTAGGAGAGGGAAGAATATATTTGCCATAAGCTTTGCACATGTGCTTGCCATGTTAAGTCTTTTCAGTATACTCTATTCTATATTACTGAGTGGTTTAACCTTGCAAAGAATGAGTTGGTCATGCAGATATCTTTAACCAATCTACTGGAAAGAATATACCCTTATAAATGGTAATTTCCCTGAACATTAATAGCTAGGTCAGAATTCTAAACCATAGCTTATCTCTGAACTGTCACTTTGGTGACAAGTATTTTAAAATGTCATGCAACATAGTTATGTCTATGAGTTTTCTTCATTTAAGGGATTAATGTTCACATAGCTCTGGAATCCAAAGGGCTGTGTATGGAAATGTTAACAATGTATTGAAGTTCTACTGCCTGTTTATTGTACTAAGAAACCATTGTATGGAGCCAGGGGCAGTTGGGTGTTTAGATTTATAAATACAAATCTTAACCCATGTGGTGAGAGCCTAATTAATGTTGAAAAAAAGAATCCAAATCTCAGCATGCCATTGGTGAAAAGGCATAAAACACTTTTAAATGGTTTTGTTCTGAGGGGAAGAAACACAGAGAAAGGAAAAAAGGATTATTTTGCATTTATGTATCCTGATAAGTCAATAGCTGCCAGTGGTTGGGTCTTTCAAAAGTCTAAATATTCATTGAGGCCTACCAAGGGGATAGGAGGACAGGCAACAAAACAAAACAAAATAAAATATTATTTTTGTATTCTAGAGATTTTCTGAGCTAAAGCAGTGTTGTAATAATACTTCTCTCCCTCCTTCCTTCCTTCTTTTCTTCTTTCTTTCCTTCCTTCCTTCCTTCCTTCCTTCCTTCCTTCCTTCCTTCCTTCCTTCCATCCATCCATCCATCTTCTTGTCTTGCCATCTTCCTGACTGCCTGCTTACCTTCTTCATTCCCATTTCACTCTCTATTTTTCTTTGAGTGTGGTTGTCCACATTCCCATGCAAATAGTAGACTTCATGGGCTATTTTATGCCAATGATGTTGATGTTCTGTTGTTTACAATATAATAAAAGTTAATGAGAAGAAGCAAAAGACAATTCAGTTACTATAGAAATGTTCCTGAACCAGTAAATAAATTGAAATTAACTGCCATTTCTGAAGTCTGTTACCTGCAGTTTCAATCATGCTTACTGTTGTCCCTTGAAAAGAAAATGTTATATTAAATGATATATATGTTAGACAATATAAAAATTTGAGTTTTCAATGCCTTATATACTGTCGAATTCTTTTTAATGGGAAAAGACTAAATTATATTGTAACTTATATTTTGTCTAACTGAACATAGCCATGCTATTCCAATCTTTTCAAATTTCCAAAAGAAAAATTTTCACAGGTAAAAAAAAATAATCTTCAGTTAATTATTTAATTACAGAATGAACAGGGGACAAATTATTATCTTTTTTATCACCTTAACTTCCTGTTCCAAAAGCTATTGTTTTGTTAAAGAGGCAACACTATGTTGTAAGGAAAGAATATTGGACTTAGAATTCAAAAACATGGCCCCAGTATTTGCCTTACCACTTTTAAGATCTGTGACACTGAACAAGTCTTTTAATCTCTTTTGGCCTTATTTTATTGATCTGTATTATAAGTATGATAACTCCTGCACAATTTTTTTTTGGTGAGGCTCAAAATGCATAATTTATATGAAAGTATTTTGTAACTATAAAGTATGCAAATACAGGCTATTAATAATTTTAAGATCTTCTGTCTCCAAAAAGACTAGTTATGCATGAAAATGGATCTGTACTTCAGAAGAGTGTTGTAATTTAACAGTCTTTCAGTTTTATAGCAGGCAATCAGGTTTAAAAATATTCACATGTGCTAATAGGCCCAATCAAAACAGAAGATAATCTTAACAAAATAAAGTTCTCAGTGTCAGAGAAAAAACACTGTTTATTAACAAGTATACACCATACATCATACTTTACTTCAATTATTGGCTAGTAGATTCCATTGCTAAGGTAGCAGTTTATAGGCACTAGATTTTAGATGGCCACCTTTAATTTTTATATTCTGTTTCATGAATCCTCACATTGATCAGCAGGATGCTTTATCCAGTTGTTAAATCTTGGAAGGGAGGCATTTTGCCTTCTTTTATGAATGTCATAAAAGGACTGAGAAGAAAAGTTGAATTGTAATAAAAATAATAACTCCAGGATGCAGTGATTACAGATTGGGTAGTGGTGGGAGGAATGGACTGCAGGCTGACATAGTGGTTGCAGGGTGACTTCGCCCTCCTAAGTAATGTCCTTATTCTGAGGTTTTCATGTGCTCTAAAGCCACAGTAAGTGTATTTTACTATCCAACATAAAGTGCATTTTGAAAACTGTTGCACATTAGGGCTCGTTATTTTAAGTTGTAGGATATTAGTGGTGGACAGATAACCTTCAGGAAAGATGTTGGACGAGTTTGTCTACAAAAATCAGTAATGATTATAGCTTAAACACTCAGAAATTTTCAGTTGAAACCCTGTCATTCACTTAATGTTGGATGAGCACTTTAGTCATTCATTTCTATTGAGGTCTCAAAAATGGATATGTTTGCTTGGAAGCAAGATTCTTTACATGAAAAGTCAGATTCATTTTTAATAATCCTACCAAGTCAGTGGAAAATGTAGGTGCCACCAGTGGCAATTAGCCCTTTACTGTGTTTTATGTATTTAAAAAAATAGATTTCTAGCTCTTTAGCCTAATAGGAACTTACTGGTTCATTATCATTAAGTAAAAGACTACTTTCTCAGAAGGCTTTGTGAATTTTCATGAATACAAGTCATGGATAGAACTTGAAATTATATGTTACAGATATAGTACTTTGAGGATTAGTGAACGATTAGAAAATAAATTATATAAACATTAACAAGAGAAAGAAGTAGGAAATTATTCATATGGAGCTAATCTGTTGTTTTAAGATAAAAATTCGTTGTGTAAATATTTTCATCTTTTTTTACCCAGTATCTAGCACCATGCATCATAGCTAAGGTGTTAAATATTTTTAATAAGAACTGTTTTGTAGGAATGATCACTTTTGAGTCATCCTTAAAACTTCTCCTTCTTTGCCCACCTATTTACTCCCCATCAGTTATTTCATTTCTACCTATTCTCTTTTCCTTTCAAAAACTTACAAAGCATATTGCCTATTTATTCACCCAACTACCATGAATCACTCACTGTCTAAACTAAGCAAGGGTTCTTAACCTGGGACCTATGAATTTATTTATTTTTTTAATGTTTTGACAACTGTGTTTCAGTGTAATTGATTTCCTTCATAATGCATTTTATTTTATTTTATTTTAACCATTTGAAAACATTATTTTGTGTATGTGTTTACAGGCTTCTTCAGACTGCTCAAGGGGTCCATATCACACAAAAAGTTAGGGATCCCTATCTTAAAGCATCGCTTCACATTTTATACCCACTTTTAATCCACTTACCAATCTGTATGTGTTAAGTATTTTTTCCTATTTATTTTTATAATGAATATAATTTTTCCCTAGGTTTCTCTCTTTTCTCCTTTCTTTTTTCTTTGGGAAAACTGTCCTCTTTAAAAAAATGAGTAGTTTTCCTTTAACATCTTCTAGATGGGATAGATAAAATTAATAATTATAGAATCAAAGCTTACACAATTACACTACTGCCACTCTTCTATAGGAGAATCCACTCTTTAATTGAATTGAGATAAATCAAACTATAGGAAGATGTGGTATGGTTCATCATCTCCCAGGCCAGTCATTGCCTCTCTATCCCTTATTCTTTGGCACTCAAAAAAGTAGATGCACCAACACTTCTGGCCACAACAATAATTTCTTAAATGATGTACTCAATCAGTAAACATTTATTAATCATCTATTGCATGCTGGCATCATGTTAATTACTGGGGATTAAATAAAAAGGCAAAAATGAGTCTCTACCCTCAAGAAGCTCACAGTTTAATGGAGGAAGACAACATGTAAACAAGTATGTAAAAACAAGCTAGGTATAGGATAAGGTGAAACAATCTCCTAGGGTTGTTGTGAGGATCAAAAGGAATTTTTAAAGTGCTTGGCAAACCTTACAGTATTGCATCAATGCTGTTGTTGTGTCTGTCCTTTGTTTTTGAAGAGGACCATGGCATAGTGGAAATGATGACATGTCTTGCAGTTGACTTTGATTAGAATGAAGGAGGGTTGTGCAAGGTCACCAGCCTCACTTTCTTCTCCAGTCACCTGGATCCAGTGGCCAGATATCAATCAGGATGACTGGAGATGGCCCAGTATGCAATCAGAGACCCCTAGCTCTTTTAGGCTAAGGCCTTTTCAGGTTCTTACTTTGAGTGAGGTAATGCCCATTGAGGGAACAGGCCTCTTTAAGAATTAAGTCAAGGGATGGCCCCTTTATATAGAAAAAAAGAAGAAAAAACAAGCTAGGAGGGGAAGACCTTCAGGGTTGCTGGCCAAAAGAGATAGTTACTATTGATTTTCACTCTGAGCCTGGGGGGCCCAAAAGAATGGAGCTTGGGCCAAGCTAGCTATTCTTCTTAACTATGGTGTTTTATACTTTCCTAAGTGTTATTTTTTTCCATGGCATCATATTGTCATAGATTTAAAGCTGGAAGAGAACTTAGAAGCCATTGAGTCGAACCCCCTCATTTTACATATAAGGAAAGTAAGTTGGAGAAAGTGTGTGACATGCCCAGGGTAACACAACTAGTAAATGTCTCAGAAAGGATTTGAACTCAAGACTTCTTGACTCCTCATCTAATTTTACTTGTAAAATAAAGTGGTAGTTATGTACATAATAGGTGGAAAGGTGTTCATAGGCTTTAGAGCTAGAAAGGGACTTAGAAATCATCTAGAACAACTTTCTAATTTTGCATACAGGGAAACTGTGGCTTTTAGAATGGGACTGACTTGTCCAAAGCCACACATAAAGTAAATGTCAGAGCAGAGATTTGAGACCAGATTTTGTAGCTCTTTATACTCTACCACACTAGTTCAAGTGATTGGTCGAAGATTATACAAGGAATTTATAACGAAGGCAAAATGAGAACCCAAGTTTTCCAGCTCCTAGTCCAGCAATACTTCTATTAGACCAGTGGGTACTTTGAAGCATTCATTTTATTTCTTCCTCTAACACAGATTGTAACTCTTCTGTCTCTGAATTTTATTGCCTGTGTAACCTTGGGCAAATCACTGAGCTTTTCTGGATCTCAGTTTCCTAAAGTATAAAATGGAAAAGGGAGGTGCCACCCATTGTGCTAGGTGCTATGATACAAATACAATGAATTTAATCATTCCTACCTGCAACAAGCTTACATTCTCTGATCCCATGTAATACATGTGCTAGGTTGGAGCTAAGAATATGCATAGAAATTAGAGGGGGAGAAAATGGTGACGAAGCAGGAATAGCTAGCTTGCTCTCTGCTCCCTCCCCAACCAATTCCGAGGTCTATTTGAAGAGCCAATCCTCAGCATCCCTGGGGAATAACACAGTAATTAAATTAATATTTTTTTGCTTTTTTTTTTTTTTTGGAGGGCATTTGGGGTTAAGCGACTTGCCCAAGTTTGCCCGGCTAGTTAACTAGTGTTAAGTGTCTGAGGTCAGATTTGAACTCAGGTCCTCCTGACTCTAGGGCCTATGGTCTATTCACTATGCCACCTAGCCACCCCTAATTACATTAATATTATAAATAAATACACTAATACACTATTTTCAGGATTCATCCCTCATCATTTCTGCTAAATCTAAAGTGAGGCGGATGTCCCTAAGACGAGAAAATGGAAAAGGTATCCTTCATTTGGTCCTGATTCTCAGCACTAATTACAGTTTCTATTTTTGAGTTAGCTTGGCCAACATAGGGATGACAGAGTCAGGCCTAAATATAAGTTTTAGTTTAAACTAAATATCAAGTCAGTCTAAAATAAACTTCTAGTAAAGACGTCAGGACCCAGTTACAGGGACCCCATGCTTGTCTCAGCCAATAGAATTCTAACCCATTCATTGTAAATGTAAGAAAAAAACCAGCAAAGACAATTTGCTTGATGAAAAAACAAGAGGAAAAGGAGTGGGTTAAAAGTATTATAGGTACAAGAAGGTTTCTGAGGAACCGGAACAAAGGGACTTCCAGAAAAACGGGTGATGAAGGGTGAACAGGAAAGTTCTGCTACATCTTTGAGCCAGTCAGTGAGAAATACTGAGGGAAGGCCTAGATAGTGGCTATAGAAGAGAAATATTGAAAAGACCCTAAATACAATAATGTAATACAACAAACATTTTTTAAACACTTACTCTGTGTCAGGTACTCTGCTAAGCCTTCAATTCCTCATCATAAGAAATAAGTTTCTCACAGAGAATGTGAGGGACTTGAGGCCTTTTCTCAGTTAAGTGAGAAGACAGACATCTCAGAAAGAAATATCACATGAGTTAATAAATAAAAGTCCTGTCAATTAAAAGGTCTTAATTAGATTTCATATTCCTGTATTCCCCAAATGAGAATGAAAGAATCCAATTCTGAAGGTCTGGAAAATGAAGACTCTGACAAGCCAAATCCATGACAAGAGAGCTGGAATTAAGGTTATGTCAAAGCTCTGAAGAAGTTAGGCAGGAAGAGATTCTGAGGGAGGCTAAATGTCTTGTTGTTGGTACTGACAATCAGGATTAAACTCTAAAGATTTTTGAAACATACAACATTTCTCTTTTTTTCTTTGTTATTCTACTTTCCCTACCTAAGAAACCCCCTTTAAAAATGCTCAAGAGGAATTTGCTGTGGAGATTTTGGAATAAGGCAAAAAATTTGAAGAAGAAGAAAAAGAAATCCTTATGATTTTCCTACCTCGGGGCCTTTAGTAATTAGGGAAATCCAAAGAACTACAGGAAGTGGTGGTGTCTCAAACCCCAAAGAGTGATCCTACCTAACTGTGTGGAGGGAGTTGACATTCAAGTGAAATGTCTTTATGAGAGTGGAATTCTAAGGGGAGGTGGAGGTTGGGGAGGGGCTTACTCACCAATCTTAGGTTCTAGTGCCCTGACACCCTGATCACCAATCATATAAAAAAATTTTATTGTACTTTGTTAAATGCCACCTAGAGGTTGTTCCCTTTGATGGAAGCCCTCCAATTTTAAAATAATTACTAAATAAGCCTTATATTAAAATCAAATATTGATGACTTACCAAATCATATTTTTGTTTTTGTAGAAAGAAATTGATCTGTTTTCTGTACTTAAATGGCACTGAAATTCATCAACAACAAATACTTATAGAGTGTCTACCATATATAATGCATTTTGTTAGACACTGGCAATTAGAAAAAAAATTAGAGGATATTGTTCTTGCCCTTAAAGAACTTATGGTCTGTTCGGAGGTCAAAGATACAAACCTCATAACAAGAAGAAGTATTACAGAAATGACAAAAGATTCATGTAAACCAAAAAGTCAAAGGATTTCTAAGCAGGAAGAAATGACCGGATTGGGTATGTGTATAGAGAGTGCTGATGAGATTTTATCATTGGAGGCTTCATAGAAGATGTAGGCTATGAACTGGTCTTTGAAGAATGAATTAGAACATGAGCAGGGAAGGTATAGTCTGAATGATAGGATGAGTAGGTGTAAGAAAACCATTCCTTGGTCTGGAACCAGTATGCCAACAGAGCTTATTGTATGGGATCAATGGGAAATAAATTCAAAAAGAGACCTTGGGTCCAGAATGTTAAATACCAAATTATTGAATTAATGAATGAAACAGCATTACATGTCAAGTACTGTGTTAAGAGCTGGGGATACAAATCAAAAAAGTGAAACTATCTGAGACCTGTAGGAGCTTACATTCTATTAGGGTAAGATACACATAGAGGAATCATGGCCAGAGAGCAGTATATATGGAAAGTCACAGGGATAGGGAGTTAATTGAAAGGTCAATTGATAAGTCTTTTCAAGGGAAAACTGTAATAATTATTTGATTCCTGAACCTGGAACAAGAGATGGAAAGTGTTCATGGGGTACGTGTGTAGTGGCAGGGAGGGTGGAATCGTTTCAGGGTGAAGGAGTAGATAGATGTGAATTTCTATTTTATTTTTGAGTTAGTGAAGTTGTATTTTATTTTGTCTGCATTGGGGGGTGATTTAAAATTTTTGAGCAGGGCAGAGGCATGTATAATATTTTAGGAAGATTAATCTGGCATCATATGTAGCAAAAGACCAGGAAGAGAAAGGAGGGACCAAACATAATGAGAATATATTAAAAGGGCTCTCAGTACAGCTGGGAGGTGGTGGTCATGATCAGAATGATTGATTGTGTTAGGAATTAAAAAGAAGAAACATCTGAAATACATTGCAAAGAAAATGGCATATAACTGAATTCCAGGTCAAAATTTAAAAATATTTTAAAAAGCAGAATTGAAAAAATCCATGAAGTAACCAAACAGTGATTCATTAATAATTTGTGTGATTTTTCACTTAAAAAGCCTCTTCCATCTCCCCACAACTTAATCCATAATTGAATCTTTGATAGAGAAAAAAACAATTAAAGAATTTAACATTCCCAGAAGCTAAATATCAAAACAACATACCCTAATAATGACAAGGGAAGGAAAAAAAAACAAACTATCGAATTCCAGTTTTAGGGTATGTTCTTTCATAGCTGGTGAAACTTTTTAATTTAAGATTTTTATAAAGACTTATAATTTAGCTTGTGAAAACATCTCAAAAGCTTCTATGATTATGTTAATGAATCTCCAGGGAGCACTGGATATAGAATAATTGTCCAAAAGGATATGTGAGGCCTTAAAATAGATATGGAAGATAGCTTAGAGGGGAAAAAAAAGTACTGAGGACATAAATCTAAACTGTAAAACCACTGTGCAAAAGTTCATTACTGCCTATAAGCAAGAAGTATAATTGCCTACCTGTCAAATATGCATAAAATTTTTATCTCAACAATCAATAATTATTGTGTGTTTGGCTCATTTTCTTATAGTTTGTTGAAATTAGACCAACCTAAAATATAAAATTATAATAACATTAAGAATAAGCCCACTTAAATGCTATGACTGGACATTGAACAAAAATTGAATAATCAATAATATTAATAATTGAAGGTTTCTGACTGTGAGGACACAGTTGTGACCAAAGTATGTTTTCAGTTGTCTCCTCTTTTATTTATCATAATTACTTAGTGCTTGGGGGCGGCTAGGTGGTGCAGTGAGTATAGTGTCAGCCCTGGAGTCAGAAGGACCTGAGTTCGGATCCGGCCTCAGACACAACGCACAAACAAACAAAAAACGTAGCCATGTGACCTTGGGCAAGTTACTTAACCCCAATTGCCCTCCAAAAAGCAAATAATAATAATAATAATAATAATAATTACTTAGTGCCCTGGTCAACACAAGGCTATAGTCTGACTGAAAGGAAAATATTCCCCCAAAAGCTTATTTCTTTCAATACTTGGGTTGTATATCACATCTATTCTTCTGACAGGATTAGTTCCCAAACAAAGAGGTCTAAGGAGGTGATAACAGTCTCCTGGAGCTTGAGTGGGCTATTGGAATCTCTGTGATAAATACTACTGGTGTACAAAATAGAGATTACTAAATTATTTCTGAGCACAGTTAGGAACTTTTAAAATAAGGCTTTAAATATAATAATTACATGTTAAACTTTACTCTCTCCACTCCTCCCAACCCAAGTATTTGTGGTCTTCCTTATTTTCTTATTGAGGGGTTTCTTTTTTTGATTGAGTGTGGAAGTTCTTACAATTTTTGTTCACAGTTCTTTATTAATTAGTCAGCTTCTGTTCCAGATTTTACTTTTGTAAAGCAGAGACATCATGTTTTTGCAGTTACTCTGTCTTATTTTTCTAAGATCCACTGAAATTCAGCATTTGTGAGGTCTCTTGATGTTCACTGCACATCTCCCACTCAAACTCTCACTTTCCTTATGTGTTTCTTTTTGCCGCCTCCCACTGCCTAGCAAATTAATTTTTTTTCAACATAATTGCCCAAACTCTAACTTTTCACACTGCTACATTTCATTAGAAATAGAAGCTCTTTCCCGTGGATCTTTTTCAGCAACTCCCAAAGGCAAAAGCCACATTTGTCGTACTCTGTATCAGACTGTTTTCTTGCACATTGGTCTCCCAAGGAGAGATCCTGGTGTACAGGCATATGACTTTTTGGCTCAGGATAATTTCTGATTGATTTTCAACATCCTAAGGGTGGTTTATGCTATAAATAGAATTTATATCTGGTAGATGGATGAATAAATAAACACAGAGGATTTATTTATAATAATTATTTAACATTACTCCATAGAGTCCTAGGCAGATAGATAGACCACCTCCATTGTGGGAATTGGCAATCTAAATAGACATAAACAAGAAATGAAGCATGCAGTTATTTTTTGAAACTGACTTGAGCTCAAGCCAAAATAAAAATCAACTTCTAATTTTCCTCCAAACCCTCCTACCCTCATTGCCTATTCTAATTAAATTCCAAGCAACACCTTGGATACCTTTCTTGTTTGAGTTTGCATATTGTTTGATATATCTAACCTTTAGATGTACATTTGCAGTGATTCTTAACAGAAATTTGCATCTGATTTTGTCTTTCTCCCAGAAGAAATGATTTTCTGGGTAGTACTTATGTTTGATGCCATTGAAAAAGCCAGAATTTATACAAAATGGAAAATGAGAAGGGAAGCTAAAAGTTTGAAAAACAGCTTAAAACAAGTCTGGCCTTCACTGCCAGCATAAAGCAATGAATTGAGTCAAGCAGATGACCACTTATTATCAAGTTAACTCATTCCTTTCATTCTTTTTGAAGATGTTGACCTTATAGGGAGGATATGTACATTTTGGAGCTGTCTTTGTTTTAAGTTAAGTATGGATTTTTCCTGAGGACAATAAATTCATTTTGATTAAACAATTCCAGTGAGTTTCTTATATGAGAGGCAAGGTTGTACAATTGAGAGAAAAAGGAACAAAACAAACAAACACATAAACAAGTAGCATGACTATTGGTGATCAAGCTTACTTGCCATATAACCTTGGAAAGCTATTACATGGGACAGCTGGGTGATACAGGAGATAGAGTGCCAGGCTTGGTCAGGACTCTACTTCAAACACTTACCAGCTGTGTGACCCAGGATAACTCACTTAACCCTGTTTGCCCCCATTTCCTCATCTATAAAATGAGCTGGAGAAGAAAAAGGTAAACCTCTCTGGTATCTTTGCCAAGAAAATCCCAAATAGGATCACAGAGTCAGATAGTATTAAAAGGACTGAAAAACAAGAAAGCTATAGGACTTCCCTCATCCTCAGTTTCCTCATCTCTGAAATGGGGATTCTAATGCTTATGTTCCCTTTCTCAAAGAGATACTGACTGGCTTTATATCATAGGATAAAGACTTGGAGAAAATGTTAGAGCTCTTCCAATCCAACATTCTCATTTCATAAAGGAGTAAAATGAAGCCACAGAGAGTGAAATGATTTACTTAAATTACATGATTAGTAAATAGCAGACCTGTATTCCACCTCAGGTCTCATGAGATTGAAACTTTCCACTGCACCATTGTGAGGAAAGCATTTCTTTAAGCTGTATATGAATATGGACTGTCATCACTATTGTTACTCCTATGAACAGCATTGGAGATAAAATCCTTGTCTGGGATTTGATCTCTAGAAGGCATAAGGTGGTGTTGCTATGCTCCTTTCTTTGAAAACTGTTTATTAAATATCTACTATGTAGAAAATGTTGTGCCAAGTAGCAGGACAAAACACAAGAATAATTAATACATGATTCCAGTCTTTTTTTTTCAAATGCTTTATTAACTTCCGGTTTACATCATTCATTTCTATCAGATTTTGAGTTACAATTTTTTCCCCATTTTTCCCCTACCCTCCACCCCAGAATAACAGTCCCACGGAATATCCCCTCATCCAATCTGCTCTTTCCCATCTCTTCTCCCATACCCCCATCGACTTTTCCAGTAGAGCAAGGTGGATCCTTGTGCCCCAATACCTGTACATCTTATCTCCCAATTATATGCACAATAGTATTAATCATAGTATTTATATATTTTTTTAAATTTGGTTTTAAAAGGAAGATAATCAACTCAGTATATACTGTACATGTATAGCTATGCAAAACATTACCATAGTAGATATATTGTAAAAGACTGACTATATTTCGCTCCTTCCTATCCCACCTCCCACCTGGTCCACTCCCCACTTTGGTCCTGTGCCTTTTCAGAAGTGGGTGCTTCCAACTTCCCCCCCCCCACCCCAGCCTGCCCTCCCTTCCATTGACCCCCCTCTCATCCCCTTCTCCCCTGCTCTCCTGTAGGGTGAGAAACCCTATTTAGTATGTATGTCATTTTCTTCCTGATCCGAATTCAATGAGGATAAGGTTTTGCCTTTTTGCCTTCCTGTTCTTCCCCTCACTTGTAACCATTTTCCCTTCCTTCTTCTATATGAGATAGTTCATCCCATTCTATCTCTCCCCATCTCCTCTCATTATATTCCTCTCTAATCTCTTAATTTCACGTTTTAAGTATCACTCCTTCCTATTAAATTCGACCTGTGCCTTCTATCTATGTATACCTGAAAACATATATACATACATTCACATATGTATTCAGATGCCCATATATCCTTCTTCAACTATTTTCATACTGAGAAAAGTTTCATCAGTTACAGTTATCGTTTTTCCACTTAGGAATGTAAATAGTTCAACTTTGATAAGTTCATAATGATTTCTTTTCCCAGTTTACCTTCTCAAGCATCTCTTTTCTTCTTGTATCTGAATATCAAATTTTCTATTCAACTCTGGTTTTTTCCTCAAGAATGCTTGAAAGTCCTCTATTCTACTGAATGACCATATTTTCTTTTTTTTTATTTTAACAAAAGTTTTATTAACTTCTGATTTACATCATTCATTTCTGCCAGATTTTGAGTTACAATTTTTTCCGCATTTTTCCCTACCCACCACCCCAGAATAGCAGTCCCACAAGATATGCCCTCATCCAATCTACTCTATCCCATATCTTTTCACATACCCCCTTCGACTTTGCCATTAGGGCAAGGTGAATCTCTGTGCCCCAGTGCCTGCACATCTTATCTCCAAATTACATGCAAAATAGTATTGATAATAGTATTTATATACATTTGAAAAATTTAATTTTAAAAATTCGAATTTCAGATCCATTCCCTTCCTCACTTGTCACCTACTCCCTCTGGGAAGATAAGCAATTCAGTATGTGTTGTACATGTATAGCTATGCAAAACATTACCATAGTAGATATATTGTAAAAGACTGCTTATATTTCCCTCCCACGCATCCCACCCCCAACCTGGTCCATTCCCTACTTTGATCCTGTCCCTCTTCGAAAGTGGGTACTTCCAATCTTCCCTCCCCCCCAGAATGCCCTCCCCTCCATCATCCCCCCTCTCATCTCCTTCTGCCTACTCTCCTGCAGGGTGAGATATCCCATTTAGTATGTATGTCATTCTCTCCCTGAGCCAAATTCAGTGAGAATATGGTTTTGCCTTTTTGCCTTCCTGTTATTCCCCTCCCCTTGCTTCTTTTACATGACATAGTTTACCCTACCCTGTCTCTTTCCAACTCCTCTTGCCACTTTCCACTCTCACCTCTTAACTTCACGCCTTAAGTATCATCCCTTCCCACCAAATTCAACCTGTGCCCTCTATCCATGTATACCTGTAAACATATATACACACATTCACATATGTATTCATATGCCCATATACCCTTCTTCAATTATTTTCATAACGAGGAAGGTTTCATCAGTCACAGTTGTAGTTTTTCCATGTAGGAATGTAAATAGTTCAACTTTGATAAGTTCCTTTTGATTTCTTTTCCTTGATTGCCTTCTCAAGCATCTCTTGCTTCTTGTGTCTGAATGTCAAATTTTCTATTCAACTCTGGTTTTTTCCTCAAGAATGCTTGAATGTTCCTCTATTCCACTGAATGACCATATTTTCCCCTGAAACAAAACGCTCAGTTTTGCTGGGTAGGTGATTCTTGGTTTTAATCCCAGCTCTTTTGACCTTTAGAATATCATATACCATGCCTTTCAATCCCTCAGTGTAGAAGCTGCCAGATCCTGTGCTATTCTGATTGTGTTTCCATAATATTGAAATTGTTTTTTCCTGGCTGCTTGTAATATTCTCTCCTTGATCTGGGAATTCTGGAACCTGGCTACAATATTCCTAGGAGTTTTCTTTTTGGGATCTTTTTCAGGAGGTGATTGGTGGATTCTTTCAACCCCTATTTTGCCCTTTGGTTCTAAAACATCAGGGCAGTTTTCCTTGAGAATTTCTAGAAGGATGATTTCTAGATTCTTTCTTTGATAATGGTTTTCAGGTAGTCCAATAATTTTTACATTATCTCTCCTGGATCTATTTTCCAGGTCAGTGGTTTTTCCCATGAGATATTTCACATTGCCTTCTATTCTTTCATTTGTTTGGATCTGTTTAACAGCATCCTGATTTCTGATAAAGTCGCTAGCTTCCATTTGCTCCAATCTAATTCTGAAAGAATGTGAGCTTTTGAGATTCTTTTTCCATCTGGCAAAGTTGGCTTTTTAAGTCATTCTTCTCCTCATTGCTTTTTTGAGCCTCTTTTGCCATTTGAGTTAGTCTATTTTTTAAGGTGTTATTTTCCTCAGGCAGGCTGTTGACTCTCATTTCATACTTTTCTTGCATTTTTCTCATTTCTCTACCCAATTTTCCCCCTCCCCCCACATCTCTTATCTGCTTCTTAAGTTCCTCTATGGCCTGTAACCCGCTCATATTTTCATTTTTTTTAAAGCAATTGGGGTTAAGTAACTTGCTCAAGGTTACACGGCTAGTCATTATTTATGTGTGGGTGCTCATTTTCTGAGGCCGGTTTCAATCTCGGGTCATCCCAACTCCAAGGCCGGTGCTTTTACTCACTGTGCCACCTAGCCGCCCCAAATAAACAAGTTACTTTTTTTTTTGGAGGGCAATTGGGGTTAAGTAACTTGCCCAAGGTCACACAGCTAGGTTTTTGTTTATGTGTGAGTTAAGTGTCTGAGGTCGTATTTGAAATCAGGTCCTCCTGATTCCAAGGCCGATGCTCTACTCACTGCGCCACCTAGCCACCCCAAGCTCATATTTTCATTTGGGGCTTTTGGAGTAGGATTTCTGACCTCCCAGTCTTCCTCCTGTTCCATGCTTTGATCCTCTTTGCCCCCAAAATAGGAGTTTAATGTTGAATTTTTCTGTTTATTTTGTTTCCTTTGCCTAGGCATGTTGCCACTCATTTACTTGACTTTTGGGCTTGTTGCCACAGTAGGATTCTGCCACCAGCAGGGGAGCTTTCATCCGAAATGCTGGAGTTTTCCCAACTTCCAGAGGTATTAGTTAGGTGGCCTTTCTGAAGCTTCCACACACTCTGGCAAGCTGGTCACACACCCCAACACCTCCACCCCAGACTGCAGTCCAGATTCAAGAAGGGTAAAGCAAGAGCAATTACCCCCCAGACTGATTGCTGGATCCCCCTACAGTTCGCAGGCCAGGAGCTGAAGCTGCAATGTGGCAATGTGGCTCAAGCTGCACTGTCTCCTTAGTGGCTTTTCGCCCCCAGGGGAAAAAAGGCCAGGCCCTCTCTCTTCCAGTCCTAAAGTCCATAGGGCACTGACCTCTAACTTTGTCCTAGGTATCTATGTGTTGATAATTCTGGAAACACCATAGCTGCTGGTGTTCTGGGGTCCCTCCAGCTGGCTGCTGGTCTGTCCACCCTGGGGCTAAAACCTCAGATTCAGGCAGACCTGGGCTCTGCTCCCAGAGTGCCGTTCTGGCCGCTCCCTGCCCAACTGCCAGACTGTCCTCAGTGGGAGGTTAGCTTCTCTGTGTCATTTTGTGAGTTCTAGAGTCCCCCTTTTACATAATTTTGAAGTGGTGTGGGCAAGAGCTCTGAGGAAGATTATTCCAGTCTTTATGGAGCTTTCAGTATATCAAGGAACATTTGAAACGTGCAGAAACAGGTGATACTATACAGTAAATATATATGACCTAGTGCAGACAAGAATATCATCAGACAGATGCATGGTTAAGATACAGATACAAGAAAGAAAGGATTATATTTATCTAGAGGGGAAGACTTCATGGAAGAGGTTATATTTGATCTAGGTGGATCAAATTTGAGAACCTTCACAACATGTTATTATGTGGAAACATCTCAAGCATAATGAGTGATTTAGGAAAATATTTTCCACATAGACTGGTTTTACAGAAGCTTATTAAATCATTTCAGTTGTGTCTGACTCCTTGTGACTCCATTTGGGGTATCCTTGGCAAAGATACTGGAGTGATTTGCCATTTTCTTCTCCAGCTCATTTTACAGATGAAGAAATTTGGACCAACAGGGTGAAATGACTTCCCAGGTCACACAGCTAGGCTGATGTCAAATCTGAACTCAGATCTTCCTAACTCCAGGCCTGTCACTTTGTACACTGTGCCACTTCACTTGTAGCAGCTTAGATCAGTTGAAAGTGAATAATATGAAACAAGGATGGACAAGGGGGATGAGTTTTGGGAGGATGTAGCAGGTTGTGGAGGAACTTTTATATGAGGCTAAGTAGTTTAAACCTTATTTATTATCCAAAATAATGCATGACAGTGATATTTTTTAAAGTAGCCTGTCAAATCAGTTGCATTACTTTATGGTAAATTTTTTAACTAAATTAGTTGATTTTCCTTTTTGTTAGTTAAAAAACAATTGTTTTGTCATATTATTTCCTTTTCTGTCATATTACCCAATACAAAGCCTTGCAATTCTTTCTCATTTTGTTTGGGTATAAGCCTAATTCTAGGTGTGAGGTGACTGTTAGCTTGATTATACAAGTTAACAGTAATAGTTGACATGAAAGCCTGAGTGTCTCATGCCCAGGACAATGTATGGATGGCCAGACTTGAAGACAGGAAGTAATTGGGCCTGCTCTGACACACAATGGCTGTGGAACTACGACAAGAATTTCTTGTAACCCATACAGTTTTATATGACTATAAGTTGCAAATGAGTCAGATGTTGGTTTGCTTCAATTGTGAATTTCCATGCTAGTATCCCGATTTCCATACCCCGAGTCCCCTGGAATAAAATCACAGAACAATTTACAAAACATCTACACAACTTACCCCCTAGTCCCAGATTATTACAAATATTTGAGCCTCCTTTTGATCCATGATCCCTACAACTTTTCGATTTTTTCATTCAAACATAAGAACCTATTTGCACTATGATACATTCCATTAAAGTTTGCTAGACTTACTCATGGCGGTATTGAAAGTATACAACCCAACTGTTTTTTAATCCCTGAAATGTAGACTATCTGTTTTCTAATACCCCTTTCTGCTCCCCAACCCTGTGAGTTCTGATTGGGTCCTACATGATTAATGATAACCATAAGCTACCTACCACAAATTCTCTAATCAGCCCTAACTCATCTGAATGAAAACCATAAATCAGCAGATTTGTAAATGCCTACTCCTCAGTTGATAATGTAAATTCTCTGAGTAATTTTTTCCCCAAAGGCTGGAAGACACCCTAGCAATCATGGCATATATATGAAATTTTGACAGTCCTTAAGTCATTATAGAGTGAGAAATATGTCACTACTTTATTGTACAGTCATTAAAATATAAATAATGGAAAGCATGAATACTTCTGAAATAGGATACTTTTTTTCTTACCAGATAACTAACTGTACTTACCTCTGGTTCACTATCTAAACATATTTTCTTTTGCTTATTTCAACAATTGATTCATATTCATGCAAATTGCTGGTTGAAAGTTGAGTTAATCATAGATTTAGAATTTCTTTTCTAAATTGTAATTAACTAAAGGAAGATTAGAGACCCACCACCCCTTGAAAAGTATTAAGTTTGATTGCTGTGAGCTTTTACAAGAAGTAAAATTTATAGATTTTTAAAAATTAATTTCCAAAAAAACAACTAGGATATCTATGTAATATTGAGACCCTTTACCTCACCCACCTCTTTCCAGCCTTATTTTGTTGTATTAAGGTCTTCAGGAACTGAAAGAAAATTCTAAACACAAACTTTTTGTTTAAAATAGTTTTCATTAGTAATTTTTTTCTTAGTTTAAGGAAGATAGGGAATATAGTTTACTTTCTCAATATGATTTAAAGGCTCATTATTTTGGATCTACTCTTAATCTGTATATACTTGCCATATTGACAGGGATTTAATGAACACAATTGTAATTGCTATCCAAGAAAGTAAATTTTGATCTACACTCTACATAGTATACAACTAGGGACCTGGTATTGTGACATTTATTATAAATTGAAGTGTTTTGTTGTTGTTGTTGTTGTTGTTGTTGTTGCTATTTTTTGTTTATTTTTCTGGAGTTCATCTTACCAAATATAATTTATGAAAAATTGTAGTTAGTTGATACAGTAGTATCAAAGTCACTGTATCTTTCAAGATGTACACTTGACTAACAGTCAAGTCCATGTTCCTTCCTTGACAGTTTAGAAATTTTGTTTTCTTTAAAATGTAAAAAAAACCCAACTCCCCCATTATGACTTTTAGCCTGTAGTTTACTATAATTGTATGTAGAAGTAGACATTATTTGTAATGCTAACAATTCCTTTTGTTATTTGTTTAGTATGCAAAAGCAATTAACATGATAACTAGAATCCATACGTTTTCTTCCTAGTAGTTGGACTAGCTAAGGCTGAGCAAACAGGGATCATGTGCCCAAACCTGCATTCTTTTAACTAGTAATAAAGAACCCTGCAGGCTTGACAGGTTGTCACGGCAATTATTCACATGAAGTTATGTAGCAGTTGTATCTGTCAGCCCATGCAGTATTGAATATTTTAACTGGCAGTCTTCCAAGACCGAACATTAATCTTACCATCTCCTATTACAGTCCCTAATCAAGATATTCCAGGGGTGATTGCACTAACATTGTTTGAAGACTACATCTACTGGACTGACGGGAAAACCAAGTCACTCAGCCGTGCCCATAAAACCTCGGGAGCAGACAGACTATCCCTGATTAACTCATGGCATACCATAACAGATATCCAGGTGTATCATTCTTATAGACAGCCTGATGGTAATTATTCTTTCCATGCTTTCCATAAATGCATCAACACTTTCTACCCACATCTCATTTCTGATTCTGCCAAAGGTTAAGTATGAAGTTTTTAGCAATGATTGCCATAGTTTCCATTATTTAGAGCTTTTGTAAGTGAATTCTGCTTGTACTAAGTGAGATTATTAGGAAATCCTTCGAAGAAAATAATGATGTTTCAAATACCTATTGGATTGTTTAAATGATATTATTCTAAAAGTCAAGCCAGCTAAAGAAAATGAGAGTATACTAGAAGTCCATTTATGCCGACAAATAGTGAGAGTTTTCATAACCTTCTGAATTAATGGTATTTAAAGAAACTCTAGACCTAACTTAATCAAAGGTAGCCAATGTTTAATAAGTGCTTGTTATGTGAAAAGTATTGTCCTAAGCACTGGAATTCTCTCTCTCTCTCTCTCTCTTACACACACACACACACACACACACACACACACACACACACACACACACACTCCTCTGAAACAGTACCTGCACTCAGGGAGATTACATTCTATTAGGGAATATGAATCATCATGTATTGACTTAATTTTATGACAATAACTGACCTTTAGTAGCCATTATATAAAAGTCCTACTTATAGAAAACTAGCACTTCGTTTATATAAGCAAATTAGCCAAAGTGGCATAAAAGATAAGTGACATACACTCGTTTTTATTTTAGTTTTATATGTAGAAACATATAGAAATCATTATTTCAAATGCTTGTAGTGCTCTGTATGAGGTTCAGAAGATAGGTTTTTTATGTGATATAAATACTCTAGTGTAAAAGTGCTTTCTTTTAAGCTCCATTGTAAAATCAAATGCCATTTTTGCTCAGTATGTTGCTTTTTTTAGAAGTTAAATTAGATTATCAGTCCTGCTGAGGTGCTAGGTCTTGATTACCAGATGCCTTGAAATATTGTGGGCCTTAAAATATATTCTGTGCCCCTTCCCCCACCCGCCAATTTTCCAAGTCTTGAATACTAAATCCTACTGTATTTCTTTTTATTTGCCTGCAGTTGCTAAACATGTCTGTATGCTAAACAATGGAGGCTGTAGTCATCTGTGTCTCTTAGCCCCTGGCAGAACACACACCTGTGCATGCCCCACGAACTTTTACCTTGCAGCTGATAACAAGACCTGCCTCTCAAATTGTACAGCCAGTCAGGTAAGTTGAGGTTTGAGTAGTTGCTCCATAGGATATAGTGATAAGTTCTTAATTCCCTTTCTTTACCTCTTTCTTTAGAAGAAAGAAAGGGAGGGAGAAAGGGAGAAAGAAAGGAAGGGAATAGAAAAAAGAAGTAAAAAGGAAGGGGAAAAAAGAGTAGCAGATAATAAACCAAGATATTCTGCCAAATGTGGTGGTAGTGTAAGTATAATGGATCCAAGGAGGTCCATAGAATGAGTTGGGAAACTTAAATGGTAGAAACCAGTTTGCTCTGTGCTAAGAATGGAACTTGAAGAACTGGTAAATATTTCTGGAGACAACAAGAAAAGGGAGGGTGGAGAAAGGCTTCCCAAATGTTCCAGCAATGTTGTGTAAGGTGAAATAAAATGTAAAACAAATTTTAATGTATTTGTTATACATATCTGAAGTGGAATTTTTTGCATTCAAAAATCTTATTGTCCCTACTAAAACCTCAATTATCTGTATAATATGTGATTAATAATATCCCACTACCACCTGAGGAAGCCCATTTCATTTTCAGGTAGCTCTAAGTGTTAGGAAATTGTTGTTTCTGGTGAATCCATATCCACTTCTCTCTGTTTCCACCCATCATTCCTAGAGCTGTGCTCTGGGCCCAAACAGAAAAAGTTTAATCCTGTTTCTACATAATAGTCCTTTAAATACTTGTAGATAACTACAATCATATATCTTCTAGGTCTTCTACTGTTCCTTCAACCAATTAAGAACTTCTCATTTGGCATGTTTTCAAGCAGAATCATAATCAGGGAGGGATAACTGGGTTTTGTCAGGAT
Organism: Gymnobelideus leadbeateri; assembly: GCA_011680675.1. Lineage (NCBI taxonomy): Eukaryota > Metazoa > Chordata > Mammalia > Diprotodontia > Petauridae > Gymnobelideus > Gymnobelideus leadbeateri. The sequence goes on from WOXC01011830.1 coordinate 1,047,045, forward strand.
CTCAGCATCCAGGAAGGTGCACTCTATCCACAAAGTAAACCTCTCTGATCTGCCATTTTCCCCCACATACTCACATATACTTTGCAATCTTTTGCCTGTTTCTACCAAAAACATAAGTATGAAATAAACCCAAGCCACCTCTGCCACTCTTAGAGTGGTAGCTCTCTCTAGGAACCTGCCTTCCTCCCATTGCAATGTCCCTATTCCTGTGCAAATTCTGTTGAGTGGATTTGTAAGAAAAAAAGCAAAGTTTAGGTCACACCAGTTAGAAATGTGTGTAATCTTCCATGGTTAAGATGTTAACATATTGGCTTCACCATTAACTTGTGATTTTATTCATAGTACTGTTAGTGTTAATAGCTCCCTTTCCAATGATTGATTGGTAAATAACCAATTGATTGGAGTAACTCAGTGTCACAGTAGATAGAGCACTGCCCTGGAGATGGGAGGACCTGAGTTAAAATCTGACCTCTGACACTTACTAGCTGTGTGACCCAGAACAAGTCACTTAACCCTGTCTGCCTCAGTTACTTGTCTATAAAATGAGGTGGAGAATGAAATGGCAAACCCATTCCACTATGTCTGCCAAGAAAACCCCAAATAGGATCCTGAAGAACTGGACATGACTGAACAACAACAAATAATATTCAGGCAGATTTTTGTTTTGAAAATTACTACCCTGGAAATGAGATGGGGGAAGAGAAGGTAGAGCTAATATGGCAGAGTACAGAAAGAACTCCTCTGAATTTTTCCATATTCACCTCTAAACAACTATAAAATAATGCCACAAAATGAATTCTGGAGTAGCAGAACCAAAAATTGAAGGAGTGAAACAATGTTATAACTGAAGACAGATTAGAAGGTGAGCAGGAAAGATCTGTTTCACTGGGGTAAAAGAGGAGTACAGGCTAGCACAGGTGGAGTCAGAGCAAGCCAGCAGCCATGCCCTGAACCCCAGGACAGTCCAGTGGTGAGGCTCTTTGGTCCCAAGCAAGAAGCTTAGAACAATGTACTCTCCAACACAGGAGCAGAGCCTAACTTTAACAGGAAAATCATGAAACAGGCAAGAACAATCAGCAAAAACAAAACAAAACCCAAAGCAAAACAAGAATCTGACCATAAAAAGTTACTGTGATGACAGGGAAGATCAAAACATAAAATCAAAGGAAAGAAACAATTTCAAAAGGCCTATATTTGAAACCTTAAAGAAAAATGTGAATTGGTCTCAGGTCCCAAAAGAAGATTTGGAAGAACTCAAAAAAGTATTTTAAAACTCAAATAAAAGAGGTAGGAAAAATGGGAAAAGACATGAGAGTAATGCAAAAGAATAATAAAAGAGTCAACAGCTTGGTAAAAGAAGCACAAAAAAGTGGGAGAAAAAAAATGATGTACAAAAATTCACTGAAGGAAACAATTTCCTAAAAAGTAGAATTGACCAAATGGAACAGGGGTATAAAAGCTCAGTGAAAAAAAAGTTCCTTAAAAATTGAAATTGGGCAAGTGGAAGCTAATGACTCCATGAGACATCAAGAAACAATAAAACAAAATCAGAAGAATGAAATAATAGAAGAAAATGTAAAATATCTCATTGGAAAAATGATTGACCTGAAAAAAAATAGATTGAGGAGAGATAATTTAAGAATTATTGGACCACCCAAAAACCAAGACTAATAAAAGAAACTTGAACATCATGTTTCAAGAAATTAAAAAGGAAAACTGTCCTGATGCCTTAGAACCAGTAGATAAAATATAAATCAAAAGAATCTACCAATTACTTTCTGAAAGAGACCCCCAAATGTAAACTCCCAGGAATATTACAGCCAAATTCCAGAGCTTCCCGGTCAAAGAGAAAATACTGCAAGCAGTCAGAAAAAGAAATTCAAATATTGTGGATCCACAGTCAGGATTACATAAGATTTAGCAACTTCTATATAAAACTACTAGAGGGCTTAAAATATAATATTCTAGAGAGAAAAGTAACTGGGATTGCCTATCTAGTAAAGCGAAGTATAACCATTCAGGGCAAAAGTGGATCTTCAATGAAATAGAGAACTTCCAAGCACTCCTGATGAAAATAACAGAGCTCAACAGAAAATTTGATTTTCAAATACAAGACTTAAGAGAGGCATAAAAAACCTGTTAGCATTCTTATATGGGAATATGATACTTATAACTTTATGTTAGTTTTCAACATTTATTTTTTAAAAGATTTTGAGTTCCATTTTTTTCTCCCTTCTTCCCTCCAATCTCCCCTCTCCAAAATGGCAAATAGTCTAATATATGTTATACATGTGTACTCATGCTTATAACTCTTAAGAACTTTATCACTGTTAGGAAAATTAGAAGGAGTGTATATATAGAGAGAGGATGTGAATAAAAGTTGACTATGATGGGATGATATTTAAAAAAATAAAAAAACAAATTTAAGGAATTAAAAAGGATTTCACATGGAGAATTAATTAAAATGAAAATTAATTGGGAACTAAATTTCATTCTAAAGAATGAGTGGGTCAAATAACAAATCATAGAAAAAATTACGAATTTCACTCAAGAAAATGACAACAATAAAATAACATATGAAAATATATGGGATGCAACCAAAACAGTATTTAGGAAATTTAGATCTCTCAGTGTTTACATCAATAAAATAGAGAAATAGATTAATGATTTAGGCATATAAATAAAAAATAAAAAGAATTACAAATTAAAAACCCCCAAGTTAAACAGCAAATTGGAAATACTGAAAATTAAAGAAGAGATTAATAAAACTGAAAGTAAGGAAACTGTTGAACTAATAAATAAAACTAGAAGGTGGTTTTATGGGGAAAAAAACAATAAAGTAAACAAACTATTGGTCAATTTGATTTAGAAAAAAAAATACAAACAAAACCAAATTACCAGTATTGAAAATGAAAAGTTTGAATTCACCATCAATGAAGAGGAAATTAAAACAATTATTAGAAGCAATTCTGCCCAATTATGTGCCAACAAATCTGATGATCTAAGTGAAAATGGATAAATATTTACAAAAATATAAATTTCCCATATTAACAGAAGAAGGAGAATTCTTAAATAACTTCATCTTAGAAAAAGAAATGAACAAGTGTAGTGTCAATGAAATATTTACAGTGCCCACAATCACGATAAAGACCATGACTATAAGTATTGCATGACATTTGATTGCAAAATATACCAAACTCTCCAGATAGAGGATAGAACTGAAGCATTTATTTAGACACCAGAAAATCAAATCCCCAAACCAGTAAGCCAATTCCATCATAGTACCAAATCTATTCAGAAGCCATAATAATGCAGAGAGCCACAGCATCCTTCAGCCTTCCCCCAAACCAAAACAAGATCAATATCTACTCATGAGCCTATCTAACTCCTTGCCTAAGGTCCTCCTCTCTCCCCCACCAGCAGGCTAGATCTGACCACCAGCTTCCTGTGGGCTCTGCTTCCCTTCATCAGACTCCTCCCATCACAGGCTCCATGTGACTATATTTAGCCTATTAGGGGATAGAGTTTATCTTCACAGCAGGGAAGCTTCCTGTAGGCTATGCTTCACCCTTAATCAAATTCTCTTCATCCAGTCTCCATGTGATTGATTATATTCAGTCTATCAGGGGGCAGAGTTTACTTTCAAAGCAGGGGAGGTCTTCAAACTCTCCCCTAAGTCTCTTAAGGGGCAGGGAAGATCTTCAAATTCCCATTCTCATTACAACAAGCCATCAATGAACTCCCTAAGAAAAAATCCCCAGAGTCAGATAGTTTCATAAGTGAATTCTACGAAACATTTTAATTCCAATACTATATAAATAATTAATAAGAACAATTAATTCCAATAGTATATAAAATAGGTGAAGTCCTATCAAATTTCTTTTGTGACACAAATATGATGGTGATACCTAAACCAGGAAGAGCAAAAACAGAAAGAAAAAGAAAAATGATAAACCAATTTTCCCAATGAATATTAATACAAAATAAATTCTAATTTTGTAAATAAATACTAGCAAAGAGATTATAGCAATATGTCACAAAGATTATATACTGTGACCAGGTGAGAGATTTATGCCAGGAATGCAGGGGCTGATTCAGTATTAGGAAAACTGAATCAAATTTGTTAAAAACACAAACAAAAACAAGTCATTCCCAAAAGGGAATTTTAAAAGACTGTTTTCAGGTGGAGAAATTGAATCTTATCTATCTATTGAATCTATCACATAAAAAATGTTCTGAATCATTATTGATTAGAGAAATGCAAATTTAAACAATTCTGAGGTGCCACCTCACCCTATCAAATTAGCTAATGTGAAAGAAAAGAAAAAGTGATCAGTGTTGGAGGGTGTGTGGGAAAATTGGGATACATGCTCTGTTGGAGGAACTGTGAGCTGATCTAACCATTCTGTAGAGCAATTTGGAACTATGCCCAAAGGGTGATGAAACTCTGATCCAGTGATACCATTAACAGGTCTGTATCCCACAGAGATTTTTTTTAAAAGTGGGGGGAGACCTATTTGTACAAAGATATTTATAGCAGCTCTTTTTATGGTGGCAAAGAATTGGAAATTGAGGTGATGTCCATCAATTGGGGAATGACTGAACAAGTTATGATATATGATTGTAATGGAATACTATTGTGATATAAGAAATAACAATCAGGATAATTTCAGAAAAAGAAAAACAGAAGATTTACATGAACTGATGCAAAGTGAAGTGATCAGAACCAGGAGAACATTGTATATAGTAACAAAAATATTTTATGATGATCAACTGTGAATGACTTAACTATACTCAGTAATACAGCAATCCAAGTCAATTCCAAATGACTTATAATGAAAAAGTTTTTCTGTCTCCAGAGAAAGAACTGGTGGAGTTTGAATGTAGATTGAAGCATACTATTTTTCACTTTTTGTGGCTTTTTGGTCTGTTTTCATTTACAACATTAATAACATATAAATATGTTTTGCCTTACTGCATATATAGCTTATATAAAATTGCTTATCATGTCAGGGAGGGGGGAAGGGAGGATAAGGAAGAAGAGGATTTGAAATTCAAAATTGTTTTAAAATGTTAAAATTGTTTTTACATCGTATTTATACATATAAATACATGAAAAAATAATAAAATATTATTCAAAAAAGAAAAGAAAACTACCACTCCCCCCAAATTAATTTTGCCAAAATACAATAATTCTTAGTTACAGTTCTATTTTGAGTCTCCTTACTACAAAATACAGTAAGCATCAATATTAATAGGAATAAGATTCAAATCAAAATGGAGATGGTGAACATCTTTTTAACCCCATGAATACACTTCTTGTCATTGATAGATTCACTTCTTGCTCATTTTCCATTTAACTCAGAAATAATATTGAATTACCCCTTGTTTCAGTCAAAAGTATGTATTGCATGGTATTTTGCACAACTTTCTCACTGAAGACCACCAATATTTCAGCAAAGTGTGTGTATGGGCAACTTAAATGGTAGTTTCTTTTCTGGGAGACCATGTCTTCCTATCAGGAAGCTTATCATGACTTTACTGCCTATTCCCCCTTATTTCTTCCTATTTCGGGCAATCTTTTGGTTGATCAGTTCAATTTGGCACCATATTTTCTCAAATTCTTTGCTCCCTTGCCCTACTGTCATTTCTATCTTGTTAAAATCTAATCCTGCATGAAAACTAAAACCCTGTAGACCTCCTCTATTCTCACTCACATGTTGCTGCACAGAGATGGAGAAATCATGCAACTGTGTGAACTTAATTTAAAATTAACTTTTGTTATACGTTCTCACCTGGCCCTTCACTGCAATAAGGCAATCATTTTACTCCCACCTAATGGATTTTGTATCTCACTCCCCACAGTGGCTTTTCTAACCTTCCCTTCTTTCCTCAAGTCTTCCCACCCCTTCCTTTCCACTCTTATCATTTAGGACTTCACCTCATACAATATGGTAAATAGAGACAATTTGCTATGTTTTCTCTCATAATCACTTAATCTCATATTTTACTCTTTTCTTTAGCTCCTTTCTCCAATGGGGTGGCCCTTCTCTCCACTAAGCCAAGTCTCTTTATTTATAGTCTTACTTCCAACCTTGTCCATCTTCTCCAGAAGATCACCAACAATAATAACCCTCCTAATCTTCAGTCTCTGTCTCCTGACTTTTTCCTTACTGCTTACAACATGCCCAAAGTTCCCATATCCTGAAAAAAAACAAAAACAAACCCTTTTCCATCTTACTATTTCCTCAAGCTTTCATCCTATATGCCTCCTCCCTTTCTCAGCCAAAGTCCTAGAAAAAGCTATTTGTAGTCATTTCCACCCCTCTTTTAACTTCTTAACTCTTTTCTTTCTCTTTTCCTACTTTAATCACTGAAATAAAATGGTTTTTTCTAAAGTCACCAAGGTCCTTTTTATTGTCAAATCCCATAATCTTTCCTTAATCTTCATCCCTCTTGACAGCTCTGTAGCATTTGCCCTTATTTACCATTCTTTCCTCCCAGTACATTCCTCCTATATGGTTTCATGACATTGTTATCTCTTTATTTTCCTTCTATGTGTGTGGTGACTAAGTCTTGATATCCTTTGTTGGATTATCATCCAAGGTATACCCCCTAACTATGATTATACCCAGTCCTTTGAGTATAGCCTCTCATTTTTGCTTTCTATACTTTTTCTTAGTGACTTCATCAACCCCTGTGGGTTTAATTATCATCGTTATCATAATGATTCTCAGACCTTTATATCTAGCCCTAGACTGTTTCCTAAGCTCCAGTCATATATCAACAACTTCCTATTGGACATTTGCAAGTAGATAGCTCAAAGTCAACATGTTCAAAACAGAATTCATTATCTTACCCCAAGGTCCACTTCTCTCATGATTTTGTTAAGGGCACCAGCATCCTTACAGTCAATGAGGTATATAACCTTGGTGTCCTTGATTTCTCCCTCATCTCACATGTCTAATCAGTTGTTATGTCTTATTTCTATCACAGCATTATCTCTTGCATTTGTCCTGTTGGTACTCATAGAGACTCCAACTTGAAGGTCATCTTTTACCTGAACTACTGTAAAAACTTTCTAATTGCACTCTCTTCCTCAAATCTCTCCTTATGTCAGTCTACACTCCTGCCAAAGTGGTTTTCCTAAGTTCATGCTCTCACCATGTCATTCTTTATTTAATAAAACACTGTGATTCCCCATTAGTTCTAGTAGGAAACATAAAATCCTCTGTTTGACATTTGAAGCTTTTCACAATCTGGCTTTGTCCTGCCTTTCTAGTTATTACACATTTCCCCTCTTAATGAATACTGTACTCAAGCCAAAATGACCTTTTTGAAGTTCCTCACACACGACGCTCTGTTTTCCATCTGTTGTCCTCTGTACATTCCCTTCTTACCTAGAATATACTTCTCCTCTGCTTCTAGAATCCCTAACTTCTTTCTTGTCTCAAATCAGTTACCATTTTATATTTGAAACCTTCCCTGGCTACTCCAACTTCTAATGGCTTTCTGTCAAATTACCTCATGTCTATTTTATTGCATATGCCTATATTTATGTACATGTCATCTCTCTCCATCTAGTTTATAAGCTTTTTGAGGACTATTTCACAATGTCTTTGTATTTGCTTTACTTTGCCCAATGCCTGGCACATGGTAAACTCTAAATAAATACTTGTGGATCAAGTATCTTGCACTGTATGACAGATATTGGGTCCTACTCTCTCCTCTCAGCATATATGCCACAAAGGATATAGAATTCAGAATGAGAGAGATTCTTTCCTCCATCTCTGACTACAGTTGTTTAGGCATTTTTTGTCATCTATTGCTACTTTTGACTAGTCCACTAGGACTTTGTGAATATGTGACTCTCAGTGTTTCCTGATAAGCCTTTCAACCAGTGATTTAAAAAGAGAACAATAACAATACCAGTTAAAACTAATGACTAATATTTGACATCTTTATGGATTCTGATTTCATCCTACTGATTCAGATCACAACCCTAAAATATTTTTTTGTTCACTGTAAAAATTAAGATGACCTGGTAGCCATATTTTCTTGGTACTGAACTTACCTGAACCTTGCAGCAGAGGCTGAGCCTTGAATAATTAATATATAACCCATCATCAGGTCTTTACTCAAAACGTTTCTAGGTTGGTAGGATCTACCAAAGCTTGTGATTGTGATCTGCTACCATATAGCATGCAAGGATCTAGAGTCATTTCCATAGCACTGTGAGACATCAGAGGGTTTTACTGATTTGGGAAGGACTGTTGGGTTTGGATATAATTCTTGGCTTCAGATACAAGATCTGCTACTTATAAGCCATGCAGCACTGAACAGATCACTGAACTTGAATCAGTTTCCAGCTCTTCCATCCCTAAAATGAGGATTTGGGACAAGATAATCTTGTGGGGCCCTTCCAGTTATATATCTCCTGTCCTGTGATCTTTAGTAATTTTAATAACAAAGTAATATAACTCAGATACCATGATGTGGCATGATTTCCTATCTCATTAGGCATTACTGAGGATTACACCAATTTCTGTATGATAAACTGAGGTCACCAGACATAAGTAGGTAGTAAACCCCAAAATGCTTTGTCACACTGAAGCGCTGCTTCATCCTGTATGCTATAATCGAGGATAGTGAAAGTTTAATTATGGCCTAGAAAGAGACTAACTTTTATAAACAAAGGCATGAGGCAAGTTATGGCAATATCTATAATCAGTTTGGTTAATTAATTTTTTAAATCAGTTTAAGCTTAAAACAAAAACATAAACAAAACATAAAAACCATTGATTGAATTTTTTTTTAATACCTTGCAACATACAAACTGAGTTCATAGAGTCAACTGTGTTTCATTGCTTAAGAAATAGCAATTAAAGGCAAAACAAAAGAATTGTCTTCATGTTCACTGCCCGGTTCATTTGTCAAAGATTTATTGAGAGAATAAAGTATAACAGGTATTGTGAGGGGTACAATGGTGAGTAAGCAAAAGAGATGACAATCTAGTATAGTAGTGCTATAGAATATATGGAAATAATTCTAATATAAGATAGAATGGGAAAAGTGACATTATAAGCAGTCTGGATAAAGTATTGTGGTATATCACTTCTAAATGAGTCAGGGAAGGACGTTTCATCAAAGAATTGGTATGTAATGTAATTTCTCTACCTTTATTTATCTTCAGAGATAATTACAATATAGAGATACATTACCAAAAGTTGGTAGAATTTGCATACCCTTACAACCCGGCACATCAGACTCTGTTTCTCAAGCAATATATACAGATGTTTACAATTTAATATTCTGGACCATATATGTAAGACCTAGAAAAGACCTTATCCTCTCTGGACCACTATGTGACTATTTCATTACCAGCTTCATTATTTTACTTTCAAGAATGATATCTTGAAAGAATTTTCTTTTGACCTATAAGGCATTTGATTTGTTCGAATGTCAGTTGGGTTTACCTCTGATTATTATGAAATTATAAAGATGGGTAGCAAGGCAGGTTATATTCTTTACACCATTGTCTACATGTCAGGTAGAGGCCAGTGCATGGAAACAATTTTAAGCAAAGTAGATGGTAATTTAAGGCAAACAGTGAACCACATACTGTGAATGACATATGAAACAATGAGACACATAAATTGTAAACTACTTTCACGTAGTGCAATACATTTTTGAAAGACAACTGATCATATGGATTATCTTGTAAAGGATTTATTTTTTGTCATCAGGAAATCATTATAAGCTGTGACATCATACCAGTGGTAAAAGAGTAATTCTATAAAATTGATAGCTAACAAAGTTAGACTTTATTATATTCATATTAATTCCACTGGGAATTAAAATGCATGAGAACCAACTGGAGATAAAAAGGAACTTTCTTCTGAGATTCAAGGGAAAATCCCTTTAACACTAACCTTTTCAAAAGTAAATGGCTTTTCTATTTTGGGAGTTACCTAGTGATGGTCTAAATGAAAACTTCTACAGCTTCTACTAAAGCAGAGTGCATAATGGGATTCTGTGTCCCTTATTCTTGTGCTAGTATTAGGATGAATTTCCTTTAGTAATTACTTTATAGTCCTTACTTCTTGTGGGTGATAAGAATGTAATCCTTAATTTATTTTATGAAGATATTAGTCTTGGGGAACATTTACTGTGAAGGATACTTTACATTTATATTTAGTGTTAATCTTCTTTAAGTTACTGAGTTTAAGGATGAAAAATGGATCACAGACTAGAAATAGAAAAGATCTTCCTTCTGAGAGTAATGAAAAGATGCTGATTAGCATAAAAACTGTAGCATGATAAATATATTTTACCCTTGCTTTCTCTTTACTCAAATGTCTTTTTATATATCTATTAAAAATGAAACAGATAGCAAATCACGGGACTCTATATGGTTCCAATAGTTCATGTTTATTTTAATAAGACTCTTCTAGTGAATAAAAAATTTTTGGAGATTTTTTAAAATCACTATTTGAAGGACTTTAAAAATAGCAGTGTCATGAAACTCTTACGAGCTTCATTTAATCAGTTGTACTTGCTATCCATGAAATGGAATGTCCAGTGTGTGTGTGTGTGTGTGTGTGTGTGTGTGTGTGTTTACCAAGGCATTATATCACTAGTCAATCACTGCCTGTGACAATGATTTTCTCCCTTCTCCCAGAGCCATGGGAGGCAGAAATACAACAGACATGAATACGGGCTTAACCAATACAGGCAAAACAGCAGAACGGTCACATTGTCACTTGGATTCATAGTCTTGTTGTTCAAAGATAACAAACAGGTTTCCAAATCAGTTCTGCTGACCTTTAATAAAGATGAATAATCAAATGCACAACAATTTGCTGAGGGATAGAAGATATGGTGAAGAACCAACTGAGCTAATAAAATTATGATTACCCTTATCCCAAGTCAAATGTGCTTTGTTCAACAATGCCTATGACCTTTTCCCATCTTTTTTTCCCCGTTCCTCAAAAAACTAATACAGTCACAGAGATGCCTTTCACCACCTTTACATTTTTTCTTCATGTTAGCAGAAGAATATATTCACTGTCACATTAAAGTTAATGGCAATGTCTGCCCTTGGATCAGCTTAATGTCATGCAAAAAAACTCTAGCAAAAGCTAACAAGCGCTCTGTTGGTTTGAAGAAAGCAAGTACACATTCAAAGGATACTCTGGAGGCCATATTTCCTCTGAATTTTATTCCATCCAATGAACAGTTATAAGACATTGGCCATATGCAAGACACTGTTCTAGAACGTAGGGATAAGAAGACAGAAAGGAAACAGTTTTTACAAACTTCAAGGAGTTTACTTTCTACTAAGACTAAACAATTTGTACATAGTTAAGTAAATACAAAAATACAGAATAATTGGGAAAGAGGTATGGGCCTAAGTGTTGGGAAAGTCCTAACAGCTGAATTTAGGGAGCTAATGATTCCAGGTGGCAGAAAGGAAGAGAGATACCATTTCAGGTATGGGAGGGAAATGTGAGTGTAATGCTGCATAGATTGGTCAAGACCCAGAGGATTGAGATAGAATGCAGTACATTGGGAGCATCAATCTTCACTGGAGAAATGTTATACGTGACTAATTTTTCTATTATCTGAATCTTTTATCAAAACTGAAAAAAAGTGTGAGTAACCACTTCAGTTACATGAAAAGTGTTGTAAAAATAACCCAGGAAAACTATTTCTTGAATGACAAAACTACAAAGAGCCATAAATTTCCTTTCTTTAATTTGGGAAGAATATTGCAAAATGTGCATTTCATTCAATTTCCTTTGGGACAAAGGGAGAGGACAGATTTTTTATTCTAAGCTTGGGGGAATTGCCTGAATGTTCTGCTGACTGGTTGACATAATTAAAGGAGTTTGGCATAGAAGAGATACTTTTGCTCTGTCAAAAAAATTTCAACTGCATGTGCCTTCTCTTGAGAAAACACACACTTTTCTGTGTCCTGTACTTTCTGTAGGTGAGAGATGAACAGAATGTTGCTGAGAAAGGGATTATTTATGGTCTTAGGCACTTGCAGGAATATATTAGCTATGCTTTCTTGGGCTCTGCTGAGTAGCCCAATAGTGATATTACCAGGGACAATAGTGTTTCTATCTCTGGGTGAAATGAGACAAAGACCACTGGCCTGATTTATGTAGACTGATATGTAGCAATAGTATTGTTCTGAATTGTTATTACTTGTGAATTGGGACAAATGAGAACCAAGTGACCTATGAATAAAGAGCCCCTTGTAGAATCTTGGACACTCCATGGTTTCTTATTTTTACCTGACACCTCATTCAGAAAGAAAAACCATCAAATTTTAAAGTATTCAATTAGGAAATTAATGCTTTTCCTGGTCACTGTTGTCCTTTTTCTCTTTGGCCAGTAAGGCATATGAGAAAATAATGTACATTCATGTTGAAGTGGGTGGTTTTATGTATTATTTGGGGAAAAAATCATTATCGAATTTTTCTCCCCCCATCTGTTTTACCAAAGGCATCTTATCAAAAAGTTCTATAGCTTTATTTCAGTCTCTGTTGTCAGCATTTTTATTATGTTTTCTGTTAATTGAATGTAGATGCTTGTGAGTCAAGTTAAATCATAATCCATAACTGGACATACTTACCATGTTAACTTGAATTGTCTTACTAAAATAATTTTTCCCTGATAAGTCAGGTTTAGAAAGAATATATTAGGGGAGTGGAAATAGAGTGTTTTCTAACGTTTAAACAATTTTTACAAAGAAGAACCTGATCATTCAGTCAGGAAGCTATCACAGGATAGAATTCATCTTTTATAACTCCTGTGGGAGTTTCTGGGAGTTGCCTGGGAAATGTAAATTCTATTTTTGATTCCCCAGCTTTTACTGGTGGCTCATCAGCCTCTAGGTCATCTCTATTCATGCCATTTCCCTTTTTTTCTAATAACTACCAATGGGACTTCTAATTGGTTAGTAAATCTTGGGACCATTTCCTTTACAAATTATTACTCTGCCTGCAAAACTTTTTAAATATTCACAATTCAAGAATGGGCTTTTAACATCAACTTTAATCTTCTTATTTTCATTACATATACACATATATACACACATAATACATATATATGATATTCAGTATGACTGATTGTTCTCTTGTTAGTTTCGATGCAAAACCGATAAATGTATCCCATTTTGGTGGAAATGTGACACCGTGGATGACTGTGGAGATGGATCTGATGAACCCGATGACTGTCGTGAGTATATTTAGAAATGATGACATTTAAAATTTAGAACCTCTTCAATCATATATGCCTACAAAAATTGAAGCTAGGACTCAAATGCTTCCTTTTACTGCCTTTTAAAATAAAAAAAAAATATTTCTCATACCACTCTTATCACTTTAAAAACATACTGAAGTGACAGAAGTCTTAAAGAAGTTATGGATGACTATTATACTTAGAATGACTCCATTAGACCTTTATTCAAAAATTACATAATTTCTGGGGTGATCTTATTTGTGAACTAGCCACATTACTATGTTACTTTTTATGAAGGGATAGTCAATCTATTCAATTCAATGACATGATACGAAGTTAGAAGACAAAACAAAAATTTAAACTCTTTAACAGATTGCAAACTGAAATTTTACTTTTAAAGAGATGTACTTACCCAACTTTTTTGTCAGTATTAAATTTTGAAAAGAACCTTCAAATTTTTGTTTCCCCATTAACTAATCTTGAACATTGCTGCTTTGTAAGCTCTTATGCTTTGAACAGCTGCAAAGGTCAGAGATGCTACCAATCTGTGTCCAGAGACTTATGTATGACTGGCATTGCAGGGTACTATTTCTTAAAGCATCACTGTTAACTTTGGTCATATTGCACAATCAGCAGGTGACTCTCCTCTGATAGTCTCTTAGAGGTCACAGAGTTGGCCACTCTAATACTACTCTGTCAGGTTGAAGATGGGTTGCAGTCAATCATGATAACACCTTCAGTATCTCCCAGGATAGTTGCCATGATTTTGACTTTGACAACTGAATGCTAGATCCTTAGGTGTGGTGAGGAAAGACACCATTCTTATTCCACTAAAAAGAAGCAAGTTGGAGCAACAAAACTCCAGAATTCTAGTCATCCAAAACAAAACAAAAACAAGCAAATCTTTTTGGAAAACAGCCTTTCCATATTGAAAATTACTTGAATTGACTACTGTAGTCTTAAAGTAATTCTCAAAATGTATTTTAGTTAACCCTCCAGAGTCCATCAGTTCCAGTGGAAATTTTTTCCAAATTCTAATTTAGGGCATATGTATTGACAAAGAGATGTTATTAAGGTGATTCACAGGCCCCTACATCACAGATAATGATCTCCCCTGTTAGTATTGTCTATCTCCAGAAATAATAATCCTTATGACCCTTCACTGTCTCAGCACTCACAACAGAAAAATCTCTAGGGCAGTGGGTGCCTTGCTATACTGGAAGTGTTTTCTTCTTGTAATTGTAATTCTTATTATATAGCCTGAGAACCTTATTATAGACTAAGAAAGTTTTAATGGTAAAGGAATATTTTCTGAGATGGTTCCTTCAGGTTAGGATTAAAAAATAGAAGGTAAACATGGGAAATGCTTATGAGGAGAGAAAGTGAAAGTTGGAAAGTTGAAATAACTGGCATGGTGTAAAATTCACCCTTAAACTTAACAAAACCAAAACATTTTCTTTAAAGAAATGTTTGACAAGTAGTAGTTGTGGGCAAAACACCATTGTGGACAGTGGAAGAGATACAGAGTTTAGATAAGAAACAATTTCTGCCTCCATGGAGCTTAAAATCTGGGGAGATCCAACATGTTGACAAAGAGCTACAATACAAGAGGAGATGTGCTAAGCCACAGAAAGAGCCTAAGCATAGTCCTATGCAATATCCATGTATTCATTGTGGATTAGTGCAAAATCATAATTAAGAATATTTGTAAGAGACATAATAACCAGTTTACTCTTAAGGAAAAAATTTAAGATTTTAATAGTGCCATTTCTTATTAGCTCTTCCCAGCCTTGTTCTTACAATCTTATACCTTCATGAATTCCCACAGGCTGTAGGTCAGGCTGGAAATGTATTTCGTTATTTCTACCTGTTGAAATCCGCTGCTTTCCTCAAGGATTCACTCAGAAGCCATTTTCTCTGGGAAACTTTCTTTTATTATCCTGCCCAGCTGAAAGTATTTCTCTCCTTCCCCAGTTTTTTTTTTTTTTTTTCTGGCTCACTATCTCTGAGTCTCTCTCTTGCCACTATCATACCTTACGTCTTGGTTCCCTTGTTTATGTGACTTTGTGTCCTCTCTTGTAAATCATAAACTCTTTGAAAGCAGAGTATGGGTCATTTTTTATCTTTGTATCTCCTGTGACTAGCACAGGTTTCTCTACATAGAAAGATGCTTTAGAAGAGTCTGATGAATTACTTAATTGAATTAATTCACTGGAATGTATTAAAAAACCATTGTTACATTACAGACTTGTGCCAGGGCTTAGTAACACATTTTGTGGGCCTCATTCACAAAGTCACTATTTTCTTTGTTGGTGGTGGTTTTTTGTATGTGTGCACAATGGATATCACATAATTTTAAAAAATCAGTTTTGCTATTAAGAGTTATTCATCATGGTAACATCTGAATTTTTATTGCATGCAAAATATTCCATTATTTATTATAAAACATATTGTCTTTATCCAACAGGAGAATTAGAATAGTAAATATAAGTGGAACCTTATAGACAACATTTATTAGTGAAATGAGTCATTCTGATATAGTTAGCATTTGAGAATATATCTTTACAAGAAAGATAAAAACAAAACAAAACAACCCAAACTCCTCTAGCATATCACAGGGAATACAAAGATAAAATAGTATATGGTTCTCTTTTTCCAAATGTGTTTAGAATGTTCTTTGTGAATGATAGTCTGTCCTATTCTCTAGCACCAATATAACCTTATTAATTCTTTTGTTTTCCTCATTGTGATTTTGTGAAGGATAATCTGGAGGCAGCTTGAGTTATCCCTAGATTAGGGATGGTTAAAGCACATTTGAGTCAGATCACTATAGGATTGTGAGACGTTAACATTTAACTTCAAGAAACATTTAGAAGAATAATATAATAAATATTTTGAATGTCACAAAAGCAATATTAATAAGCTATGAGCCAAGCTTGCAATTCCATAAGGCTTTTAATTTTCTTTTAATTCCTCCTCCCTCCCCAGCTGAATTTAAATGTCAGCCAGGCCGATTTCAATGTGGAACTGGACTTTGTGCTCTGCCAGCTTTTATCTGTGATGGAGAAAATGATTGTGGGGACAACTCTGATGAACTCAACTGCGGTGTGTAATTGCATACCTAAGTTAAGAATGTGAATCTAATTCTTAGCTGATTACATTCTCATCTATTTATATTCAAACCCAGGCTTCAGTTTTGATTTCTCTCTTCCCTCTCTATCTTTCAGACACACATGTCTGCCTGTCAGGTCAGTTCAAGTGCACCAAGAATCAAAAATGCATCCCAATAAACCTCAGGTGTAATGGACAAGATGACTGTGGTGATGAAGAGGATGAAAGGGATTGCCGTAAGTCATCCTCACAGTGCTCTGTTATCACCACTGACCTTTGCTGGAAGCTGTGCTATAAATTTGCATCTTCTGATGATTTGGTGTAGCCTTGTGTCTACAAGGATATCAAGTCAGGCCATGACTCAACAGAAACAGCTTGGGTGGCCTATTTAAAATGTTTGTGTACAGTGAATGCAAGCAGAGATACAAAAATCTGTTACCTTAACAAAAAGACAATTGGAAATGATAAAAAGGTTTCAGGAAAGAAATTAGTTTTCTTAATATTAAGTATAATTTTTCTTCTCCACATTGCCATTATTAATATTAAAAAGGTAGAAGTATTTATCTTGTATGCTGTTAATTGAGCATTATCTCAACATCAGCAGTGGCCACAACTCAAACTTCACCATCATTTTTTTTTAACAGTAGCTTTTTCTCCCACTTGATATTCCTAAATCACAAGTGACATCTGCATGGAAATATAGCATACTTATTACAAAGAACCATCCTGATTATTGTTCCAGGTCAGATTTCATTACAATTGACTGTAAGGGTCTGGTCACAATCTTTCATCTGAATTTGTTTAATCAGTTAGGATAACTAGGCCCCTGTTGCCTCAAAATTATCTTCTTTAATAGATTTTTGTGTTTGTTTTAGTTGCATGTCTTGTTCTGTAATATTTTGGTAAAAAGAAAAATTAAATAACTTTCTAAAACAGACTTGATTTAATTGTGGGCAAAAAGCCCTACACACAAAATAAAATGTATTTGACATATATTAGATTGTCCCCCTATTATAAATGTACACATTGGTATCAGGAAAAGTTGTCATTCTTAGAGGAAGTACAAAGGATATCAATTATATTTTAATTTGGCTTTTTGGAAAATTTGCTTTAGCTAGAAAAGTTTCAGTTGGCATAGACTAGTAGAGGAAAGAACCACTTCTTTTTAGGACAAATGTCAAATATTTACTATTTTAAATGTTAAAGGAAACTTTTCATAATATTTTCTATCCCAACTATGCCGGTAATCATAGGCTAAGAAAACTAATTGTAAACTTTCCTTCATAGAGTGCCCTTAGACATTTTAGAATGGAGAGTCCAATCTTCTAAATACAATATTTTAAAAGATTATGTCCTTGGAACTGCTCAGTACACTCATCCTTCTAATAGCTATCTTTTAAAATTCAGCTTTCCATTGGTGGGGGGGGGGGGGGGTGGCTGGATAGTGGGGCAAAGAAAGTTGAAAATTGAGATATTCATTTTTAATGAGAGAAACAATCAAAGAAGTCCCCATTTGTTCAATAATTGCATTTTCACTATACTAGATAAAAGAGGATAGTTTATTTATATTATTTATTCAGATTTTCCAAATTAATTCATTATTTCAGCCATGTGGGCCAGGTATACTTTTAAAGTAGATATTATACCTATGAAACAAGTAAAATATAATTTATCAAATGGGGAATTTTTCTTAATATTGGATCTGAGTTGCTAAGTATAATTTTAAAATGTCTAGGGAAATAATATTATAAAATGTTTTCATATAATAGAACTTCATATAATAGGGACTTTCTACTTAATTCACTCTAAGAAACAATAATAGAAATAAAACAACCTTCCTCTTTACATAGCTTCACCTTTATCTCCATTCCCAACCTAAAAACAAAACTAAATAAATAGAAAATATTTTCTTTTCCTAGAAAAAGGTGTCAAAATGTCAGAGATTTTTTGAAATTTCCAACTGTCTACAAAACTTATCAACAGTTTCTGTCTCACTGAAGTTTTATTTTATTGCTTTAGAACTTTTATCAGTAAATAATGTTCAGTCATCCAGCAATTTGATTAAAATGGCACATACAGAATAAAGTCAGCACCAGTTCTTTATGGTTAGCCATTCTTGAAGCTGATCCATTAAACTTGGATTTGTGATGCAGTTTACAATCAGAATCTTCCTTTCATCTCTTCTTCCCCCATCCTTAAGACACAATTTTGAGATTCTGGTAGCAGTTTGTATTCCTCTTATTTCCCTGAAGCTTCTGGATGCTAAAAACCATCTTGATTCATTAACTTCATATAATAGAATTGCTCATCTCCTTTTGTGGTGAACAAAGTGAACAAACAAATTGTGAAATGTCACAAATATTTTAACTTTTGCTTTATTGGTTTCTATCCCTAAAACTCAATAACTTTGAAGATTTTCCTATTGTATTAAATATCACTAAAAGAGAAAACAGTCTCTTTTTCATAAGGAAAAAAAATCAGGAAAAAATTCATGAAAAAATATAATCTACCTTCAGAGCTGATTTACTAAAAGATAATAAATCCCTTATTAATTAACATTCTTAAATTTGAATATTTCATTTATCTTTAAAAGATTGTTTCTTAAATAGAACAAACTATAATATATGTTTTCCTTTAAAGCGGAAAACAGCTGTTCACCAGACTATTTCCAGTGTAAAACTACCAAGCACTGCATTTCTAAGCTATGGGTTTGTGATGAGGATCCAGACTGTGCTGATGCATCAGATGAAGCCAACTGTGGTAAGTAGGATTGTGCTTCTAAAGCTTGTCTATTCCAAACATGGTATTTACCTTTGATGCTTAGTGTAACTTTTGAGCATGTGATTCTGATGAGCCTACAGCGATGGCTTTTTGATCCATGTTTATATCAGTTAGTATCATGTAGAAAAATAAAACACTTTTTCAAAATCAGAGACATACATTTAACCCAAGAAGTTTTCTCACAGAATGGCATGATCATAAAGAAGACAGGAAAAGGAATATGGATAACCATATAAAAAGTTATCATTTTGGAAATGATAACTCAAAGGGGAACCACCAGCATATTCCTGTATGAAAGAAAGCATATTATATCAAAATGTAAAGAGTTATTGACTTCTCTATTTCCCAGTACTACTTTTTCTAAAGGTTAGTCATTTATAATCCATCTCTTTTGTTGTAATGTAACTAGCTTATTCTCTATCGTTGAAAATGAAAGTGATCATGTTCAAATGTCACATATGTTTGGAAATGTTAACAAAATAAGAAGATTAAAAGGAAATTCTCCAATATTCAATAATTATTCATTTCACCCTTATTTATATTCTGTGTAAAATGCTGTGTTAGTTATTGTCAGGCATACAAACATAAATAAGATGTAGTTGCTCACCTAAAATAATTTACAATCTAGTAATTGATTCTGGCTTTGCTTGGGTAGAAAGGTTGGTTATACATATTAGTTCAACAATGGGCCTTCCAGAATTCATTTCATTAATCAGTCTGTTATTGGCATGATAGAGTTTAAATTATGCTAGATATAGGTTTTCTACTTTTACCCACTGAAACAAATTGATCTTTTTCTTTTTAAAAATCCAGTTCAGCAGCCCAAGGTACAGTTTTCAGAAAAACAAGTTATTTGAACCTTAACTACATCCGTGTGTGTGTGTCTCTCTCTCACTCTTTTTTTTACCCCCTCCCCCTGCTCAGAGCCTTTTAAACACTTTCTCCCTCTCTTCATGTGACACAGAACACATAGTCATATCTATATGAAGCCAGCAGAGACTAGTATATCTCATTAAGACCATTCAGTAAAGCTGCCATATCTAATCTTCATGATCACCATAGTTGACTTCGGATTGTATCCATTGTAAACCAATGCAGAATCAGAATTAAGAATATTTGTAAGAAATATAGTGACCAGTTTGCTGTCACATAGCTTTGACTTTTTTATGGACTTAAACAAAATGAAATAGTTTTTAATACTTATTTGAATAATTTACCATCTAAAATATTATTTTGTTTTACTTTTGTCTGAATGATTTGCTTTGACTGTCTACATTGATATATTTTTTTCTGTTTACCTGGAAAAAACTAAATATAAAGATCAAGTTCTAAAATCTATATGATTTTGCCATTGACAAATGTTCCTGTGAAGTACAGACCAAAAGAAGCTATGATACACAGTTTTAAGTAAGTTGTTTCCTAAGACTAATTACCTAATAATTCTTAGACTCACTATAGGATTTCCTCATACCTATGATGATTTATTTTAGTTATTAAGTATATAGTAAAATACTATTGCAAATTTTCATGAAATAAGTTGTAATCTTCCATTTTCTTTATTTTTATTTCTTTTGTGAAAATGGAAACAAAATGCACTTTATTAGTGAATTCCTTTTATAATGTTAGTGTTTCAAAGTCAAATTAATTCCTCTTAATAGATAGTCATGTTAAGCCATTATGTTGTCGTGTGTAGAATGGTCATATTTCTGGAAATATGATTTGATTTTTATTTGGTCTATTCCAACAACAAGCCTTGCTATGAATGATGAGTGCAACAAGAAATTAGTTTTTACCATTATGCCATCTCTTCTCCAGGTTAAACAATTTCCTTTCTCTTACAACATGATTTTTTAACCAGCTTTTATGTCACATTGTTTGCCCTCTGTCAACTTTCTCTAAATTACCACTGTTCCTGTTTGGTTGTGAAAGATAAATTTCATTGCTGATTTTAAAAGATTTATATCTTATAAGCTGCTCCTCTTTTTCACTCCAGCAAAATAGTAGCTTTTGCAATTATAGCACAAAATAGTACAAAATTATTTAACTCATCTGGCTTCTCTTTCTCTTTTGGTGGATCCTCATTCCCTTCCAGACATCTTAATGAGAACATTTCCTAAGTTTCTTTCCTAGACCATCACTTCTTCCCACTCTACTTAATTTTCCTCGGCAATTCCATTCACTCTGACAATTTTCATCATAATTATCTATGCAAGTGATGCCCAAAGAGATGTGTGTGGGGGGTCCCTTCTCATGCTACTGTTTCTTTTTTTAAAAATTTATGCTTATTTTTAGTTTACAACATTCATTTCCACAAGATTTTGAGTTACAAATTTTCTCCCCATCTTTCCCCTACCCACCACCCCCAAACAGCGCTCCCACTGAACACCCCCTCCCCAAATCTGCACTCTCCTATATTCTTCCCATCCCACTTCTGACTTTCTGGTAGGGCAAGATTATACATATATATATATATATATATATATATACACACACACACACATATACACACATATATGTACATATGTATATATACACACACATATATGTACATGTGTATATATATACATATATACACACACATATATACACATACATATTCCCTTCAACTATCCTCATACTGAGAAAAGTTTCATAAGTTACAGTGATTGTTCTTCCATGTAGAAACGTAAATCCTTCAACTTTGATAAGTTCCTTATGATTTCTTTTCCCTGTTTATCTTCTCAGGCTTCTCTTGCTTCTTATATCTGAATGTCAAATTTTCTATTCAACTCCAGTTTTTTCATCAAGAATGCTTGAAAGTCATCTATCTCATTGAATAACCATATTTAACCCTGAAATGTTATACTCAGTTTCTAGGTAGGTGATTCTTGGTTATAATCCTAGTTCCTTTGACCTCCGGAATATCATATACCAAGCCCTTCTATCCCTTAATGTAGAAGCTGCTAAATCCTGTGTAATACTGATTGTGTTTACACAATATTGATATTATTTCTTCTTGGCTGCTTGTAATATTTTCTCCTTGATCTGGGAACTCCAGAACCTGACTATACTATTCCTAGGAGTTTTCTTTTAGGGATCTTTTTGAAGAGATGATCAGTGAATTCTTTCCATTTCTATTTTGCCCTCTGGTTCTAAAATATCAGGGCAGTTTTCCTTGATAATTTCTTAAAGAATGATTTCTAGGTTCTTTTTTTATCATGGCTTTCAGGTAGTCAAATAATTTTTAAATTCTCCTGGATCTATTTTCCAGGTCAGTGTTTTTTTTTCCAATGAAATATTTCACTTTGCCTTCTATTTTTTCATTTGTTTGTATCTGTTTAATAGCACCTTGATTTCTCATAAAGTCATTAGCTTCCATTTGCTCCAGTCTAATTCTGAAGGAATTATTTTCTCTTCAGTGGGCTTTTGAAACTGTTTTTCCATCTGGAAAATTTGGCTTTTTAAGGCATTCTTCTCCTCATTGGCTTTTTGGACCTCTTTTGCCATTTGAGTTCATCTATTTTTAAAGTGTTATTTTCTTCAGTCAGGTTGTTGGCTTGCTTTTCATGAGTTTCTTGTATCATTCTCATTTCTCTTGCCAATTTTTCCTCTACTTCTTTTACTTGATTTTCAAAATCCTTTTTGAGCTCCTCTATGACCTGTAAGCAGCTCATATTTTTTTTGGAAGCTTTTGGTGTAGGAATTCTGACTTCATTGTCTTCCTCCACTTCCATGCTTTGATCCTTTCTGTTTCTGAAAAAGCAATCTAAGTTTTGATTGCTGTGCTTGCTTTGCTTCCTTTGCTTGCTTGTTTTGCCAACCAATTACTTGATTTTTGAGCTTTTTGCCACAGTATAACTGCTTCCAGAGAGGAGCTCTCTTCTTGTCCCAAATTGCTGGGCTTTTTGCAGCAGCCAGTTAGTTGGATGTACTCTCTGCAGCCCCCTCAAGCTCTGGCACCTGGTTACACACCTTAGGACCCCAACCCAAGACTGTGATCCAGATCCAAGAATGTTAAAGCAAGAGCAATTACCCTCTGAATGGTTGCTTGGTCCCCCTATGATTTGCAGGCCAGGAACTCTGAAGCAGCCACTGGGCAGTGGCTGCAGGGTCACCGTGCCTCCTCCATTTCTTGCCCCAGGGTGCAGCGACCAGACCATGCTCCTCTACCCTCCCCCCAGTTCCAACAGAGTTCTATACTGACCTTTTACTTTGTCTTTGGCATTTATGGGTTGATATTCCCGGAAAACACCACAGCTGCTGATGATCTACCCTCTTGAAGTCCACTCCAGCCACTGCTCATCAGGGCTGCCCTGAGGCTAAAACCACAGCTCACATGGGGCTGGGCTTGGCTCCCAGCACACTGCAATGGACCCTTCCTGCCAGCCTGCCAGACTGCCTTCAGTGGGAGATTTGTTTCTCTCTGTCACTTTGTGTGTTCTGTGGCTCTAAAGTTTGTTTGGAGCCATATCTTATAGGTATTTGAGGTAGTTATGGGGGGAGTTCATGGAGTTTTCCTGCTTTTACATCGCATCTTGGCTCTGCATCCTGACACTTCTATTTAAAATTACCAAAAGGTCACATCTGTTTGTATGCCTTATAACATCTCATGTTCCATATGCGCAAAACAAAGCTTAGACTCTTTCACCCTGAACCTGTTGCTTCTTCTGACCTTATTTCTATTAGTGGCCTCCCATTCCACCAGCCTTCTGTGTCATCTTTCATCTTATTCTATGTAGTCAGTAACCATGGTGGTTTGTTAGCTAGGGCATAGTGGATGGAATGCTCTACTAATAGTCAGGAGGATATGAACTTGAATTCTGCTTCAGGCATTTACAAGCTATGTCATAGTCTGGGTCTTAGGTTCCTCATCTGTAAAGTTAGAGGGATGTACTGGATGTCCTATAAGGGCCCTTCTAGCTCTAAATCTATGATCTTCAATCCTGTTTATTTGTCCTTCACTGTGACATTTTTTCACTTCCATATTTTCTTTCCTACGTCTAGTACAGGTATTTATTTCCACTTTCATGGACTGTTTTAACAACTGTTGAATAGATCTTCCTACTTCCATTACCACTCCAACTTACTATGTTTCATATTATAATGATAATCTACCTAATAAGCAGATAGGTTCATGCTGTTCCTCTGCTTCAAAATCTTGTAACTCTACATTAGTCTCCTGCCCCAACCCCCACTACTATTCAGTCTCCTTTTGTTGGCTTTCCACATCTTCCATAATTTGATGCCATGTTTCCTTTCCAGCCTGATCAGATATTGTTCCCATCCATGTACTATATTGTTCAAACTAAATAATCCTGTTATACCTTCAATGAGCACCATAGCCTCGTGCCTCCATGCTTTTGTTCATGGATCTCCTTATTCCCTCTGCCTGGAGGGATTTCCCCCTCTCCTCTTGGCCTGTTATATTCTTACAGCCTGCTGAGGATGTTACCACCTCTGGGATATATTCTCTTCTCAGTTGTCAGTAAGAACCACCCCTTGGATTTTATAACATTAGTTTCCAGTAGTCCAATAAATTTCCTTCATAATAGTTATTGCATGTTATTCCCCCACTAGGCTAGAAACTCATGGAAAGGAAAGGACAGACTCTTATCTGAACTTTGTACCTCCCCCACCTAGCATGCAAAATTTAAATAAAAATTCAGCAAGTATTTATTAAGCATCTATTTTGGGCAGAGGACTGTGTTAGCTACCAGCAAGATAAAAAGTTTATAGATAATGCATAGTTATTTTCCAGCATACTAAATTAAACAACATTTTATTATATCGAACCTTTTCTTATTTGCTCATTTGCTTTAATTAAATGAGAATGAGGAGCATGAGTGGAATCTTCAGGATGTTTAATAAGCAGCCAACTGTTTGCTCATATTGAAACTGCTCATCCTATTAGTCATAAGTTCTGTAAATGAAACTCTTTCATTGAACAAATATTTTATTTGAATGCATCAATAGCTTTTTCTTTAATTTTATTTGTTTCGTGAGCTAATATTACTAGAGTGAAAGTAATTGTCTTAATCCCTGTGAAACAAATGCTATTTCTGAGGCTATTGGGTTTTACAGATAGTTCCCTTGAGACCGTGCCTCCAAGGTGAATGTATTGCTGAGGCCTATTAGACTGGTACAGATATTTTATAAATTTGGCTTTTAAAATTTATTCAGGCTGTTATGATGCCTTTTTAAAAGTTTTAACCCTAGATTTTAGTTTAAGCATTGCCTAATGTGGCATGTAAGCATTAAAATGGGAATTTCTGGGATTTGGACTATCATGTAAATAGGGATTAAGCCAAGGTATTGTTCCTTCTGTTTGTCTTCACTTTCTCCCCCTGATTTATCTCTACCTTGTTATCAAGGTGAGTGTTTTAACCAAAGGTGTCTAAGATCCAATTTCATCCCATACAAATGACCTGCCAGTTATCCTACTAAACCAGGGCTAGTTCCTAGGGTCCTTGAGACTTCTAAAATCCATATAGACCATTAGTGCCCATAAGTCTTCACATTCTAAAATTCACAGTAGACAAAACACCTTTCTAGCAAATCTGAGAACCTAGCTCTTGGCCTAGGACAGGACACATAATTAATTGCTATAAATAAGAAAAGATGAGACTTCCACAGCTACACAGCTACTATCCTACCAAACTTTTCCCACTTAATATTCAAGGGAAAAATATGTTGAGAGATCTGATTATTAGCAAGCCAATAAAACATAGAGATAATTTTTATTGCATAAGACCCGTAAGCTGGCTTTTGTGGCCAAATTTTTGCCTTATAGGAGAAGTATAACTGCTTACTAGAAACCTGAGTCACCTTTATACCCCACTGTGTAACATGGATCACAAGTAAGACAGACACGTTATTGGCTTTGCAGCAAGAGCATATACCTAGTGTGGTCAAGTCTGTATCCCTGTCGGGTATCTTAAAGTCCTCCATTCTACATTATTCTATAATATTCCCCCCAAAGTAGTTGTATTTCAGTTGAATATAAGGAGGAAATATTTCTAGTAATTAGAGATATTGAAAAAGATAGAAATGACTCTCCTAGGTAGAAGTGAATTCCCTTTCAGTTGTATGTGTGTGTTTGTGTGTGTTTGTTCATGTTCCACACAGAGCTGGAAATAGTAACAAAATAGCCTAGATCAATAGTTCTCAAAATTTTGGTCTCAGGACACCTTTACACTATTAAAAATTATTGAGGACTCTCCCAAAAAACTTTTGTTTAAGTGGCTTATATCTATCAAAATTACCATATTAAAAATTAAAACATCAATTTTAGTATGAAAATATATATTGGAAATACACACCTTGAGAACAGCAGGTCTAAGCCGACTGCTTCATAATCAAATCGCTACTACCATTGCTCTTAAAAAGGGTGTACCAATCTACTTTCGTATGGTTCCAGTCATCATTCCTGTAGTATTCCAAACCAAAATGTCCTTCCCTGGACCCCACTTCTATATATATATATACTATTTCTTCCTATTAGAATGGAAGCTCCTCTAGGGCAAGAATACTTAGTACAAATACTTGGTACAATACTTGGCACATAGAAAATGTTTCATTCACCCATTTTACATATGAGCAAACTGGGACCAGAAAAAAGTAACTTGTCAACAGTCTCGAAATTAGTAATTGCTAGAACCAGGATGTGACCTTTTGGATTTTCTCTTTGGGTGGGCCTAAGACTCAATGATCATTAACATCCTTTACAAGGCTAACATTCTACAGCACTCAACACATACCTGATATGTGTGGCTGCTTAGCACCCCAAGTTCATAATTTCAGAAGGCCTTGAAACAATCTGGAGGACACAGATCAGATACTGAAAGAGGGACTCAATCAAATTTAGCTATCATATATTTGGCATAGTATCAGGGAGCCACTATGTATAATAGTAAAATCTCATAGCTATATAGCATTTTAAGGATTACAAATTGCCTATCTCACAGCCTATAAAGTAGGTATTGCAAATATCATTTTCCTTTGAATATCAAGCAAGATTCTCCCCTGCTGATATATAGTTATCCCTTCATTCTGCTTTCCACCTCTTTCTCCAAGACTGATAAACAAATCACTATTACATTTTCTCCTTAGAAGAGAGTGATAACCTCTGCCCTCATACTCCCTGTGATTCTGAGCTGTAAACTACTACATATACTAAAGCTCCATCCTCCAAAGAGTCCCTGTTCATTCATACCCAGCCACACTAGCCCCTTCTCTCTTGGTGTCCCTAACCTCCTCTTCTCTACTCTTTCATTATGCTCACTGGAACCGCTGTTCTATTGTTAACAGAGCAGCCTTTATATTAAACTTGTACCCTTCCCCCCACCTTATTTTGCATTTATTTTTATGTGTATATGTTGTTTACCCCTATAGTAAACTCATTGAAGGATGGGAACATTTTTGTATCCCAGCACCTAGCATAGGTGTCTGAAATATGTAGTACGCATTAAATTAATGCTTATTGAATGGAGTATCAGTTTTACAGATGTGGACAGCATTCAACAGATGACTTGCCCAACACAGAGCTAATAAAGTGGCAGAGACAGAACTCAGACTCTAATCCCCCTGACTCTAAATCCATACTGTAAACTTAACTGTATGGCTTCTTCAAAGTGCATTTGGGGAAACTGAAATTCAGCAATAGAAATAAAGTTATTCCTTCTACATCATGACTTTCTCCATTGCAGTTCTGATGTATTGCAAGTCAACATAAGAAACTGAATGGCCATTTTTTTGGGAGAGTTTTGTGGAAGCTGCAGATGGCACGTGAAAGCCATAGATGAATAAGAAAAAGTTTGGAAACTCAGAAATGCATAAAACATATGGATAGTATTGTATAATATCAACTTATTTTATCTTTTAATACCATAGTAATTCAAACTTCTTCTCTGGTACAAAGGGAGGGGCAAAATTTTTACAGAGATTTTCCAGATCGAAAGGTACTGCATCCCTACTACTCCCTGTGATGTGGAAGAGATAACTGTATATTTAAAACATCCTCTTGTTATGGCTCTTTTTCACCCTCATTGGAGGCGATTGGGGTTAAGTGACTTGCCAGGGGTCACACAACTAGTAAGTTTCTGAGGCTGGATTTGAACTCAGGTCCTCCTGAGTCCTGGGCAGTGGCTCTATCCACTGTACCATCTAGCTGCCCCATTATTATGCCTCTTTCAAAGTAAAATTTACAGTCATTATATGATATTTTCAGTGTAGAGTATAAAATATAGGTGACATCCTATAAAGAATAATGACAACATCACATTTTGTAAGCTATTCATTGTCCTTTTGAAATTAACTTTTGATGCTTCTAGAGGATGTGATGTTGATACTTTCCTGGCTATCCTTCCTAGTAAGAGCTTCCTGGGAACAGAGATTCATTGCCACCTAGAGTGCAAGAATTGACTGTTTTATTAAGAATGTCCTGTAGCTCAAAATAATTCACTGTTCTCAGTGTCAAGTCCTTTACCAAGCTGGCATTTCTTGTCCTAAGCAGATGGCTTAACGAGTCTAGTGTAATGGACAATTTCCTGTTCCCAGATTCCTATTGTGAGTTAGTTAGATATGATTTGATTTGTTGAGACAGATAATGACTTAGTGTTCCTTAGTGTTCAGAGTAGTAACTTAATCCTGGGTTCCATTTTCAATATGCTTACTGATCAGTATATAAAATCTTTCCTATTTTTGGCATTAAACCTGGTTTATGGGTTCTGGAATTATGTATCATGGAGGAAATTAAGCATTGCATCTTTTAAGTCCAGTTTTGAGGACTTATGGAATAGTTCTGGATGACTGAAGGTTTTTGTTCAGTCCTATCTAATTCTTCATGACCCCATTTGAGGTTTTCTTGGCAAAGATACTGGAGTGATTGGCCGTTTCCTTGTCCAGCTCATTACAGATGAGGAACTGAGGCAAAGGTTAAGCAACTTGCCCAGGGTCACACAGCTAGCAAGTGTCTGAGGCTAGATTTGAACACTGGTGCTCCTGACTCCAGAGCCAGTACTCTGTTCACTGTCCTGCCTATTTGCTCTGCTTGAAAGCTTCCTGGCTCTGGAAAGGTTTGGAGCAAAAGCATAGCTATGGTCTGTATGTGTATCATTTGATTACCAGACTAAGTTTAGAGAGATTTATCAATAAGTTGCCTACAGGGTGATACAGTTTTCAGTGACAATAGCTCTTGAAGATCATAAACTAAGTTGTAGAAGGACTTTGATTGAAATCAAAACATATCATGGATCCTTGGTGAAATCATGGATCCTGGAAGTACTAGAGTCATCATAACCTGATTTCATATCATTTAGCTATATACATTTCACTATAATTTTTGGTCCTGAGCCCATTAAATGGCATAGGTTTTTATGTTCCAAGTTCCTAATTTTTTTTTGGAGGGGGGAAGGCAGGACAATTGGGGTTAAATGACTTGCCCAAGGTCACACAGTATGTCAAGTATCAGAGACTGGATTTGAACTCAGGTCCTCCTGACTCCAGGGCCTGTGCTCTATTCACTGCTTCACCTAGCTGCCCCCCCCCGCAAGTTCCTAAATTTGCTCTGAATTTCCTAATATTTATAGCATGAGCAATTAAACCATTGTGTAGTTAGCTTTATGACAAATATCCTAAGTTTTGTCCCTCCCCAATATCACATGATTTGTAATAATTTCTCAGAAAAACTTCTTTTCCGTCAAACTCACATAGTAAATCATGAAGATTAATGGGCAAACTGCTAAGTGCTTAATAGCTTATTTAGAATTTAAGTGCCTAGATATCAAGACTGGGTTTTTTATTTGTTTGAGTGTCTGTTTTGTTTCATTTTAGTATCTCTGGTGCTGGCACATGGTTCTTACTACAATTTTGTTGAATTGAAATGCAATGGAGAACTCTATTAACAATTCCACAGACTAAGAGTCCTTTAGAGAGTATTACTAATTATTTATTACCTCCTAGTTTGGTGTCCAGGCTCCTGCTAAGGAGGAAGTTGCAACAAAATCCTTAAGAAAAATTCTCTCTGCCCTCCTCCCCAAATGGGCCTACCCCTCCTGAAACTGTAATAACACTACACCCATCTATGCCGCATTTGACTTTGCTATCCAGAACATCTTGTTTACTCACTTTCTTTTTTTTTAAACATAAAATCTAGACTCTGTATCTCCATTAATGCCCACTGAAAATTCTATCTTTCCTTCTGTCATAATCTGTTTGAGCAATCTGGATGAGGTGTGTCTCCTAGATCTTCACTCCTGATCCATTGTACCTTGGTCTGCCATGTTGATTCTCTTTCTGTCATCCCTTTATCTGAGGTGTCCCACTTCTTTCTCAGTATTTTAAGCCTTTAAACAGATCATCCCACTTAAAACTGTTGTGTGCTCTGTTGGTTACTGTGAAGTATTTTCCTGTGAAACTTGCTTTGTCAATAAGCTTAAGATACCTGCCTAATACTTTTAAGGATCTCTTAACCTTGTACCAGGCCTATTCTCCTAGTCTATAGCCTGACCCTTTTAAAACACCACTTGTCTTTTGTTGTTGTTGTTGCTACTTCCTTCCATCTCTGAACGAAAAGATAATTTTTATTGCCCAATAATTCCTTAGTTTCTTTCCTGATCCTCACAGAGTTACCTGGATAATAAAACTTCCGTTGTGGGCAATTTCTATCTCGCCTTATTTCTATGCTAACTCATTAACATCAGTCCTCTGGCAGATTCCAATGAGCATAACTTTAGTATGTGATATTTCTTGGTGAAGCAGACATAATAACTTGTAAAGTAGCTGCTTGTTACCATGGGTTCATACAGACATCAATTTAGAGCCAGATGGGGCATCTAATATCATTTATTTCAGTGGTGTCAAAATCAACTGGAAATGGAGCCCAGTAAACCATATATAAAGATCCCCACGAGCCCATATTAACTTTAAAAAAGCAACATATTAACATGATTTATATTTATTATATTTTTACTTATTTTGTTAAATATTTCTCAGTTGCATTTTAATCTGATTGGTTCCTGCCTAGGAGTCTTGTGGGTCATATGTGGCCCATGCTTTTGATACTTTTGAACTAGTTCAACTCATTCAAATTATATATGTGAGAATAGAAACACAGAGATATATAGAGTGAATTGTCTACAGTTAGAATGTAGCAAAATTAGAAATCAAAGACATGTACTTTGACTCCAAATTCAGTGTTCTTTCTACTTTGCCATAATTCCACACTATCACTTCACTTCCTATCATGAGCCCCATGACAAATTCTGTTTCTCAAAGAGTTTTTCAACCATGTTTTGAGAGTAAGAACATTTCTAAAACACAAAACTGCATGCATATTCTTCATAATGATAATCCAAATCTTGATGTTTTTCTTTGATTCAGTATCATTTTGAGAGAGAGAGAAAATGAGAATGAACTGGCTTTAATATAGGTTTGAGGATGATAAGTTTAGGGGTTCAGGGGTTTCCCTTTTCCTTTCCACTCATTTATGACAAAAATCTATTTTAAAAGTCTGGGGCAAATAAGTAAGACTTAAGTAGAACAAAAGTTTTCCCCGGGTAAGCAATGTCATTTCTTCATGTGGTGATTAGACCAAAAAGGGGAGGCAGTAGAGAGAGCATAAATCACCAGAATCCAGTGTGGCAATTAGATTGTTGGGCCTGGAGTTAATTGCATCAGAGTTCAAATCCAGCCTCAGACATTTACTAGCCTTGTGACCCTGGACAAGTCACTTAACCTCTGACTGCCTCAGTTTTACCTGTAAAATGAGATAGTAATACCTAGCTCCAAGGGTTGTTTTGAGGATCAAATGAGGTAAAATTTGTAAAGTCCTTAGCTCACTTGGCACATAGTAGATGATTAATAGATGTTTATTTCCTTCCTTCTTCCTGTTCAGGAACATTCCTGAAGTGGGTTGGCAAGCTAAACTAAGGTTCAGATTTCTTGTGATTATATTACAATAAGCTGGCTATTAACTTGGTGCCTCCAATCTCTAAGGTTTCTCCTTTCCTCTCTAACTTCCACCTCCTGTGATCCTCCAGTTCTTTCTAGCTGGGAAAGCTATATTTCATATCAATCCACTAGACCATAAGGGGCTACAAGAGCTTTGAAGGTTCAGCTTTCAAGTAACAGGGAAAATGTTATTGATAAGGGTGATCTCAGAAAGGAGTGGACATATTTAAAAGTAATACTTCACTGGTAGGAAAATAGTAGAAAAGAGCCCACAGCACAGTGAAATATCTGACCTTAATGTGAGGCAGGATACAAGTAAGCACTCCATAAAAAACTAAAAACAAACAAAAAAGCAATCTAGTTCTGTGCTCATTCCCCTGTTTTCAGTGGCCCCAGTTAAGTTGCAAAGAATATATCATGTAGACATTTGCCCCAGATCTCCTGTTTGCATAACAGTGTATACTTTCCATATAATAGCTTCTTGAATATCTCATCAACACTGGCAGAATCTAAGTGGAATTCACTCAATCTGAGCATAAACTGACTTCAATATACGTTGTGCATTTGAAGATATGTTAAGTGCATTAATAGTACACTTAGTGAATCACCAAGAAAGAATGTTTTTTTTTTCTTTTTGTGTAATCCATCATGGCTATGAAATATGCTAAAAACTGTGATGGCTATAGGGTAATGCATGATGTTTGATCCATTTCCTACTAGAATCAGTTTGCCTAATTTTGCATTTGTTTTAAATATAGGTAATTGAATTCCTATTATTAACAAGATAGGGTGTGCATTGCTAAAGGCAATGTATACTAAGATCCAGGCCTCGATCCTCCCAACTATGTTTGTATAATTGTAGCATGGCCATATTCCTTCAATACTTTAAGGATCCATAATTTTTCTCATGTGGGTCCCCGTCCACCAGTGCAGGTCAAAGTCTTTCTATGACTAGACTGTTTCTGTGGCTGGAAAATCCATTATCCTGTAGTTTACCTGATGGAAGGCAGCATGGTATATTGGACAGAGAACTGGAATGAAGTCAGGAAGTCCTGGGTTCAAATGCCACTTCTAATACTTTCTAGCTATGTGATAGGGACAGCTAAGTGGCACAGTGGATAGCGTGCTGGGCTGGAAGTCAGGAAGACCCAAATTCAGATGTGACCTTGGACACTTACTAGCAAGTGACTTAACCCTGTTTGCCTCAGTTTCCTCATCTGTAAAACAAGGTAGAAAAAGAAATTGTCAACCACTCTACTATCTTCGCCAGGAAAACAACAAATGGGGTCATGAAGAGTCAGACACAATTGAAATGACTGAGCAGAAACAGCAACAAAGCTGTGTGACACTAAGCAAGACACTTAATTTTTCTGAGCCTCATTTGCCTTATTTATAAAATGAAATTAGACTGGATGACTTTTATGGTCCCTGCCAGTCCTAAATCTCTAATGTTATTTATTGTTTTATAATTGAGTATTCCCATTTCTCCACTCCCCTCACCCCAAATATTGAGATTGGTGCTCAGATAATAATTGTAAGGATAATTATAATCAGCATTTATAAAGTACTTTACATTCTTCAGAAACATGCTGCATATATAATCTCATACAATCTTAACAATAACCCTGTGAGGTAGGTACTATTATTATCTCCATTTAATGGAAGAAGAAACAGAGTTTCAGTGAGGTTAAGTTACTTATCTGTCTACATAGCTAGTCAGTGTCTGAGGCAAGATTTGAACACAAGTCTTCCAGACTCAAAATCCATTGCTACATCTATCCAATACATCACATTGTCTCTCAAATAACATATATATAGTCCATTGGTAGGCCGGTGCTTATAGTATAGTAAATAAATGAATATTTATTCTCTTTTTTAAAACTTTCTTAAAGTTGAAGGTTTGTATTTATCTTATGTTGGCTACAAATTGGATATTTTGGACATTATTTTAAATCTTTAAAATGTGATAAAAGCTTAGTAAATAAATTGGGGTTTCTTGGGGAAATGCTCTGAAAAATTTTTTAAAAAGTAAATTTTATGTTCTGTACTACATGAGAATACATTTTACCAAATGTCTGACTTTTCACTAAAAAAAAAAAAACTTTAAAAATAATGATTTCTCTATTTTGTTCTTTGTTCTCTTCCATCTGTCTATCTGTGCTTTGCCAAATCAAATGTCTCTCATTTTTTTTTCTTTTCTGTTGATGATTTTGCTTATTTTTTTTTTTTTTTTTTTTTTTTGTGCCTGCTTTGCAGTAACACATTTTGGCTCCAGTAGAGCCTTCAGGGGAAACAACTGCCTGTATAAATGGAATCAGTAACTTGTCTTCCAGCTTTTGTGTGAAGAAATGGATGACTTGAGTGTGAATCATTAAATGCTCTATTTAATCTAAGTGGAATTCACTCAATCTGAGCATAAACTGACTTCAATATACGTTGTGCATTTGCCACTCCCACACCAAAAGGACAGTAATTATTTGATATTGTCTTCTGGCTCCTCTTAATGATGAGAGAAACTGAGATTCAAGTTTTGTGGTACAGAACTAAAAAGTGACAGCACATTTAGGCAAGTAGACCACTAAGTAATTCAAATCTTTTTATCAAAAAGCCACCCGAGACATTGGGCGAATGAACTGAGAGAGGAGGGGCTCACCCAGGATACTCACTGGGAGAGTGGGTTGTAGTTTGTATCATGTTTCAAGAGTTTGGGAGAGAGACACAAATCATGACAGGCTACAACCTTAAATGCAGTTTTGGTGGGTCCTGAAAGGAATGGTGTGGTGGGCAAGTCATTTAAAAGTGATATTTCCAACTAGAACTTAGATTATTAAACTTGTAAAGGTTCTGATGGCTGCTAACTTTGTTCCTATTGCCCCCCCACTGACATATTCCAGAATATAATTTTTTAAACTGTTTATATCTCTGAGGCAACATAGAAATTAATGAAGCCTTTCTTTAATTAACCAACTATACATGAATGACACTTGTGTTTGTTCTTCTTTTTCGAAGAGGACAGGGAAAATGATGACATGACTTGCAGTTGACTTGAATTTGAGAGAGGGAGGGCTGTGCTAGGTCAGCAGCCTCACTTTCTCCTCCACAGTCATCTGGATCCAGTGGCCAGATATTCATCAGGATGGCTGGAGGTGACCCAGGATGCAGTGGGACACTCTGGCCCTTTTGGGCTAATGCCTTTTTATGTACTCACTAAGAATGAGGTAGTGCCCATTCTTTGAATAGGCCTTTTTAAGAAGTGAGTCAAGGGGTGGCTAGGTGGCGCAGTGAGTGCACCGGCCTCGGAGTTGGGATGACCTGAGATCAAATCCGGCCTCAGAAAATGAGCACCCACACATAAAATAATGACTAGCCGTGTAACCTTGAGCAAGTTACTTAACCCCAATTGCTTTAAAATAAAAAAAAAGGAGTCAAGGGATGGCCCCTTCAATTAGAAAAGAAAAAAGAAAAAATCAAGCTGGGAGGGGAAGACACTCAGAGTTGCTGTTCCAAAGAGAAACCGTTACCATTGACATTCACTCTAAGGCAAAATACATGAACTGTCTCTTTTTTGTATTTGTATCCCAAACCCTTAGGGCAGCTTGGAACATATGTACCATCTGTGTGACTCATGACATTACTTAGCCTTTGTCTGCTTCAGGATCTTCACTCTGTACAATGGGGGGAATGACAGGCTCTACATCCCAGGGTTAGGAGGATAAAATGAGATACTCTTTGTAAATCATTTAATAATATGCTCACTATTATTGATGATGATGTACTTAATGAATACTTTTCATTCATTCATAGTTCAATCAATCATTCATTTATTCTAGGTAATTCAGGGTTATTGGGGGTAGTAGTGTTTTATATTTGGAAAACAAAGGGAACATAGCATTTTATCACTGTACATATTTAAGTTCAGAAGACCTCAGCCACCTTAGAATATACTGATATTGAATAGGTCAATTAAAGATAAATATAGGGTATGCAGAATTCCTTTCTTTTTCTGTTGGAGGGGAAGCCTAGTCTAACCAGACTATATCATGATTTTAGAAAGAAAATTATATGAAAATTGACTTTAGAAAAGTTTTTTATTTTTTTCCTAGGTTCTCTTTTCCTTGGAGAAAAGACATTTCTTCAAAGATGGATAATCCCTCCCCATACTTCCCTAGAGTATACTTAATTCTCTATACAATATCACTTTCTATTTTAATAGTTATGGGGAATGAGGACTGTCAGAGGAATGAGACCCAAGAGACATATAGTTTTAGAGCTCAAAGGGATCATACAGATAGATTATCTTATTTTACTCCCTCATTTTACAGATGAGAAAGCTGAGAGATTACACAACTCATTTCAGTTCTCTCAACTAGTTAGTGACAGAGGTGGAGCTAAAGAACAGGTCTTAACTCCTGATCCAGTATTCTTTCACTATACTTGTTGAATCAGTAGAGAAAAGAATAAAAAGAAGAGGCTTCCATGTATTTCCTTAACTCCTAATTTTCTGGCTCCCCTGGGATGGAAATATATTTCATTATCGTTGTTTAGAACAATATTAGATGTGGTTATTTGGGGTGTAGGCAACAAGGTGGCACAGTGTCCAGAGCACTGGAGTCAGAAAGACATTAGTTCAAACCTGGCCTCAGACCCTTACTGTCTTTGTGACTCTGGGTAAGTCACTTTATCCTGTTTGCCTCAGTTTCCTCATCTTAAAATGAGCTAGAGAAGAAAGTGACAAACTGTTATCCATTATCCTTGCCAAGAAAAACCCAAATGGGGTCACAAAGAGTAGGACATGACTGAAATGACTGAACAACAAAATTTGGGGCATTATATAAAATATATTTTGGTACAAATTTTTGGACTAGACTGAGGCAGGATAGGGCAGTAGAAAATCAAGAAACCTGGGTTAAATCCATTTTATTATTTTTTATTATTTGTGTGATCTTGAATAAATTGCTTAAATTTTCAAAGCTTATTTCCCTACCTGTAAAATGAAAGGAGATAATCACTGCTGGCCCTTCCCATTGGTATACTGGGAAAAATTTAACAACTGGCTCCACAAATTAAAAAATGGCACATACAATACATTTTTAAGTTTAATTGGCATTAATTACATTTTCTCCATCATTTTCTTAACTCTAGACAATTAACAAAACACTAAATCAAGTCCCAATCTGTGGTGATTGCTAATTTCCAAGATATAAATGCTCACTCTGAAAAGTTAATAGCTCCAGCACACCCCTACTTCTGAATCCTATGATTCTCAGGAGAGGGTGGCATTCTGTTTCAATGTCCCAAAGAAGTGAAGGAGGTTAAGGAGCAAAGTATAGATATCTTATTAATCATTTTCCTTCATGACTTACTATAATTGTGCTTTATACCTGAAGACCATCATCTCTGTTCTCTCAAAATTTGTTCTTAATTTTGTAGGATGGTGTTGGCAAATTCAACTAGAAAGGGCTATATTGACTTGGAAATTTAAAAAATAGCATTATCTGTGTTGTATTATATCTTAATTATTTTGCAAATCATTTCCCTATTAAATTTTAATCAGATTCTGCCTCATTTTAGATTGACCCATCCCTGAGTTTGACTCCGCTGGGGCATGGTTAAAAATAGCAGACATCCCAGTTAGGAATGGAAACAACACTGATGGGCAGTAATGCAGGTATCTCTAGTAGAAAAGAAGCCCCTTGAAGGCACGAATCGATTTTTATTTTTGATTTTGTATCCCTAACCTAGCATCGTTCATTTCACTTGGTAGGTACTAAATATATGGAGAACAAAATTAATTGAATGCATCTGTAAGAGAAAGAAATGCAGAAACCTACAGATGTTTGCTGATTGTTGGTTGTTGAGGTTGGGGAAGCACATTACAGATGAATAAAGCTACACTAATACTGATTAGTATGAATAATGAATTCCTTATAGGGGTAGCATTGTTTTCTCACTGCTTATTTCCATTGGCCTGGAACCAATTGCCATATTTTACATAATTGTAACTTTGAATAGGGCAAATTCAAATATTCTCCAGACCAGTTGTAATTTCAGTTTATGTGGGCTCACTATAAAATATCTTATTTGAAGAAAAAGAATATATTTCTCACTTAGTATTTAGGGCAAATATTTCCAAATCTGATATTAGTTATATTTATAATTGAGTAATGACTACATCTTCAAAGAGTGAAGTACTTATACTGTTAGACCACTGGGTTGTTTTTTGTTTTTGTTGTTTTTTTGTTTTTGTTGTTTTTTTTTTTTATTTTTTTTTGTTGTTGTTTTTCTTGAATGGTGTAGGATAATGGTGACAGAGAAATTGAGAGGGCGACAGAAAAAGGAGGGAGAGAAAGAGACAAAAGAAAGACAAAGAGGTGAGGAGAGAGAGAAAGTATATAGAGATGTGAGTACTATGAGACAGAAGCTGAAGCAGAGAGGCTTAGTAGATTATTATAGCATTAGTTGGAGGCAAACTATTCATATCCTGCAGTTCTTTGAAATGATCCATTTCAAAGTAAATGATCACTTTTACTCACTGTCTTTTAATATCCTAATTAGCTGATAAAGTAATGATGTTAGTGGCTTTAGATATTAAGCTTTTTGAAACAACATTCTGAATATGAGAGCCTCTACAAAAGGGGGGCACACATTATTTTAGGGGCTGCCCTTTAGGTGTCCAGAGGAATATTAAACCAGGGAGATAAAACCAAGTTGAAATAAGGTCTGGCACATAGTATTTGCTTCTGCTTTATAGCAAGAACAATGTCAAACTTTTCTGAGTAAAAAGCATATACAATAAAAACTCAATTATCTGGTATTTGCAAGGAATAAGGCCTTTAAAGACCAACTTATTTCCACACTTGCTTAAAACATTTCTAGAATTGATCAATTCAAGTAAACAACATTAAATAGAGTTAAATATTTATGATAATCCAGTCTAATAAACATTTATTATGCACTAACTATATATGAGGTATTGTTCTACATACTTGAGATGCAAAAAATTTTAAAAAGCCCCTGCAAAGAATTTCTATTCTGCTAGAGTGAAACAAGAAGTAATATAATGGGTAATTTAATACAAAATATATACAACATAAACACAAAGTTATCTCAGAATCAGAGGGAAGAGTACAAACTGTAGGATGAGAAAAGGCCTCCTCTAGGTCACTACTCTTAGTTCTTAAGCTTTGTTTCAAAGAGAGCTAGTGATTAAGAGAGAGAGAGAGAGAGAGAGAGAGAGAGAGAGAGAGAGAGAGAGAGAGAAAAGGGAAAGAACTTTCCAGGAATGGGAGCCAACCTGCAATAGTGTAGGAAAATGTGAGTGCCATGTCTAGGGATCAGCAAGCTGCCCAATTTGGCTGAAATGCAGAGTATTGAAAGGAAGTAACATGAAATCATTGTATGAAAGTAAATTGGATCCAGATTTTCAAGGGCTTTAAATGCCAAACAGGTTAGTATTTTAACATTCAGGCAATAGGGAGCCATTGATGCCTCTTCAGCAGAGAGCATTCAGCATGGAACATTTTACTTGTCTGAAGGTTTTAATTCTGTATATCAACTTTCATTGTTTAGGGACAGAATCATTGAAAGTGAAGGGATATTTCTGTCTGTCTGTCTATCTATCTATCCATCTATCTATCTATCTATCTATCTATCTATCTATCTATCTATCTGTCTATCTATAGCTATATATACTTAGCCCAGAAAGTATACTGGACGCTTTGATAGTCCTAATCCCCACCCCAGTCCTTGATATCAGATTATTCTTTGACTCTAAAAGGAGAATGCCAAGAAAACCAAATGAGATATTTTTTTTTTATATTTTTAGGAGTTCTTTTTTTTTAAATTTATTTGTTTATTTTTAGTTTACAAGATTCAACTCCATAGTTCCTTGAGTTCCAAATTTCCCTTCCCTCCCTCCCCTCACCCCCACGACGACATATAATCCAGTATAGGATCTGCAAATATTTTCATAATAGACATTAGTCAAGTTACAAAGGCGTATTGTACTAGATGGGATGAAAAATGGTAAAGAAGAAATAAAACCAAACAGTGAAAAGACAAAGATCAATTAGTTTTCTTCCACCAGGGTTCAAGCTCAGTTCTTTCTAGTTATTTCTGTGGATGTAGGCATCTCTCTCCTTCATGAGTCTTTCGGGATTGACTTATATCACTGCATTGCTGAGAAGAGTCCAGTCTGTCATAGTTGGTCATCACACATATGTTGTGTCTGTGAAAAATGAGATTTTTTAAAATACAAACTAAGGTTAGATCCCAGAAAATCAAAGGTTTTTTGCGTACATTTTTTTTAAAAGGAAAATTTTCTTTAAACTAAGGTGGTTAACATTTACATTAGTATATCTAGAAATTACAAAGCTTCCAAAGATAATTTAGGTTGTGCATTTTGTTTGTGATTCAGATAAAAATGGCCTCAGTGGGTTCATATGGAACTGTTCAGGAGCAAAGCTGGAAGAAACGAGCCTGTGGTTTCATTTCCCATGTTTACTGTCTATTTATCACAGTAATAGGGGAGCAGAGGGGAAGAAAGTCAGTGGGTATGGAGAATTCACTGATTAAGGATGGAAATAAAATTTTCTTTATTTCTTTTATTAAAACAGAACTTTATTTATATGTTTTGTTTTACATCATCTTTATTTTTTTCCTGTATCTTCCTCCCCCCCGACAGAAATCCGTTTTGACAAAGACTTTTTTAAGAAAAAGATCAAAGAGTAAAAAAGGCAGCAAAATAATTTCTACATCAAAAAAGAATGACATTATATATAATGTTACATACCCCAAAACAGCATTTCAATGCCATTAGCAGTTACTAGAAAAAAAAAAACAGGTGAAATGAAACCAAGGACTATATGTATTTTGTTATCATTTCACATATATTTCTTCATTGTTATACCCCCACTCCATTTAATAAGCTGTGTTTTATCCCTGTTATCACCAGGATCAAATATAAAATTCTCTGTTTAGTTTGCCAAGCCCTTCATAAACTGGCCCCTTTCTACCTTTCCAGTATTCTTACACTTTAATTCCTCCTTGATCCAGTGACACCTTCCTCCTTGCTGTTTCATACCCCAGGTCCATGAATTTTCATTGGCTCTTCCCCATGCCTGGAACTGTCTCCATCCTCATCTCTGCATCCTGACTTCCCTTGATTCTTTTAAAT
This sequence comes from Gymnobelideus leadbeateri, assembly GCA_011680675.1. Classification (NCBI taxonomy): domain Eukaryota; kingdom Metazoa; phylum Chordata; class Mammalia; order Diprotodontia; family Petauridae; genus Gymnobelideus; species Gymnobelideus leadbeateri. The sequence goes on from WOXC01011830.1 coordinate 1,088,290, forward strand.
TTCAGCTAAAATCCCACTATCTACAAGAAGCATTTCCTGTCCTCCATAATCCCAGTCCCTTTCATCTGAGATTATCTCCAATTTTCCTGGATAAATCTTTTTTATTAATATATGTAATTGTTTACATGTTGTCTTCCCCATTAAACTGTGAAATAATCCCTGAAAGCACGGATTATTTGTGTGGTTGTTGGTTGGTTTTGTTTTATTTAATTTTGCCCTTCCTTCTGTCCCAACCACTTAGCTATTTTACTTATTATATAAGGAGATGTGTTATTCCTTGGTAGGAATTCCTGGCCTACATCCTAAGCCTCAATAAGTTGTAAGTTACTGAAGGTGTTAAGGCCAATGTCATCTTCTGAAGGATGAGTTAGTGGTGTGCATATTTTCAAACTGATCCAAGAATTTCCCAATAGGTCTTCTTTTACTCAAGTTTATGAATCCTTAGAATAACCTAAAGAGCCAGACCTGGATAAGAACCCTTATCATTCTTATCCCTCTTCTCCAAATCTCCCAGATGGTTTCCCAAAGCTACTGCCCATCATAGATTGTAGTCAACTTTGTTCAGTAACATATCTGATATTTGGCTGGATTTCAGTGAACCTCTCATAATTTCCCCTAGCAATATATAATGTTTTTAAGTCTCACATTCCTTTTGAATCATTCAATTATAACCTTATAACTAGACCTATGTGAACTGTTACAGACAAATTCAGGAAAAAAATTGACCTCTGAGCGTAAATATTAATTCACAGATAATGGAGAGATGTCCATACTCAGATTATCTGTGATATCTTCAATGTAGAGTATTCCTTCCAATAATGCAACTTGCAAACCATGCGTGCCAGGCAATCCCATATGACTCTTGCTGCATGCTCCCATTGAAGGGGAGAGGGGGTAAAAAGTGGGAGGGTCCACATGATGTGCTAGGTATCTCCCTTGCTTTCTCTTCTCTTCTCATCATAAGGATATAGAGTAACAGTTATCTTTTGTTCTCTTTCTTTGTGGCCAAGCTATCTTATTTTTAATTCACATGTTCATCTAATTATATCTTTTACTCTATCTTCAAATTTCTTTATTGTAAGGTATTACATCCTACTCATGCCTACTATATGTCTTTCCATCTCAATCTGACTGATTGAAACTTATTTTTAAATTTTTTGGAAATAGCAATATTCTATATTTCACACCATACAGCATTTCTGGGAAAATATTAGTATTAGAAAAAATTAGCCTTTATTCAAGGGACAAGTTAGAAATTACTAAAATATCTTTGTGGTTTCTCAGCCCACTGTCCCTCTTTCTGTGCAATTCCGAACCTAACTCATTAATTTCCGATGTCTACCCAAAATGGATGAGTGAGTCTGAGAAATTATTTAGCCACATCACATTATGTCCTGGACAATAGACATTCTTTATCAAATGAGGCTAATGACTTTTGAGGAATTCATATAGGAGGCTTTGCAATGTTTTGGGCCTTTGTGCTAGCCATACGGTGTCATCTACAACAAGGAATGCTTCCTATAATTCTTTCACGTTCTCTGTACTATGAAAGATTCGCAAAAGACATACTCAGAGGTCTTTTAAAGTTCAATATTTATATTGAATATTAATTATTTAATTTAATTAATAATCAATCAATTATTTATTTATTTAAGTCCCTATTGAACCAATCTTGAGAAAGACAGTGATTTTCATTGGATAATAGGATCATAGATTTAAAACTAATAAAAAAAACCTTAGAGATTTTATCATCAAAACTTCATTTTACAGATGAGGAAACTGAGGCCCAGTGAGGTTAAGTAACTTGCCCAAAATCACATAATCAGTAGCCACAGAACCTCTATCCAAATCCTCTTTCTGCCATAACAATGAAAGCATGCCAATCTTTCAAGGGCAAACATCATAAAAGTGCCACTCTATTGGATGGAACTTTGGAAGATAAATTCAAGTCCAGCCTAAGACACATATAGTCAAGACACATATGGCTGTGTGAATCTGGACAAGTCAATTAACCTCTATCTGCCTCAGTTTTTTTATGTGTGGGACAGAGACCACTACCAAAAAAAAAATAAGTACAAAGACTTAGATACATTGAAAGCAGAAATGAGTTATTGCTTTCTCATGAGAAAGAGTACCTACCACCCCTAGTCACTCTAATGGAGATGGTCAAAGAAGTACAAATTGATTCTGGAAATCAAGATCCTTTTATACCCTAATGGGAGTCTCCCCCTCCCCACCAACACCCTTCAGCTTATCCCATTGGCTGGTCTACAGGGGGCATAATCTATTCACATGAATCTTCCCCAGCAATAAAGAACAAAAACAGTTTACACAAGTTTGCTGGAGACAAGAAAAGACGGGAAGTTTTGTAAGAGTTTGCAAGAATGCACAGTTCAGGGTGTGTTGCAAAGCATGGTTTTCATGCTTAACTATGGATGTTATTCTATAAGGGAGTAAACTGCATTTCAGTATTACAAGAACTCTTAACCCTTTTGAGGAGGTTTTACTTCTGAGATATCATCCCTCATACTTATCTATAAAATGAGTTGCTAAATGAGGATAATAGCACCTACCCCTCAAGGTTGTTAGGCTAAAATGAGATATGTGCAAATAACTATATAAATGTTAGCCATGACAATAATTATTGTTATCATCATTTTTACTTCCCTGGACCTTTTCTCATTAAATATTGTATTTGCCAGGCACATGATATATAAAGGTATATAGCTTTGGATATGTCAGTATTTGGGGCAAAGACAAGTTTTTGTTTTCAGCTTGGTTGTAAATACCCTTCTTGATTTAGCCAGTATTGTATTGGCTTATTTGATACCTTTATAATGGTCTGTTGTATTCAAGGAGTGAAGATACCCCTCCTTTAGGAACCTTATCTATTAAACAGCTAAATTAGGGAGATGAACTGATACTTCTATAAAATGATGCCTTCATTATATTTAAATACAAAAGATTCCCCCAAGCCAAACCATGAATGCCTTGCTGCTGTGTAATTTTTAACAGAAACATAGCAGTATTGCCAATAGGGATCTTGCTTAAAGAAGATATTCTGTTATCTTTTATCATGAATTACCTGGAGTTTTGAATGCTACTTCATTTTTTTCATTATCTTTATAAGCCATTTAACTAGTATAATAAGTTATTCTATTGGTAGATAATAGATATTCCTGAAATAGGACTGGTTCTCTCACAGAAAAGCTGGGACACTGATAACTTTTGCCAACTACATCTGAAAAGGATGTTAAATTATTGTTTGATATTTGAGAGGAAAAAGTCTAAAGATGACATGCTACTTAAATCTAATCTATAATTGTATTCCATCTGTTTCCTTATACATATGACTGTGTGACTATATGATACTATGGGCAGAATTAGAGGACTAAAGACCAGGGTTCAAATTCCCTCCTCAACCCATCCCCTTGCTTGCTGACTGTGTAACTCTAGGCTTCAGTTTCATTGTTTATTAGACTAGACAACCTCTGTGATTATTCTGCCATAGTCTCTTGGGTTTTCTGAGACAATGTGACATAGCGGATGGAGCTGGCCTCGGAGTCACAAAGACTTGAGTTCACATCTGGCCTCTTAACGCATGTCGGCTACATGACCAGATGGTCATATAACTTCTCCAGATCCCATGAAACTGTAAGCTATAGAGCACATCTTGATCTGAATTAGTAAAGGGAATTTCCCCATCAAGAATTGCCCTATGACAATGAAATCACAGATCTATAGGTAGAGATAGAGGTAGAGATAGATGATAGAAAGGTAGATCCCATTAATTTGGATAGATTAATATATTAAATGGCTTACATTAAAATTACCCCTTGAAAAAGATTTTCTTTTTACAATGGGTCTTCCAAAAAATACCAGCAAGTAGGAGAAATTCATTAAGGCTGTATGTTAATAATCCTATTTGGGGAGGAGGGGAATTTGGGAGTGAAAAAAAAGGATTTCTCGACATTTTTTGTTTGTTTTTAGAAGTTTAATAACCACTAGATTTGTAGTGGTCTTTTTTTTAAAGCAATTAACTTCTTGGCACTAGAGGCTGCATTTTATTGACATTGAGTCAAACATAAGCTTTTGATATGCTAGAGGATTTTATTTGGGAAAGATGAAGTAAAGTATAATTACCTTGGTTTCTGGTGACTGATAGATAACTAACATAAGAAGAAGTAGAGTTGGTATTTAAAAATCTACATCAAACCTGAATCTCAGAGCTTTTTTTCATGCTGTTTGGTTTTCACAGCTGGAGTTTACTGCTTGTTGACAGGGCAAAATTATCCATCCACTCAGTTTCATTTTTTGGCTCAATGCTGTGACTCTTAGTAATTTTCAGCATCTCCTGACAGATGGAAAGTGCTCACTAACCATGTTGCTAAATTAACAGAGGAAGCATCTCTGAAACATGATAAAACATGATGCTGAAAATGTCAAGTCAACATGGGACCATGTGCAGTAGGTGTATTACTATATCTAACATTCACAGACTCAGGGCTGGATAGAACCTGGTCAAGTTTAGACCTGGTCTCTACCACTAAAATTGCACTTAGAAACCCCAGAATCTCAGAGTTGGAAGGTACCTCAGAAGTCATTTAGTCCAATTAGTATCTGAATAAGAATCTTAGGCTCCCTGAGAAATGGTCATACACATCATATTATGAAGACCTCCAATGAGGTCAAGCGCACCCCTCCAGAATCAGTTTGTTCTCATCTCGTAGAGTTGGGAAGGAATTTTTTCCTCCAAATAATGAGTCTAATTTTGACTCTGCAGCTTACAAAAACTGTTCCTAGTTCTGCCCTCAGAAGTCAAACAGAAGTGTATTTTTTTTTAGTCATGGATTAGCCACTCACATTCTTGGAGACAACTGGTAACTCGTGTGGAATAGTTCTCAGTAAATACTTCTCGTTCACAGAGTTGGACTATCTTAAGGTCAGCTAGTTTCTAACACAAAGGAGACATTCTCCCCCATTTCCTGCTGTCTGATCAGTCTTTACTCATTGCCCAATGCCCAGAATAAACTCTTTGAGGGCGCCTTCTACATAAATAGGGGAGTTTAGACATGGATGAGTTAAGAGAACCTAAATCCCCCATCATATATTTTAAGCCAGTTTTCTTCTTCTTGCTCCTTTTTGGTAGATATGGAAAATCCCCATCACCTTTGTCTGTGTAAGTGTCTTTCTTTTAAGGTTTCTTCAATTAATATTTTCCCTAGTATTCAGCAAGTCAAATAGTCTTATTTTCTTGAATCTATATAAATAGTTCTTGTTTCCATCTCATTAATCAATTTCATTTTTTTCTCCTGTTTATGCAATCCAGTTTGGTATTTGCCTTAAAATGAAGAAAAACAGCAACATACTACAATGTTTACATTTCTAACTGATGGTTAATTTGCTGTGAAATCTAGAAGTATATTATCCTCCTCGGGTTTACTAGCTACCATTTTTTTCCCATGGCATATATAATAGCACTGACTAATTAGAGGAGTGGGTAAGGAAAGAGAAACACCTTAGCAGTTTCAATAATTAGGACTCTCTTTATCAGTCAGTGATATTTATTTTAAGTAAGATATTAAATCTTGATTTACTAATGACAATAAATAAATAAAAGTGTTTTTGTTTCATATATCTGCTGAAATACCTAGCATTTCATGTTAGAGACCTACGATTAACTAGTACTCCTGAAGTGACACCTGCAGTCAATGGATAAAATAAAAATCGATTTTTCTTTCATTATAGAAGTCTAAACAAATCAGATTCATGAACATACTAATCATTATTCTCTCCTGCAGGCATTAGCCATTGTTCATTTCTAGCCATAACATTTATTTCTGGAGAATGGCCTATGTTTTTGTCTGTTTCTAATGAAATACAAAATACCACAAGGGCAAACAAATATTTTTCATAATTTTCTAGGCTCTTGGTATTTTACATACAATCAGTGTAATTGAATACAAGCTTCTACCCTTCAAACTGACACCACACTTATTTTCATCAAACCAATCAATGCTGTAATTTCTAATCTAATGGAGGGAAACTGGGATAATACATGCTAGCACTGCTGCCAAAGATATGACTTCTGATGCTGGGGCATTTATTCCCTGTATTTCCACTTGAAACTGACAAATATAATAAAGATGTGTAGCTCTTACTCAATTATGGGAAGGGGGGTTAAGAAAAGGGATGGGGAAATTTAATTGATTGTCATTTCTAAAATTGTACTCTAGATATTATTTGATAGTGTTTAAGAAAGACAAGGTATTTGGGGGAGAGGGAAGAGGTAATTACCTTTTATATGAAGGCCAAACATTTTTGGCTAAATAAAAACTACTGAACTACTACTTTATTATTATAGGATTTGGTAATATGAATAACTTTTACATTGACTATTCATTTTAGATGAGTAGATGAATTGCTAGAAGTCCATGCTTTACAGGTTAAATGATATTGTCTGTTTATATGATGAATTCTCTTAATGGATGAATTATTTTATATTTATGTGCCTATAATAGTTTTAATTGAATTTTAGTTATTTCTTTTATCATCATTATTATTATTAGCTCTGTGATTTCTTAAGGGGAAGATATCGCTGTGAGAAGTTGCCTACATTAATACAAAGCATTTCTGGCTCCCTAACGTTTTGCATTGTCTGGAGTCACTGAGAAACTTATCCAGTGTCACATAGCTAGTATCTTTCAGAGATGGTATTCGAACCCAGCTCTTCTTGGCTCTGAGGTCATATACTTTTCCACACAGCCTCTCATCATTATTGTGTTATGGAAAATGATAACTTTAAAAATCTTTTCTCCTTGGGAGAAAGTAATTTTTTATTTTAAAATATTTATTAATTTTATAGATGAGTCACAAATTAGTCCAAACTTGGTTTCTCCAGCTATTTGATGCCCATTCTTTTTCTACCTCAGTCTTTTCTATCACCTCTCTTCTTTCTCACATAGTTCTCCCTTTTCCCATCTAACCTATTTCCTGACCTCCTACACTAGCTTTCTTCCCTAGTGTCTCCCTCCTCCATCATAGCATTTTCCCACATGACAGAGATAGAGTCTGAGGATTTGAAATTCTTTAAGTTTTGAAGATATGTGGGATGATATTACCTTCTATTATATTACAGAGAAGTAAATTAGGTACTCCCCGAGATGTATCAATTCTTTTGTGTCAGGTAAGATCCATGAGTTCTATCACTCTTGTTTTTAGGGATGATGACGGTGATTCTTTAAAATATATAATTTTTATTTATACTTCTCCTATCCAACTATTTCATAAGAACCATGACACAATGGAGCTTTCCTTTTTAACAGAGAAATAAATTTAAGCAAAACTAGCTAACACATTGATTATGCCCATAGACCACTATTTCTCACCAAGAATAGAGGGGTCTGTTTCACCTTTCTTCTTCATCAGTTCAGATATTTTCCTAAATATTTTTCCTGAATTTATTAATCATTTCTTAAAATACAATATGATTGCATTATGTTAATATCTCACATTTTGTTCAGCTCTTCCCAAATTGTTTGACCCCATATTTATTTCCAGTCAATCAATAAATATTTTTAAGCACATGCTATGTGATAGGCACTGTGCTAAGCTATACAAATAGAGGCAAGAGACAGTCCCTGCTCTCAAGGAACTTACCATCTAATAGGAGAGTAACATGAGCAAATATATAAAAAGCAAGCTATATACAGGAAAAAACAGGAAGTAGTCACCAGAGGGAAGGCACCAGAATTATGAGGCGCCTTCCTGTAGAAGGTGGGATTTTAGCTGAGACTTAAAGGAAAAAAGAGGTCAGTAGTTAGAGGGGAGGAGGATGAGCAGCCCAGATATGGGGGACAGCAAGTGAAAATTCCTGGAGCTTAGTGTCCCGTTGGTAGACTAGCCAGAAGGCCAGTATCACTGTATTAAAGTATCAGTGAGTAAGCTACAAGAAGATTAGAAAACTAGGAGGTGGCTAAGTTATGAAGGGCTTTGAATGCCAAACAATGCATTTTGTATTTGATCCTAGAGGCAATAGGGAGCCACTGGATTATACTGAGTAGAACAGTGATGTGACTGGACCTGCAATTTAGGAAAATCACTTTAGTGGCTTTTTCTTTATATATATATATTTTAAAAAGTGGTAGAAATCTTTTGGAATTTCCTTCTGTATTTTATCTTGTTAGGATATATTTTTAGTAGTAGGATATTTGGGTCAAAGGGGAGGAATAATTTAGTCACTTTTTTTTTTTTTTTTGCTTTTTGGAGGGCAATTGGGGTTAAGTAACTTGCCCAAGGTCACACGGCTAGGTTTCTGTTTGTGTGTGCGTTAAGTGTCTGAGGCCGGATCCGAACTCAGGTCCTTCTGACTCCAGGGCCGACGCTCTACTCACTGCACCACCTAGCGCCCCTAGTCACTTTTTTTAAAACATAGCTTCAAATTATTTTTCTTGACCTATTGGAAGAATTTACAGCCCTACTAGTAGTGACTTGGGATTCTCATCTTCCCATAACTCTTTAATATTAAATATTTACACTTCTTGTCATCCTCACCAATTTGTTGGGGGTATGTGATACTATAATTTGTATTATCCTTATTATTAGGAATTTGAAACATTCTCTCATATATTTGTTAATTATTGCGATTACTCCTCCTGAAAATTGTTGATTTCTTGAAGAAGGTTATGTTCCTGATCCAACAGGTGTAATCCTAAAACATTTTTACAAAAAGGTTTATGAATATAAGAAAAAAAAAACTATTGTAGTTCACCTACAAATTAAATATGCCAATTAAAAACTATTATTGTCATTTCTTTGCAATATGACAGACTAGCGTACAACTCAAACATGTAGTTTACATTGGTATCTTTTAAAAGTCAGCTACTTTGAAAGCAATAATGGAGCAAAAAGAAAAATTAAAATAAAATACCAAGTCATTGAAATGAACCATAAAGCCCTCTCCAAATTAAAAAAAAAACAATGACAAAACAAACAAACAATAATCCATTATTGGTTCCTGTGAAGGACAGGGTTTATGATCTAAAATTGTAGTATGAAATGCAAATCCATTTATTTCTATTTATCTATATGATTAGACAGATATATGTTGGTTATTTTTTATTTCAGATTTCTATCCTTTTAATATAAAATATATGTAGTTATTAGTGGTTCCTATAGAATGCAGGAGAATATCCAAAGCTTAATTATATTTAACTTTCAATAACCTATGGAATTTAGTCATTGCTATACATCTGTGACATGTTACAGAATTATAGAATCTGAGGCTAGCAAAGAATATGAAGCACCATAATAGCCCAGTTCACTTCTACAGCTATCCAAGTAAAGACTGAGAAAAAGCACCAGATTCACTTGTGATCAGGAAAAATAAGGAAAAAGCACAGTGGGTCATTTTTTCCAATTGAGGCCTGCACAGGATAACAGAGGTCTGCAAGGATTGAGAAGAAAAGCCTGCACATAGCCTTCTAGTGTGAGGAAGATTGATGTGGCTCAACATCTGATGAGGAGAGCTGACAGCTGTGAGGCTCTGACCTGAGAGTTGGTCACAGTTCCAACACGGACTGAGCCTGGGGCCTACAGCCAGGACTATGCCGGAGCCAGAGCTGATTGTCCAATGTTCAGTGTGAGCATTTACACCTCAAAAATCAGCAAATGTTCTTGTTCTTTAAAGAGTGAGTAGGATTTTAGCAGATGGAGAGGGCATGGCATTTCAGAGATTGGGAATAAATGAACAGTCACAGAGTTGGACAAGGCTATGAAATTTTAAAGAAATATAGTTTAGTTTTAGGGGAACGTATAGTATACAAATGAGAGTATTGTAAGATAATTCCAGAAAGGGTATATTTCTTTTTAAATTTTATTTTTAATTTATAAGATAAAACAAGCATTTCCATAACATAATATTAAAAAAAAAGATGATAATCCCAGAAAAAGGACATGTTTCTAAGGATTTTGGAAAATCTTAAAAGCCACGATAAGGAGTCAGGCTTTATTCAGTGGCCACTAGAGGTGCCATTGAGGTTTTCGAACCATGAAATCGCGATATGTAAAGAAGTATGTAAAGAAAATCCATTTTGTACAGGATGAGTTAAAATTAAGAAAGATTAAAGGCAGAAAGAAGAGACTGGTTAGGAGACACATGAAATAGTATAGCAGGAATTAATGAGAACCTAAACTGGGGAAGTTGGAAATATGGTAGGTAGGGAACAGATTCAAGAAAGCCAATTCAGAAAATGTGTTTTGAGTGCAATACATTTTACTAGATTCTGGGGATCTGAAAATAAAAATGAAATAGTCTCTGCCCCCAAAGGGGCATTCTCTTAGGAGAGACATGGATTATATCTATTGGACATGCACTTAAGCAAATATAATACTAAGCAAGATGTGATAAAAAATGAAAATCTGTACAAAGAACTTTAGAAATATTTATGGAGGAAGAGAATATAGAAGGAAGGCTACTCACAAAAGGTGAGCTGGGGAGGGAAAAAAAACCTTGAATGGCAGTGATGTGAAGGCAGTAAATTATAAGAATAAGGGGAGAGCCTCATGGACATGCAGAGCTAAGAGATGATATGTTGAATTTGGGCATCACCTAATATTTTGTTTTGTCTGCAACATAGAGTTTGTGAAGGAAAATTATGTGAGAAAAGACCAGAAAAGTAAGTTTGAGCCAGACTGTGAAAGGTCTTAATGTCAAGGTTAGAATTACATGTTTTAGCCTTAAAGAATGCAAATCTTAGTAACATATTTTACCTTTTATATGAAGGATGAAGAAGATAAAGGCTAGTACTAGGAAGACCAATTAGGAAATGCCATTACAATAAGCATTTGGGGGGGCGGAGCCAAGATGGCGGAGTAGAAACAGCTCATCCAAGCCACTCTGCCCCCAGACTCCCCCCAAACGATGTAAAAGGGGACTCTGAACAACTTCTGGAGCCCCAGCACCCACAAAATTACACAGAGAAGCTAAACTCCCACTGAGGACAGCCCAGCAGCCCTGCAGGAAGGACCAGCGCAGTGGTCTGGGACCTGGCAGCGTGCAGTGCGCAGAGCGCACGAGCCGAGCCGAGCCCAGGTGCGCATGAGCCGAGGTTTTAGCCCCAGGGCGGCAGGGCCAGCAGCCAGCTGGAGGAACCCCAGAAGACCAGGAGCTGTGGCGACTCCAGAATTATCAACATAGACTTGCCTAGGACAAAGTAAGAGGTTAGTGTCCTATGGACTTTGGGACTGGTATTAGGGAATGCGTCGGCTCCCTCCCCTGGGGGCTAGAAGCCACTGAGGACAAACGCCATTTTGTAGTTTTCAGAGGCAGCTCCCGCTCCCAGCCTGCAAATTTGCAGGGAGATCCAGCGATCAGTCTTCGGGGGTAATCGCTCTTGCTTTAACCTCCCTGGATCTGGATTGTGATCTAGGGTGGAAGTCGTGGGTGGGTTTACAGCTTGCCAGAAACGGAAGTTGCCCCCCACACGTTCGGGACAAAAATTCCTCTATCTGGCCTTAAAGCCATAGTGTGGCAACAAGCCCAAAAGTCAAGCAATTAAGTGGCAACATGCCAAGGCAAAGGAACAGAAAAATGCAACCCTAGACTCCTATTTTGGGGGCATAGAGCGGGAAAAGGACTGTGAGGTCAGAAGTCCTGCTCCAAAAGCCCCAGGGGAAAACATGAGCGGGTTGCAGGCCATAGAGGACCTTAAGAAGGACTTTAAAAATCAAATAAGAGAAGTGGAGGAAAAATTAGAAAGAGAAATGAGAAGGATGCAGGAAAAGTATGAAATGAGGGTCAACAGCCTGACTGAGAAAAACAACACCTTAAAAAATAGACTAACTCAAATGGCAAAGGAGGCCCAAAAGGGCAATGAGGAGAAGAATGCCATAAAAAGTCAATGCAGGATGGAGGAGAATATGGGAACTCACTCTGAGGAGATTCATTCTCTTGGGGTTGAGATGGAGAAGTAAATGGAAGCAGGTGACTTTATAAAAAATCAAGATGCTGTTAAGCAGATCCAAACAAATGAAAGATTAGAAGGCAATGTGAAATATCTCATGGGAAAAACCACTGACCTGAAGGTCAATCCAGAGGGAGCAGCAGCTTAAAAATTATTGGACTACCTGAAAGCCATGATCAAAGAAAGAACCTAGAAATCACCCTTCAAGAAATTCTCAAGGAAAATTGCCCTGATGTTTTCAATCCAGAGGACAAAATAGAGGTTGAAAGAATCCACTGATCACCTCCTGAAAAAGATCCCAAAAAGAAAACTCCCAGGAATATTATAGCCAGGTTCCAGAATCCCCAGATGAAGGAGAAAATACTACAAGCAGCCAGGAAGAAACAATTTCAATATTGTGGAAACACAATCAGAATAGCCCAGGACCTGGCAGCTTCTACACTGAGGGATAGGAGGGCATGGAATATGGATATTCCAGAGGCAAAAGAACTGGGAATGAACCCAAGGGTCACCTACCCAGCAAAACTGAGTATTTTGTTTCAGGGGAAAATATGGTCATTCAGTGGAATAGAGGACTTTCAAGCATTCTTGAGGAAAAAACCAGAGTTGAATAGAAAATTTGACATCCAGACACAAGAAGGAAGAGATGCCTGAGAAGGTAATAGGGAAAAGAAATCAAAAGGAACTTATCAAAGTTGAACTATTTACATTCCTATATGGAAAAGCAATAACTGTGACTGATGATATTTTTCTCACTATGAAAATAATGGAAGAAGGGTGTGTGGTCATATGAATACATATGTGAATGTGTGTGTATATGGTTACATATATATGGATAGAGGGCATAAGTTGAATTTGTTGGGAAGAGAATACTCAAGGGATGAAATTATGATGAGAGAGGAAAGTAGCAAGAGGAGATGGGGAGAGACAGGGTAGTGTAAACCATCCCATGCAGAAGAAGCAAGGGAAGTGGTTACAAAAGAAGAATAAGGAAGGCTAAAAAGGCAAAACCACATTCAAACTGAATTTGGTTCAGGGAGAAAATGACATACAATAAATGGGATATCTCAACCTGCACAGGATAGGGGAATGCGGATGAGAGGAGGGATGATGGATGGGAGGGCATCCTGGGGTGAGGTGAGGTTGGAAGTACCCACTATAGAAGAGGGACAGGATCAAGTAGGGAATGGACCAGGTGGGGGGTGGGATGAGTGGAAGGGAATTATAAGCAGCCTTTTACAATATATCTACTATGATAATGTTTTGCATAGCTATACATGTACAACACATACTTAATTACTTATCTCCCAAGAGGGAATGGGCAACAAGGGAGGAAGGAAATGTATCTGAAATTTGAGGTCATAACATTAAATGTTTCTAATATATATAAATACTATTATTAATACTCTTTTGCTTGTAATAGGGAGATAAGATGTGCAGGCTTTGGGATGCAAAGACTCACCTTCCTCTAATGGAAAAGTCGATGGGGGTATGGGAGAAGGTATGGGAGAGAGCAGATTGGAGGAAGCCACATCTTGTGGGATTACTATTCTGGGAGGTTGGGTAGGGGAATAATGGGGGGAAAATGATTGTAACTCAAAATCTGGCGGAAATGAATGATGTAAAACAGATGTTAATAAGGCATTTGTTTAAGAAATAAAAAACAATAAGCCTTTGGGGGTAGGGGAGTAGAAAAGAAAGTCATCAACTAGCATTCATAGTATTCATCCATACACAAGGCTTTATGACAAAATTGGCCAGTTCAGCTTGGGACATATTGAAATTAA
>WOXC01011831.1:0-129174 GCA_011680675.1 Gymnobelideus leadbeateri
AAGGAATGGGTGAAAGCTTACGAGCTAATTAGTATTAGAATCAGGTGATGAGTTCAGGAAACAAATTAGAACCAGATAAATTTGTGAATCTCTTGATTTGATATTGATGTATTGAGTTGAACTGAATAACATTTTGTTCCATAGACCTAAATATATCAGGCCCTTCAATCAAGGGAGAGAGAATCTTGGTAAACTTTCCCTGTCATCCTCACATCTCTGAAGCCATTTCTGTTCCTCCCTGGCTTCCAATGTCAGCTTGCCTATTCTGTTCTTCAGCTGTTGTTTCTTTCCTTCCTGGCTCTCTTTATCCTTTCCCTGTTTGTGAGAGCACAGCGCTTCTCTTATTCCTCTGAAAACACCATTGCAAATGCCCTGGTGGGGGGAACAATGTGGCTGCATTTTTAACCTTTCTGAGCCAACCAACCCAAATGTTGCTTCCACTTTCCTGTTAGTGTGTGTAAAGATCCATTCAGCACAGACAGAATGAAGGGGTTAGGAGGTTTGTTCTTTGCTTAACATGATAGTTGTTGAAAACTAATTTTTAAAAAATGTTTGTTTTTTTAAATCCCGTTTTGTCCTCAACTGCTGTGGTTTGGCTAATGTAGGAATGAATGGGAGGGAGCTAGAACCTGATTATTTCTCTTTTGTTCTGGGACATTGCTGTATCTTTCTGCTGTAATTTGTTCACACGGCCCAAGTGCATCTCTTTTCATTGGCGGGCTCTGCACTCCTGTCCTTCCTGGTGCATCCCGAATCAGATAACTCAACTTCTGGCAGTCTTTGGTGGAAGGTGATTATTCCCTTTGTCAGTTGCAGACACTGGTTCTTTGGATTCCCCATATTTCATTAGCATTAGGTATGTTTTGTTATTAGCTATGTTTGGTTAGATTAGAAGGATTGTCATAAATTTAGAGCTGGAAGGGACCTAGGATTCATTTAGTCCAATACTCACATTTTAAAGGTCAGGAAGTTGAGGTCCAAAAAAGAGAAGGGGTTTCCCCAATAGTAAGTGGGAAGGCTAGGATTTGAAATCAGCTAGGTGAAATTGAAGGAGCACCAGGCCCGGAGTCAAAAAGGCCTCTGTTCAAATCTAGCTTCAGACATATACTTGCCGTGTGACTTTAGGCAAGGTTAACCTCTGTTTGCTTCAGCTTAATCTTAATCTCTAAAATGGGGATAATAATAGCACCTACCATCTAGGGTTGTTATAAGGATCAACCAAGGTAATAATTGTAAAGTGCCCAGTCCCAGCATGTAGTAAGCACTATGTAAATGTGAGCTATTATTCTTATTAATCCCAAGTCCAGCACTCTCTCTACTTGGCCTGTTATGTCTATTCCAGGTTCCAAAATAATATGAATCAGAACTTTGAGCAATTTGTAGTACAAACCTAAACTAAGAAGATTATTTTTTCCAGAAAAAGTAGGCAAAGTCAACCCTGCCTCTCTTTCCTGAGAATTAGAATGACTCCTAGGTTACAACTCTAGGTGACTGGGAGAGTGGGGTTACCTTCTACGGTAATGGGGAAGTCGGAAGAGGGGAGGTTTTGTGGGACAATATAACTTCATTTTTAGACGTGTTGAATTTAAGATATTTATGGGACATCCTGTTGGAGATGTAAGACTGGAGGTCATGGGGTAGCTAGATATTGAAGTGAATAGAGCACCAGCCCTGGAGTCAGGAGGACCTAAGTTCAAATCCAGCCTCAGACATTTAACACAAAAACTAGCCATGTGACCTTGGGCTAGTCACTTAACCCCAATTGCCCTCCCCTCCCCCCTTCAAACTCTTCCCCCCGAAGAAAAAGATTGGAGGTCAGGAGAGAAGTTACCAGATTTACTTAGATTTCCAGTGAGGACAAACATTTCCTCCTGCATTCCTACATTCCATTGACTACTTAATTACCAATAACCCTACTTTTATTATCAATGATAGAAAGTCTTCAGGAAAATAATAATAATTAACAATAATAGGAGTATGGCAGGAAGCATTTCAAGGTTTACATATTATCTCATTAGAAACAACAACCTTATTAGATAGGTACTACAGGTAGCATTATTCCCATTTTCCTGATGATGATAAGAGACATTAAGTTACTTGTCTCTAATCATAATGTCAATGGGAAGAGCCTAGCCCAGTTCTGCCTAACTCCAAGACTAGAATTCTAGCAATTGTATCTTCTGAAAAAGTCAGTATCCCCTCAGAGACCTTCACATGATTTACATGGATAACCTGACTTCATAGCATAAGAGATTTCTATTTAATGACCTTAAATGTCATTAAACTAACACCATCATCATCACCACTACCACCACTCCCCTCCCCTCCCCCTCCCCACCCATTTAGGAGATAATGATACTAATGAAGCCTAGATAGGTTAAGTGACTTGCCCAATTCCAACAGATGGTAGATGGAAGAGGCAGGATTTGAACACAGGCACTCTTTTTCCAAATGAAATTTTCATTGTACCATGCTTCCAATGTTATGTAGAAAACAAAATCATAGAGTTAGCTCCTTCCATCATTGTTCTTTCCCATGTTTTTCTCCCCATAAATATCATACTTAGCCCTTGAAAAATGTTGCTGCCTTTTTCATTATTTTGTATTTGTGGAGTCATAACGGGCACAGCAGGGTCTAGAATTCACTGGAAAATCCCTTATATACTTTACATTATCCTGAATGTACTTCAGATCTAAAAATACATTTCTACTCACAAATTCCTAACATGTCCAAAAGCTCTATATTTTCTATGGGAAATTCGTTGTGTTTAAGCATATCAACTCTTCACTAATGCTTCAGACACATTAATACTTTAGAGAAATGAGATTAACTCAATAAAGAGTACAGTGGGCCATTTGCCTAATCCTGTTCAACAATCAGGAAAATCCCTTGTTAACTTTTTTTGGTTATGAGCTCCCCCCAACAGCAGAGGGAGCCCATGGGGAAACTTCAGTCTCAGCTCTCAGAGACCTGGATATCTCTGTCCCCTAGACTTGCTTTTTCTGTGGGCAGCAGCTGCCATTTTGTTATTCTGTGGTTTCATCTAATTAAATTCTTGGCTTGGCTTTCACTCATTAAGAAAATTATTTTTCCATTTCTGCTTCGCTTCTATTCATACATTAGTATAACACAATACAGGGGACCATGCAGGTGTGGTTTGAGTATATATAGCTATTTTCTCATGGAAGCAATAGGGCTTAAATAAATATATTTCTTAAACTAACAGGTAGATTATACACCTCCTAAATATAAGAAGAGGAACATCCAAAACCCAAGAGTTCCTATTTCATATGTTTAGACCCACACAGTTCAATGGCTACCTACACAGGCATTCATGAGTATCCTAGTCCTATTCCTATACTGACCACCTAGCTGGTTGATGATCAGTCCTTTGAGGTAAGTGGGGTCTGGTTTTTATTTCTTCTCCAGCCCCCTTTGATTTTTCATTGGAAGTGGAGTAGTGGAAGGGGCTCAAAGGTAGATCACATGTACCATTCCTTCCTGTTGTTGTGGAACACCCTTTTACATATACATGGAGCTCTCAACAAGTCATAGGACAATCCCAACCCTCTCCCCTCTCTTTACTTCTCTTCCTGTGTAAGCTTTGTGAGCACACCAACAGATAACACACACAGGAACACACACTGAAATTTTATCAGCAAAACAGATTCCTCATGCCTGCTTCCTTCCTCCTTCCCAACCCTAATGAAGTCGGATGAAAGGGGGACTACTTAGACAATTGGAAATCCTGTGAAAATCATAGATATAGAATATTTCTATTAAAAATATAGTTATTTTCAAATTTATATACTTCTATTACTTATAACTCATTTTCATAAGGGTCTTAAAGACTGACAAAGTATTCTTCTCTCAACAACCCTGTGAGATAGCCAATACATGTATTATGAATACTAGAAGGACCGGTATTATCAATTGATATAAAATGTTATTATAATATTACTTTGAAATATAAATTTTCATCATATCTTTATTTTCTTTGCCTGGGCAAATCACTGAACCCCAATTGCCTCACAAAACAAAAAAAAATATACTGTATCACTACACAGCTTGGTCCTTTGAGGTCTTAAATCCCAATCCTTTGAGTGTCCACACCATTGATGAGAAAATTGAGTTCAGAGATGTTAAGGGACTTACCTAAAACCACACAGCTGATTAAGTGAAGGAGCTGGAATTTAAACAGAAGTCTCAACTCCTAGTCCTGGATTCCATACTTTGTTGCCTATGGAGAAATATCACTGAAGCAAAGAGAGTGTTGTTAAGATGTTGTCTCACGTATGACTTGAATGATGAGACAATACTCATGAGCCATTCCAAGTTTGAAAATTGCTTCTCCTCAATCTCATAAATATTTAGAAGACATACCATAGCACAGAGTACACTGGCCTTGGAGTCAGGAGTCCTTGGTTCTAATATCCCTCTGCCCTAATTCATTGTATGACTTTGGAAACTCATTTCCCCCAACTAGCACTCAGTTTCCTCACTGATAGGACTATTTATTCTCTGATGTCTTTTATATCTTTAACATTCAATGAATCTATAAATATAACTTTTATTAATATTATTTTAGAAAGTGAAAAATTTAGAATAGTTGTTTCATTTACCACACATTTCTGGTTAGTTTGGTCTTCTAGGTTCAGTGGCATTTGAACCTGAGTTTGAGTGCTGGCTTTGACACCTTTTGTATGTATAACCTTCAGCAAAACACTTACCTTCCCAAGACCTTACTTTCCTCATCTATTTAATGAGAGGGGTGAATTAGCTGACTTCTAAGGTCCTTTTCAGTGCTAGCTCTATGATCCTATAAATTAAATTCTGCTGTACATCTAAGAAGGATATTTTTTTCTGGAGCAATTTTTTCACTTAATAGTCTGGTTCTGCTCTTTCCCCCCCCTGCTCTTCTAAATAGAGCTCATATTAGGAGTTCCATGGCTCCCATGTGTCATTCTGTAGCTAAGCCACCTAGCACTTTTCCCCTCCTCCTCCCTCTGAGACATAATAATTAGGGAGTCAATTAAAATAATTGTAATTGATTACCATTATGTGGTAGAACCAACAATATCTCCTGTAACAACAGGATCTAAATTGCTTCTCTACCAAATGGGTGCTTGCAGTACTAAACTATTATAATAAAAAAAAGTCTTCCTCGGAGCCCAGCCAAATTTAAAGCAATCACAAAACCCATAGGAATAAGCCTGGTGTCCCACCTGACCCTTAAGAGTATCTTTCCTTAAGTTCATGGCATTTCAAAACACAAAGATGCTTTTACAAAATGTGGACCAATACAAATGCTCTAGGGATCCTGAACCATTTGGCATTGTGCTGGGAAATACAAAGACCACTATAGTAAAAATTAGGAAATGTGGAGTCCAGTTGTGGTTCTGTTCCTCTAGGTCAGTCGTTTAACCCTTCTGTGCCTAGTTTTCCTTAAATGTAAAATGAGGGGGGTTGGATTTGATGGCTTCTAAGGTCCCTTCCAACTCTATAGTTAGTATCTTAGGATCTCCAACATACTTTCCAGCCTCAACATTCTATTATTCCATGGTTCCGTGCTTTCTTTGGATCTTAAAAAATCACACTTTAAAAACACAGAAAAAATTTGTTTGCATTCCTTGCAACAGAGTAGTTTAGGCCACAGTGTATAGTTATCGGTTCCCATACTTTTAACACATAAAAGTGCCTTTTAAGATTATTTTAAAATTTTTATTGGTTTCTTTCATTTTTAAATCACCTTCATGTCTGAATATGTCCCTAGTCCATCAAGTCATTTCTTATAACAAAGAATTTAAAAGGAAAAAGAAAAAAGTTCAACAAAACTAGCCTACATATTAATGAAGTCTAACCATATATACCATTGAAATGTCTTTTTAATATCAATACTTTTCACAGAGCTTCACATGACAGCAGTTGTATTAGTTTCCATTGATTTAGAATATACATGATGAAAAAGGCCATTTGGATGAATTTTCATTTTATTAATCATAGCATCTATATACATTTGAAAAATAGTAATATAGGTGCATAAAACATAATTTATTTGCTCTCCACAAGATATTTTGGTTTATTTTTTATACTTTTTCCTGCTGTGTATTTTGCTGTCAATAAAAATTAAAGTCATAATATTTGGGGCTCATAAGAATTCTCAGATTCATCCTGTAGGGACTTCATGGCCTTCTAAAGCCCTCAACCTAGAGATTGGTTGAGGGTAGTAGATAAAGTACTGAACTTAGAGACACAAGCCCCAAGTTCCAGCCTTGAGCTCATACCATCATTTTCTAGCTATGTAATGCTGGACAAGAGTATCTTTGAGTCTCAATTTACTTATCTGTAAGATGTGGATGATATCATATACCAGCTACTTAACAAGACTGATGCAAGGAAAACAATTTGTAGATTGTAATATGCTATATAAATAAGTTATGGTGATTATGATTATAATATTGTTTTCTGTTATATACCTCTGCATATAATTATAACATATGATATTATAATTATAATATATAATAATATACTTGTGCTGATTTTCAATAGATCTTTTGATGTGAGTATTTCAAATGGCAGCACATCCATTACTACCTGTCCTGCTTGACTCTTGTTCATGGCTTCCCATAAACTCCACAAAGATCTACCCGATGTTCTGGAACCTTCCTTTATTCTCTTCTGATAAGATGGATACAGGGAGAACAGTATATCATGGGGTGTAATACATTTCAGTTATTCCATGCTCCCCAGCTCTTTTTCCTCCCCTTCAGTAATACACTTCTCTGACAGCATCCTGTATAATTCCTTGGTTGCACTTGTTATAACTTACTCATGCCCTCTATGTACCTTTTTATTGCCCTTTGGCTATTCCTTTGTTTCAATATAGAATTAACTTAAGGATTTTCATGTTAATGATATGCTATCAAATAAAACTACATCTTAAAAAGCAGAACCATGAATGAGTTTTAAGTTTAGAAATGTATTAGACTTGGAACCCTGAATGCCCATGAGCTCCTCTTTGCCATACCACTAGAACAATCTCCTCCCCAGCCTATGCTCAGAGGTTTTTTTATTTTTTTGCTTTTGTTGTTTTTAACTTCTCTTGTTTTTTTTTTTTTTGCTGTCCCACTTGCATCAAATCTTGATTGTCCCACATAACATGTCTTTGGAACTCTAAGCTAACTACCTGGATGACTAAACAAATGAACTAATAGCTCATGAATATTAATGTAACTGAACTTCTCCCACATGATATATTTGTATTTTAATAGTGTTCTGGAAACATAGCTTCAGCCCAAAGGAGTATTGATAATAAAGTATACCAGTGGGGAAAAGCAGGCATTTTGTTGCTCATTGAATAATTCCACACGTGACCAGTCCAGTATACACATACAGTAGCATACTGGAAAGAGCACTGATTAGCACTGGGTTAGAAGTCAGGTTCAAATTTTTTAGTCAAGATCCTGTGATTAAACTTTTTGTATGAGCCTGAGCAAGTCACTTCATGTCTGTAGATCTCCATTTCTTTCCTCTCTAGAAGGAGATTGCAGTTAAACAATTGCAATATTTAAGCACAGAAGAGCTAGGTTTGAATCATAACTCTGCTATTTACCATCTGCATGACCTTGGATAAGTCACTTCACATCTCTGGGCCTTGGTTTCCTCGTAGGTAAAGTTCCCCAACCATTAAGAAGAGTTTTGTTGAGACCTTTTATGTTTTATGCCAGTAATTTCCTGATATTCCCTTTCTTCATGTTCAGCCCTCCTTTGTAACAAAGAAAAACAAATAAAACTGACCAACAAAGTGACTTTGTCTGATAAAGTATGCAGTATTCCATCCCCATATTTCCCCAGCTCTCTGCCCTGAGGAGGTGTGTTTTATTGTCTGCCCTCCAGAACTAAGATTGGTCATTGTATTTTAGTGTTTTTCTTAAAATTTTACATTATGGTAATAATCATTATGTATGCTATTCTTTTGTTTCTACCTATTTTGCTTTGCATCAGTCCTCACAAGTCTTCTATCGTTCTTCTCAATACCTCATAGTTATTGTTCTTATGGTTCAATAATATTCTATTACATTAAGATAACAGCTGTTACTCAGCTTTTCCCCTTATCTATGGACCCTCATTGTAAAATGAGGGAATCGAGTCAGATATTTATGGTATGATTATGTCATAAATTTCAGTAAAAAATGATAAAGATTTCTGGGGGGGGGGGGTACAGCCACAGCACCTGTGGAATGATCTGTCCCACTATATGTAGACTTGACCTCAATAACCTAGTTCCTCTAGCTTGGACACAGAGCTCTCATTTTCTATCTTTCAAATCCTCTTCACTTTTCACTTTTCTTAGCTGAGAAGCTAGTAAAACTATGCTATGGCATTGGTTAAGTATCAAATATGATGGAAAATGCTGTCCACATCCAGAGAAAGAACTATGGAGTCTGAATACAGATTGAAGCACACTATTTGATTTCTTTTTCCTTTGGTTGTTTTATTTCTTCTCCCTCGTGGTTCCTGCTATTGGTTCTAATACTTATTAATAATGTGGCTAATGTGAAAATATGTTTAATATGAATTTATATGTTAAGCCTATTTCAAATTGCATGCTGTCTTGGAGAGGGGGCGGGGAGAGAAGGGGGAAAAAGTGAAAACTCAAAAACTTAGGGAAGTGAATATTGGAAACTAAAAATAAATAAATTTTTAAAAAATAAAAAAAGAAATGTCATGGAATCATTTCAGTGAAAAGAAGCTATTTTTGTTGGACACAGACATTTGGAGCAATTACATAGATAATGTGGCAAAGAGGGGAAAAATTGGGGGAGGGACTGAATGGTTAGGATTGTTGTATGTAATCTGTTTGATAAGGGTCAACCAACTGAAGAATCCTAAAAAATTTTATTTGTCAAATCACAATTAGAATTTAGGTGTTTTACCTTTTGTGATTCTGTTTTGTCATCAGCAAATTAAAAGGATGCATCTTATTTTTGCTACTAGACCCAATAAGATAGAAACAGGCCAACCTGACCAACTTAAGAGAATGGATATGGAAATGTGATATATACAGTATCCAAATATATGGATATATGGAAACATTCTTTCATGAAACAATGGGCTGACCGAACATCTGGCTAACTGAGCTTTCCTCCAGATATTTGGTTCCTAGATAGCCTACAGAGCATCGTGGTGATGAGATTTAATTCCTAGTTCTTCTGACCTTTTCTAGCAGGTCCCCTTTTGCATCTGTGACAGAGCTTGGCCCCAAACTGTTCACTTTCCCTGCCTTTCTGCTTTCTGCTCCAATCACCATTTAGCTAAGTCCCACCCAGAAATGACTTTAATGTGGATCCACCAGTCACTATTGCAATTTCTCTTCTGATCGGCTTGCAGTGGGAAAGCCTCTACAGTTTTAGTTAGGGTCTTCTTTTGACCCACTAAACAATAGAAATGATGTTTGTAGCATTGGAATAAATAATAAACAGCTTTTGAAGTTATGAAATGCCACAACTACACTTCCATGTTTAATCCTTCACAAAAGCTGTTTATTGCTTTGTACATTCCTCTCCACGAACATTATACCTTAATTTTATTAGCTTTTTCAGAGAATTCAAACAGATTAAAGAGGCTCAATTTTCCCTTACAGAAGTCATGCTGATTTAATTAGTTAATGTTTGTAAAGCACTTTTCAAGAGGGAAAGTGCCATATAAGTACTAAGCAGTATTATTATGAGTTACTCAATACAACACTGCATATAACATCTCTGGTTTAGGAATGTCATCCCTTCTATGGATTTGGGTGAGTTAGAGCTCTGACCAAGTGTTTTGTACCAAGAATAACATTTTGTCCTTATTCCAATCACTTTGGGCTGTCCTACCATTTGTAAATGTCAGAGTTTCTGTTTTCAATTCCCCTGACCTCTACAACTTCCTATTGTTGCTGAGGAGGGTGACATGCTTTTAGGATGAATGTCTTTACAGAAAGTACCTACATTCATTAATTCATTCAAATAAATTTTCAGGTAGTGCCTTCCATGTGGCAAGTACTGCAAGCTTCATGATCCCCATTATCTGGTTAATGTCATTAAAGTTGACTTAATGGCCTTGGGAAAGCCATTTGATTTCTTCTGATATTTCTTACCCCTGTCCAAGATGAACATAACAATACATATTTTAAAGAGGTAAAATTAATATATCCATTTCCTGATAGAGTATGTGAAGCAAAAAATTCAAGGGAAGTTATATTTTATCTTATTTTTTTGGTTTGGTTTTGTTTTTAAGGCAGGGAAGATAGGTGTCAAGACCTGTGATTCTATCAGTGCAGGGAACTCCTGGTTTAGCAGCTCCCTTCACCAAAATCTTTAACTTATAGGCTCACTGCCTGGGGCACTGAAAAGCTAAGTGGTCAAATAGCTGGTATTAAGCAGGACTTAAACCCAGGTATTCCTGACTCCAAGAGCAACCCTCTAACTACTGCATTATTCTCAGGTAGATTGGGGATTTCATCAAGTCAGGAGTTCCCTCCAGAGATGCAGATTGCAACCTGCCCCTGCCTGACAGATTTCTAGCAACACTCATTCATGTTCACCCTCCAGTTTATGTCTGATACCAATGTGCTAGAAACCTCCCTTGATTTCTCCTGATATGTAGAGGGTACCAGTGGACCACTAAAGCTGCTTACCTGTCATCCCTTGCTCCTTTCCTTTTGCAAGTTATTCTGTTCATATTATGTAATTACTTGATTCCAGCCTTTACTCTAATTCTTCACTTTGGAGTTCTTCATGGCTTATGTGTTAAAGTTCATATCTGCCATATCCCTCTCCATTGCCTGAAGTGTGGTGATAATCTTTAATTCAGAGGCAAGAAAATTCCATAACTCACTGCCATATAGAAATACCAATAAAATGTTAGCATTGAAAAGATGACACTGTGCTTTCATGGAAAGCCTGGGGTCAATAAAAGAACTTTACAATTTCCTGAAAGCTATCTATTTGTTTGAGATATCATCATCACCATCTAGCCCACTCTCCTCCTTAAATTCAATAATATGCATAAAGCACTTAATACAGTACTTGGCACATAGTGGGCACATGATAATTACTTGTTCCCTCCTCCACCCTCCAGCTCCTGTTCAATTATAGGCCCAGCTTGCTGTCTAGCTGTACTATCAGATATACATATTATTGGACCAGTTCTGAAAGGTAGCTAAGTAAATGCAAACTGAAATCGGGGCAATAGACATTCTTCAACCACTTAGTCTTTTCTATGTGGATTGAGAGTCCAGATTCCTTTTAGTGGTTACAGATCTCTTCCTGGAAGCTCTGCAGTGTTCTGGAGGCTTAAACAAATAGCACAATGCCATACCAAAACAAGAGCGTCTTGAGGATCTTACCACATACACAAACTCTGTCTTTGACTTGGACTCTATGGTGAAAATTGTCCATCACAATGGTTAATCTCTTTGGCAAGCATATATCTCCCTATTTTATGCCTCAAATGAGATTTGTTTTCAGTAGGTCATTGAACAGGGTAATTTCTGATGTTACACTTTCCAAAGAATCTTGAATAATATTGTTGTATGGATGGGAGACAGTTGTGCAGAAGTCTGTAAGGCAGTATTTTGTTCTATCAAATCAAATACCTTTTTTCCCCTCTAGGAATTAACAAACAATAAGCATAATAGGATCTTATATTCTCTATATCTTTCAGTTAATTTTGAGGTAATAAAGATGTGGTCCATTGTTGAATATAGTTTGAGAAAGCCTACTTATTGCCTCCTAATTGCCTAATGGAGGATGCCTTTCATTCGTTGTACCATGCTGCCTAAAAAATGCTTGTAATATCTCATTTTGCAAAGAAGGAAACTAAAGTTTTGTTCTAGGTCAGCTAAATGATGGTGACCAAGGATATGTAGTCAATCAAAGTAGAGCAATTCTTTTTATTCTAAGTCTAGTATTTTTTGTATTACATGTCATTGTCCTAAATGGCATCTGGAAGCAAAATGGCCCACAAGTTCTTAAGTTCACAAGACCAAATACTATCTAATCAGTTACCCAAACATGTTTTATAAGCAATAAGAGTATCATAAGCAGAAACTTCCTTTGCTCATTTTCTATCTCTTAACCACTTATTTTCCATAGTCTAAAGCAAGTTTCAGTTTTTTTGACTATGGTCATGCCCAACTTTCAGATGAAGGATTGAAAAAAATTACCAATCTTCCAGATGTTTCATCAGTGCAATAACTAGAGACTTTTCTCTAGCAAATATCTGCATCAAGAAAGAAAAATGATTAAATGTATTAATTAATCTTTGTTTAACATTCAAGTCCAAATGAGACCTGGTCCTAGTCTTAGCTTCGCCATTAACTAGATCTATAGTGTTAACCAATTAATTTCCCTTTTCTGGGCTTCAGGTTGCTATTGTTTTTTTCATATTGAAAATAAGCAGATTGGACGAGGAGAATGCTAATATCCATCTCTTCCATGTGTAAAATTCTTTGATTCTTAATATTGTTTAGTTGAAGTCATATTTTACATAATCACAATATTTGAAGGAATGTACTGAGTTTAATTCCCTGGTGTAGAACTTGTGATGTACACAATATTAACTAACATACCATCTTTATCACAAAACAGATGAATAATGGGATTTTTCACTTTTTATGTGAGTTTAAGCATTTATTAAACATTAAAAAAAATTAATAACCTCCCTCTTTTCCCCCACTGAAATCTGTGAAATGGGAATAATAGCAGTGTTCTATGATGATAAATCAGTTACTGCTTGTACCTTGACTTGGTGATTAAAATCACTGTGTAAATGCTAGATATATTCTTATTTTTGTTAATTAATCCTTATTATTAAATACCCTGTTTCATTGTTCCTGAAGGTTAATTTCTGGTTGTGTAACATTCTTAGATGTAGTTCTTTTAAAAATGATGTCTCAGCATATTGTTATACTATCTCCAAAAATCTGATCCAACGATACCTGCTAATAAAGAACATTTGGTTACATTACCTTCTTTGCCAAACACCTCTCCCTCCTGCTGATGCTTCTTGAAGGGGAAAACAAATCCATAACTATGTAAGGATGGAAGAAAGAATCTTTGCCCTATTAGAAAGATACCAAGTGTTTCACAGTGATGGGAGATTAGTGGGGCTGAAAAATAAGGTAAGAATGTCCTAGTTTCAATAAAAACTCAAGTTCATATTTCATAGCACTAGTTCATGAACTACTTACAGAGCTTTGAGCTCTAATCCCAAGCCACTAACTCATTGTATAAGCTCAGGCTAATCACTGCAGCCTTCTGAGCCTGGGTTTCTTCAATTGCCAAATAGATTTAAACTAGTTGATCTATTCAAGCCTCTTGCTCTGAATTTTCATGATTATTGATTTAAATTATTGATTGATTTCATGATTATTGAAGTAAAAATGTCAGGTGATTTAACCTCAGGATATACTCTGATGCACAAAAGGTCATTGCCTTGAACACTGGCAAATAACTTAGTTATATTTGTGTGTTTGGTTATTTTTAATTTATTCAAGATAACTGTATCATTCCTCTTTTTTCCTTTGCAGAGCTTGAACTGACTTTAGTCAATTTCCCTATAAAAGTCTGAGAAATAAAAAATACTTTTAATGAAATTTCTTCACCAATTTTTATACTTTCTATGATGTCCACACACACACACACACACACACAAAAACCAGCCTAATTGCTCACACAAAAAACTTATTCACACACAAGTAATTTGAATTCAGTCACCAACAATATCATCAGGCATAAAAAATAGATGAATATTACTGGTTAACTATATGCCTATATGATTTTGTTATTTTGAGGATTTAAATACAGGAACACCTTTGTAGCCCAAAATGCTTTCTGCATCTATCTGCATTCATTGGACACATTTTACTGAATAACTACTATTGAGTCTTGTGAGGGATACAAAGAAGTGTAAGATATGATCTTTGTCTTTAAGGCAAAAGAACAAGTTATAACAGAGTAACTTGAAAGATATAAATTAATAATACAATGGTAATTTAATAAATAATTGTTCAGATTCAGATTCATGTCCATGACTCCATTTCATCTCCAGATTCTCTATGAATCCTTTGGAATCATTTAGTAAATCATTTTGGCTTATGTTTACATAAAAATTAATTATTAGTGACCTGATTAGCACAAGTATATTGCACAGTATCTCTCCTCCCAGGTCCTAGTCCCAGTTTCCCCAGGGATTTGTAACACGGTGATCAGCAACAGAAATCTCCTTCTATCTCTGAGGAAAATCAAAGCTGGCCTAATCAAAAAGCTTATACTAGGAATAGAGGGGAAGTTTATTAATCATATAATATATGTGAAAATATCTTGATAAGTATTAAGCTCTTTGCAAATGTGGTTTCATTCAATGAGTACTGGGCTCATGGTTTGAAGAGATCTCCCACTTACTGCTGAAAAAACATGAGGAAGGCTGCGTACACACACATGCATACATCCATACACACATATATGTACAAGAAAGATAATAGATAAATGCTATTTATTAGTTATTATTCCACTTATTACTGTGCTAATGACTGAGGATACAGTTACAAACTAGAAAGACAGTCCTTGCCTTCAAGGAACTTATATTCTAAGGGGGGTAAGATGATATATTAAAGTTTTGCTGGTAAGTATTTAACAATAAGTGTGCGGAAGGGGGAAAGTTCTTTAGACACACGTTTAAGTTGAATTTGCATTAACATTTTCTTAATCATTTTCTCTAGACAATCAACAACCAAAAAAAAAATCAAGCCTTGATTTGTAACTTGTTAATATCTGAGATGTAAATGATTACATAAAAAAATTAACAATCAGTTCTAAAAGCCAGTATGAGCTGTCTCCAGCATCCAGATAGAGGCACTTTGTGGGCAGCTACATGGTTTCAACATGGTGGCAGGAAAGTAAGGTGGAGGCTTGGTTCCTGGGAAGATAAGAGGAAAGCTCACCTATCAAAGCCCAGGGTGGATTTTGGGAGTAGGGTGCAAACTTCCGGGGAGAATGATGAGAAATCATAGAAACTCTCTGAACCTGTTTTCCCATCTATAAAAAGGGAGTCATAATATTTGTATTATCTATCCTCCAAGGTTTTTGTGAACAGAAAATGGGGTAGTAAATGGAGAAATAGTTTGTAAAGCAAAGTAAAATTGCATATGATTATTGCTATTATTAGTTACTTGACAAAATCAGACCTGGAAGGGAGAAGGTGAAATAGTTTGTAAAGCAAAGTAAAATTGCATATGATTATTTCTATTATTAGTTACTTGACAAAATCAGACCTGGAAGGGAGAAGGAAGCCATTCTCCAACTTCAGATTGATTAATCATTCCGGAAACCCACTAGGGTCTTATTGGAGATGTCCTACCCTCTCTCTTCTTCTGTCAGTGACTGAAGGGATTTTGTTTTTGGGGAAGCTATAAAATGCAAGAATTGCCTTGAAGTCAACACAGCCACTCCAGCTTGGTCACTTGCCTGAGTGAATGCACACCTTAATGGGGCTGGAGGGGAGAACAGAAGGGATTATCCCATTTCTCTTTTAAATTCTGTTTAGCCCTTTAGGATTGGGGGTTCTCTGGAGGCTAGAGAGCAGATGTGTTATTAAAGGTTTGGTGGTAGGTTGATAATGGTTTCCTAAAAACCCATCCTTCATTGTCCTGGGTACTAGGGCTTTCCAGGCCCAGAAGAGCTAGTTAATGGCCTTGCAGGAGTCTCACTGGGTCTCCATTGTGGGACTGACAGATGACTTAGCCTCTTTCTCTCTCTTACCTCTCCCTCCCTGGGATCTGAAGATTCTGCACCCTTGCTGGCCACCAGGAGGCAGTTTCCGAATGCCAAGGGGACTTCAAATATCAGCCTCTGTGCTGGATCGAGGACCCAGAACCCACGTTGGGAATGGTGAAAGTTTAGGCCATACTATTCCAGGTCAAGACCACTTAGGCGGGCCAGCTCAGTGACCAGGAATCTGAGAGGCAGAAAGCCACATGAGGATCTGGTTACAGCGGTCTTCCCTTTCACGTTACCGGATGGACCAGGGACCAACGTTAGCTGGAGGCTGACATTCCTGTGCCACCCTCACAATGCACATTGGGCCACTCACTACTGTGGAGAAAGAAGAACACAGTCGACAAATTTTTCCTGAGATGAAAGATTTCCTGAACGAAAAGACCCCCATCCCCACCCCGCCCCCCATGCCCGGAGGGTATAGTATTTCAAATCGGGACAGTATCCGGCACACTGAGCTTTTGTATAGGGCTGGAGATTGTGGGGAGAATCCAAGTGATGGGACTCATTCCAGAGATGACCCCAAATTTCAAGATACGAAGTTCGAATAAGCAGAAGTTTCAAATAGAAGGGCCTGTGAAAATACGTCTCTGAAAGTTGGGTTGAAACTAGGGGCCAGTTTGAAACTGGCCTGGGCCAGCCTTAGTCTTGTTCTTTCGTCTCTCTTCTACGAAAGGGTGTTTTGTGTTGTTTTGTTTTTTAAATCTCTGTTGGCGCTCTAGAGGAAGATAGATATTCTTCTGACTCCCCAAGCTCTCTCTCTCTCTCTCTCTCTCTCTCTCTCTCTCTCTCTCTCTCTCTCTCTCTCTCTCTCTCTCGTCAAACGGAGAAAGGTAGTAATAACAATGTATTAAAATACTGCTTTAAATGGAGAGTGTTTCTTTTTCTGACTGCTCCACTCAATTCATTTTTCAATCCGTTCAGTCATTCATCCAGTTAAGAAGACTGGGGGTGCTGTTCGAGATCCGTATTTAGATTGTTGTGGAAGTTGGAAGAAAGTGGTTTTCAGGCCTGAGTATATCTGAATAGGGTGGTCTAGACTAAGTTTATATATATGCGCATACACACGTCCCTCCCCCATTCCCTCCAAGTCGTGAATTGAAGTAACTTCACAACTCATCTTAGTCAAAGGATGCGTTTAAGGCGTAACGGAGCTGATGAGTCGCTTGTATATGAAATGCCACGTATTCTTCGGGAGGCATAAAACCACATGGCCAAGTCGAAGAGCTCCTCAGATCTTCTTCCCCTGTTCCCGCCTTGCCCTCTCCCCCCCCCCCCCGTCCCATTCCCCACCCGCTTCAAACCCTACAACTTCACTCCCCAGTTAAGAGATGCCAAATCGTCAGAGAGTCCTTGGCGTGAAACCGAGCTCAGAAAACCTTTAAGTTCCGTGTTGCAAAAATTTATAGATTTTACCAGAGACCCGAGGATAGGAGTGAAGGGAGGAGAGAAGAGAGGGGAGGGAAAGAGGGGATAGGGAAAAGAGGATGATAACGAGCCCAAACTCAGTGTTCTGCACTTCGATTTCGACGTTTCCCACCCCCACCCCACCATCCTTTAATATTGGTGGTCGGGTCGGAGAGACAGTTCTGAAGACTATTGTCGACTTGAAGGAAAGGGGGCCGTCGGTTACCAGACTGGAGGAGGGCTAGGCAGAGGGGGGAGTGGGGAAAGTAGCGGAGGGAGTGGGGGTGGGGCAGGGCGTAATAATATAACTAGAGCGTGCAGCTTCTCTCTTGCATAGTCAGAACACATTTCAGGGCTGGTAAGAGCACGGATCTCCTCCTTCAATATCCAACATGCACTCACCACACACCACTTTCCCCTCCTCCTCAGTCCCAGTCCGCCCCCTCATCCCCCTCCCCGCCCACCCACCCCCATTCTTGGAATTGTGTGGAAAAATTCTCAGCAAAACCTCCCACCTATTCCCGCCCCCCCAACCCCCTTCCCTTTCCCCCTTTCCTCCACGGCCCCTAAACTCTTTGTGAATGAGGGCAGGGGAACAGGGACCCTTCCCCCCCGCCGGAGAACCACGGCCAGACTGCCGCACTCAGAGGATTGTTTGTTAATAGTCCAATTAGATAATTGCCATCTTTCACTCCTTTCGCTCTACATTTCCCATAAAGGAATGAATAAGGAGAGCAGCATGAAGAGGGCTTCTGCCCCGGCAAGGTGACAAGAAGGGCTGGAGCATGCTCTTTGCACAAGGCCATGTGCTTGAATTGAATCATTGTAGCCTAATCAATGGTCTTATTGGATTACTGGCTGTTGCTTTTCTCAAAGATATTGTAGCAGAGACAATGAAATAGCTAGGAGAAAACTTTTTTTTTTAAAGGAGATCATGCAGTTTAGATTCTCTCTCTCTCTCTCTCTCTCTCTCTCTCTCTCTCTCTCTCTCTCTCTCTCTCTCCCTCCTCTATATATGAATAGAAAGCTGGTGTTTCAATGGGCAGCCTCAGGGCTGTTGGAGGTGCAAAAAATGTTTTTCTTTTATTTCACTGGCATTAAAAAAGAAAATAAGCTATGAAAGTTTAAGATGGCTGTCCGCATGGAGGTGTGTTAAAGAGTTCTTCTCAGCTCTTACTGTGGGAGGGAGATCCTCTTAAGCCAAACTTTCTCTTTTTCTGATTTCATTTTCTCCCAAGAGGGACTTCCTCCTGCTGAAGGTTAGGAGGGGAGGGGGGGAGGGGAAGGGGGTGTCTTAGTTATTGTCTTTTTTTTTTTTAAGTAGCTTTATTCAGATGTATCTGGCGTGTCTTGAGAAAGCCCCTTTAGTCAGTTTATAATCTGGAGGGTCAAAGGCAAACTGGAAGTTAATAATGGCTGCTAATGGTGCTTACAATTCAGGATGAATCTTGTCAAAAGTTTTTCTGGAAGTCTGGGTCTTTGATTGTGTGTTTCCTGAAAGCAAGACCAATCATTTCAGTTTATTCACTGGCTAAACTCTACTTGATTGGGGACAAGCACAGAAACCATCCATTACGATCTGATATATTATCCAAACAATTTAGTGTATTCATGAGGTAACCGAAACGTGGAGGCTGTGAAATTACCCGTAATCAATTGAAACAGCGAGTGTGCGTCCCTCTGGGTGTCCAACATCTCTATGTCTCAGTAATAAGGCAGGCAAGAAATCATTTCAGAGTTGCACTGTTCGCTATCTGATCGCTGGGCTGGGGAAAGCTGGACAGTCCTATTAGAAGGCTGGGACTGATGAGACTGAATCGCAACTCCGCTGGGAACCACAACACGACAACCTGCATCTCCAGGAGTGTATTGCAGACCCCACTGTGCTGACCACCAGAGGCTTGTGCCATCGCCAATCTCGATTCGCCGGTGGTGGCTTTTTTCCCCTTCTTCTCCTCTCCCTTCGGGGTTCCTGTGGGTTGTATTTTGTGGGTGCGTGTGTGAAGTGGGATATTCTTATCCCCCCCCCTTTTTTTTTTTGCCTTTTACATGTTTGGGAAACCAGACAAAATGGACGTTAGATGCCACTCGGACGCTGAGACTAACCGGGTCTCGAAGAATGGACATAAGGAGGGCAAAGAGAGCAAGGGGGGCGAAGGGAATATCTCCACTTCTTTTCTGAAGGAACCTCCGGGCACTTTCTCCCCGTCTGCCGCCTCGGAAGACTGTAGTAAGAGTAAATCTAATTCTGCCGACCCGGACTATTGCAGAAGGATCCTGGTTCGAGGTAGGGGATCAGAAAGAAGAAAGAGTCTGGGGCTTGGGTATATTTGGAGGGGCGATTCGGGAGGATAGGGTCGCCCCTCTCCCCCACCCTTTATCGGAACCTTCGGTCCCTTTCTCCCCTAGCTGCAGGTCTTTAGCGGGTGCCGAGTTCTCTCTCCGAGTTCTGTCCTCTTGGCCACGGGGTGTGGGTGTTGGTGTATGTCTATGTGTATATGTGTTTGAGGGAGCTTGGCGGTTGGGGGTGGGGACCTCTGAGGTTGTGGATCGGCTCGGACTTCGGGAGAAAGTTGCCGGCCCTGGGGCCCCACCCTCTGCCTTTCTCCGGGTTTAGCCGCCGGCCTTTTGGGCCAGGCCATTTGCCTCCTTTCCAAGGCTTCAGGAATTTGGTGTGCTGGGGCCTCGCCCAGTCCCCCGACCCGAGGCTGGGGAAGGGAGGTGGGGTGGGGGCTGAGAGGATCTATGGGGAAAGCCGAAGCACTGCAGGATGCAGCCGGAGAGAAGGTGGGAGGAAGCCGCCGACCCCAGGCTTCTGTGGCAATCGCCTTTGAAAAAAATGGGTCGGAGGGAGGCAGAGATAAAAACAGTCATCCTCCTCTGCCTTCCAGGCTTCAGAGAATTGGGGGATACAGAAAATGGAAAGAAAGAAAAGCAAAACTGCGGTTTGAATGGAGAGGCGGGAAGTTGGTTCTGGCCGGCTAAGGATCCTCTCCTTAAGCTGCCTGGAGACCCGGTGGGATTGAATTGGGAGGGGGAAACCCGAAAAGGAGGACTCTCACCTTCGCCTCCAAGAGTACCACTGCCCCCACATCTGCTGATCCGTACTTTGGTGAAGCTTCGTCCCGGGCTCCGGAAGCCCGGGCTTTTCCCCTTGGGGTGTTTTCTGCCCCCAAGGAGAAAGGGGACACCCGAGACTATGAGGAAACAAACCCCGAATACGGCCTGGTAAACAGTTATTCCTTCGGGGTAGGGTCACGGCCCGCAGAGCACTGGGGGAAGTGGGTTTCTGTGCTCTTGTAGGTGTGCTGGGTGGGGTGAGCGTGCTTCTGAGGACTGTGGGAGTCGGGGGAGAGCAGAAGACCAACTCTGGCAGGGGTAGGAGGACGCTAAGTCTGAGCCGGGCTATTCTTCCCAGTCGCCCCTGATCTTGTGAGGCCTCTTCCGAGGCAGGGATTGTGCCATAGGAAGCAAGGCGGCTTTCCTCCTGTAGCCTTAGGGCGCCCAGAACAGAAGGGACTGTTTGCTCTGGTCCTTGGTCGCGATTGCATTTTGCCCTCCAACCTCGCTGTTCATTCTAAGGGATTTATCCTAACAAAGCTGATCAGACTCTTGTCCCCAATTATCTTCTCCACACCGCCCCACCAAGCAGACAAACCAGCTAAATGGAGTTAGAGATACCCCAATATTTGAGTTCACATTTGGTTACAGGGACACCATTCTGTTGAGCTAATCCACCCTTCTCATCTCCCTGTAGTCATTCAGCTAAACTAGGGTCACCAGTGTAGCCCCTGAAGCTTCTGTCCTGGAAAGTTGTTTAGAGGAGGCAGGTAGAGGAAAAAGAGGTAGGATGAATGAGTACTGACTACCGATCTTTCCCCCCTGTGGCCCCCTCCCTAGATGCCAAGGGCTCCATCCGAGAGATCATCCTTCCCAAAGGCCTGGACCTGGACCGGCCAAAGCGGACGCGCACGTCATTCACTGCTGAACAACTATATCGCCTAGAGATGGAGTTCCAGCGGTGCCAGTATGTTGTGGGGAGGGAGCGAACAGAGCTGGCCAGGCAGCTCAACCTCTCGGAGACCCAGGTACCAGTCTAGGGGCCTTGTCTGCTTAGGCAGCAGCTCCCCACTGGCCCCTAATTCTCAGCCATCTCATCTCAGGCCCACCCCCCACCCACCAGGTTGTAGACCTACAGAGCATCCCGAGAAAGGGAAAATGTGTTGGGGGTTGGGGGCAGTGGCATTGAAAAGGCAGCTCTTTTCTACACACATATCTGGGCCCTTCGACAGAGAGCAACTCCAGCTTTTGCAGTCTCTGTCCCTCTGCTTAGCACAAAAGATGCACATCCAAACTGCACCACCCCCTCCAACATACACACAATTTATTAGTCTCTTGTACTCTACAAGGAGTTGATTCTCACACTGCTTCTGGGTGTCCCAATTTGGCCCTCTCCCCAGGAAAACATGCCTAGGTCTCCAAGTCTCAGCTGCTCTCTTTCCTGGGATCCTAGGCCCAATAATTCTGTCAGAATTATGGGGGGGGGGGAGAAGTTCTACAACCCTATCTTGATCCGTTGGTGATTATGAAAGGAGGAAGAGAAACAGTTAGCCAGAGCTGCTGAGATTCTCCCAAGGGAAGAGGTCATTTCCCCCCCGGGCACTTTACTTTTGTTTCTGGCCCCAACAGAATCTTGTTAAATTAGGTTGGTCCCCTAACACTTCACCTCACTTCCAGTACAAAGCCTGTGACTTTGAGATTCCTTTTAGCGAGAGGGGTAAAGGTTGTTTTTATGATTTCTATCTCTAACCATCTATCTATATTCGTTCAACCATGCTCTGCTTTTTTTTCCTTTACTCCTGTGGGTTGTGACTCACTTTGAGCCAGATAAGTGTTTGGGAGGGTGAGCTCCAATCTGGGGTCCTTTTTATTTTGGGGAACCTTCTCCGTGTATATGTACAGTGTGCAAAGTGTGATCATATTTGGGGACTGGACCTCTTTATCCTACAAACTGGTTCTTCCATGTCATGGTAGGGAAAACAGGAGTTTGAGACCTTCTGGGACTTTGTTGTCACGTTTGGTCTATAATCTATAATGGAGACTCAAGAGTTTCCTTCCCCTCTGGAGCTTCCCTATACCAGATTCCAAATAGCTCAGAAGCTGAAATGAGGTGTCAGTATTTCCTCTGATGAGAGGACAAGACCTGAGGTTTGGTTCTAGGAAAGGAAGTAGGGGGAAACCAGGTGACTGGCAGAAGAGCTCTGGTTTAGCATTCTTTTTTCTAGTGCCTCCTCTGCCACCCCATCCTCCCCCATTCCCCAACAGAAGCAAGCAAACAAAGCAAAACCAAAACAGACCAAAAACCACTTCTCTGCAGCTGCCAATCCAGGGACAGGGATCATAAGCATAGCGGCTGCTACTCTAGATCCGGAAAGAAAAGTAAAATGATGGGAGGATAGGAAGGACCTTGCCACTCTCAAAAGTCCCTGGGCTTTAGGGACAAGTCCCGGCCAGTCTTTTCCAACTTCCGATTCAAAAAGTTATGGGAATGGGAATGGAGGTGGGGGTAACAAGACGGAAGATTTCAAAGTTCCTGTTACTGAATTCTTCATCACTTCCCCATGCAATTCACCACAAACACTTGGAATCTCTCTCCTCCTTGGCTCGATTTGACTCAGAATTGGGTGATGGAGGTACGAGTGGATCATATCTTCCTGTGTTCGCTCAGGGTGATACCTCTTTAGGGAGCTTTAGACTTTCCGAAGTGTCAGGTCTTAACCCCGGCATGACAGGGCTTTCCCAAGCTCTAACTTCAGTCTCCGTGTGCCCGTGTGTTTGTGTGCCCGTGTGTGTGTGTGTGTGTGTGTGTGTGTGTGTGTGTGTATGAATCTGGGATACACTTTGGTCTTAAAAAATCTTTCCTAAAATTCGGAGCAACTCCCGCTCTCCAGAATCGGAAAAGGTAGAGAGACCCAATTCATTCTCCTCCAAATACGATTCTAAAAGTCCTAGATTTATATTCCTCCAGAAATCATGAAATCCCTTGCCCCTGTTTGTCTCTATTTGAGTTTTAAGACTATCACCTTTAGCCCGTTATACTTCTAAAGGCCCTCTTTGCCTCCATCCCCATGCCCCAGGAGGGAAGGGGAAGGAAGCCACTGATGAAGGGTGCGTGTGTATGAGTGGACTTGGGGCATCCTACCCCGACTGTCTCAATTCTTGCTTCTGGGAAATTGGAAGAATGGAAGGAACTAAAGGGCGGGTGGTGGAGGGACTTGTATACGCAATACCTGATGTTATTATGATTTTGAAACGTTTCACGATCTGACTCTGGTTGGATTTCAATCAAGTTACCCACCCGGAAGTTCAGCCAGGAGATCGTGAGGAGTTTGAACTTGGTCGAGTTGTGTCCTTTCCTGGGTCTAGGTTCCCCAGCTTCGGCCCCTGGGTGGAAGTAGAGGGATAGTTGGTGGTTTCTAACTGCCTGGGTCCTCGCAGAGCGTGGGCCGCGTCCCCAGGGTCCTCTAACAGTCTCTCTCCCTCCCTCTGCCCTTTCTATCGGCCGCCACAGGTGAAGGTGTGGTTCCAGAACCGGCGCACAAAGCAGAAAAAAGATCAAGGCAAGGACTCGGAGCTGCGCTCCGTGGTGTCTGAGACGGCCGCCACTTGCAGCGTGCTGCGGCTCCTGGAGCAAGGCCGTCTGCTCTCCCCGCCCGGCCTGCCGGGCCTCCTGCCCCCTTGCGCCACGGGCGCTCTGGGTTCGGCTCTGCGAGGCCCCAGCATTCCGGCCCTGGGTGGCAGCGGCAGCTCAGGCTCCGGCTCCAGCTCGGCCTCCGGTCCGGCGAGCGGTTCCTCTCCGCACCCCCCGGCCGTGAGTAGCGCGGCAGGGCCCGCCTCTGCCTCAGGACTGCATCCCGCCCCTGCCGCTGGCCACAGTCTCTTCAGCCTGCCTGTGCCCTCGCTCCTGGGCTCTGTCGCCAGTCGCCTCTCCTCCAACCCCTTGACAATGGCTGGCTCATTGGCCGGGAATTTACAAGAACTCTCCGCCAGATACCTGAGCTCCTCCGCCTTTGAGCCCTACTCCCGGACCAACAATAAAGACGGGGCGGAGAAAAAAGCACTGGACTGATTTTAAGTATTTCCATGTATTTATATTTATAGTATCTATTGTGCTTATATTTATGGAATCACACACCCAAGTCTCCCTCCCCGGGCAGTTCCCTTCTCCCCACTCGGTCTCCAGACACGTCCTTTACCTCTTTGCCTCACCCTCTCTTACAAATTTAATTTTACCATTCTAATTTTTTTCCCTCTGCCTTGCTTCGGTTTACTTCCCTACCCCCACCCCCGCCCCCCACTTCTATCTGAAAGCAGGAAAGTTCCAAAGATCTGGGAAACACACCCTACTCACTTTCCCCATGCCTCTACCCCAAACCTGAGGGAAAGGAGCCATCCGAATCCAAAGGAGCAGTACTGTTGGTAGGAATAGTGGGGAGAAGGCTGAGCGTGCAGCCTCCCGCCGACCCCACAGCGGCCCGAATAGGGTGGAAGATTTACAGGGTTTCCTAGAGCCCAGAGTTGGTATACTCCTTACCGCAAGTAAGGAATAGGAAACTCCCACCGTCTGAGAGAGCCATACAGGAAGTGAATTTCAGAACGCTCAGCGGTCACTAGGCCTTATAGATTTCTCTGGAAAGCCAGGGACCCTGCCCAAGTTTCGTACAAAACAAGGAAGAATCGCATTCCCCCTATCCCCCTCCACTTTAGGGAATCTGTGGATAGGACAGGCAAGAGAGTTGCCGAAAACCAAGCTCTAACGACCACCTCCACAATACTAACAATAATGAAGATGATGATGGTAGTGATACTAATGTTAGGGAGAATAATGACAATGGATTATTGCTAAGCAATTAAAAATGAATCCTAACTGTATTCCAAGACTAGATGCAACTTAACTATTTTTAAAAAAATTATAATTCTGAGTCTGGAAGGTAAAACCTTTTAAAAGTGTTCCAAAACACAATTTTCTAGGCACGGTAGAATAAATGGGACCCCGAATTTGAAAAGAAATTCGAAAGGAATGAGCAGAGAAAAACCAACGATTTCTTTTCCAAGAAGTCCTCAACCTGCTCCCCTCCATCCCCTCCCCTCCATCTTCCAACAGAAACAATCTAGGTCCCTCATTAAGTATCTATTGAAAGGACACCTCAGAAGGCTCAGCAGACCAAATGTTAGTCAGAGAGGGGACACTTTTTAGGGAGCTATCGTTGGTTCGGAAATGGGGCAGGCAATAGCTACTCCCATTGACACTGCAGACTATAAGCCTTTCCATTTGTATAAGAAAATGAGATAAAACATAATTCCTTCTTTTTTCCTTGCCCTAGTTTCACAAAGTACCCATAGCTTCGAATTCTAGGAAAACAAATATGGCCCCGTTACTAAAGCATCTGAGAAAGTTGTATAGTTCTGCTTCTCCCTGGTCCTTCAGAAATCATCTCAATCGGGAGAATGATCCCAACTTTCCTTATGATGATGAAGATGACGAAGAAAAAAGAAGGAAGAAGTTGTAATAGTAGACGTAAGGAAAAGAAGACTTCTCCCCCCGCCCCCCCCATCCCTATCCCTGTGAAATCTGTTTTTGAAGGGTCAGAAGGTAGTTAGAACTTAGTCCCAGGCGGAGGCAGGGGCCGGCAATCTCTCCTCTAACCAGGCAGACATGTGCACCTCACTCAGCCCATGCCACCCATTTCTTTAACCAAAACAGCCAACAGACAAAACCGTGAGATACCTTATTGTCTAGTGTATTAGAGTCCATCTGAAGAGCGCCCAGAACCAATTTCGGAAAATAGTCATTT
Organism: Gymnobelideus leadbeateri; assembly: GCA_011680675.1. Taxonomy (NCBI): domain Eukaryota; kingdom Metazoa; phylum Chordata; class Mammalia; order Diprotodontia; family Petauridae; genus Gymnobelideus; species Gymnobelideus leadbeateri. Next base: position 26,081 of record WOXC01011831.1, read on the forward strand.
TATTGTAAATTATTTACGTCGGGATTTTTTTTTTTGCTTTGTTTTAGGAAATTAGTGGAAAATTAATGAAATAATGATTCACATGCGGGTAGGTGTCCCCCAAATCCTGGCTACTAACTCTGATCTGAATGTTCTGGATATTTGGATGTTTTGTATTTATGTGGTGAGAGTGAAATATATCTATCTATGATGATTGATAAGGTCTATTCTCGTCTTCTATTTAAAGTGTGTGGTGGAGGGGGTGGAGGGAGGACACCCTAACAAATTACTATTTCCTAGTGCTTACGATCCAGGTGACTAACGACATTTAGTTCTCTGTGTTCTCTTTTCTATCTTGGAAATTCACGTTGTTGGGAAGATTTTCGACTTTCGGCTGATTCTGAGTCTTTCTGTTTCTGATTCTAGGTTTGTTTGTTGTTTTTTAAATTGATTTGTTACAGGGTTGGATTCAGAGAAGCCCATATAGCCCAAGAACTCCCTGCAATCGTCGTTTCTACTGTTTTCCCAGACATTTGGGTAGCAGCTTGGAATTATCTCTTTTGCCTAAGGTGCAGTTTGAATTTAACTTTAACAATTTGAGCCGGAACAGGCCTAGAGGCAAGATCCTCTTGCCTTTCCAGTTTGAGTTTGGGTCAACTCTCCCTCTGTCGTGAAACTCCAGAGACTGAGGAACAGAGACGGAATATTTCGTTGGATGTTAGTTTCCCGCAAAACATGGGGACTTTTCTGCTCTTAGAACATCTACGGAATCTTGAATGCCAGTATCACAAACAGAAAGCCGAGTGCTTGAGAAGGGGGTTTCAAGATCCACTAGCCCAAGTCCAACGATTACAAGTAAACTGCTTCTTTGAGCTTACTTAGAGCAAGCAGGAATTTGGCTAGGGTCTTCCCGAGCTTCTGGCTGCTCGGGCAGCTTGGCCTCAGATCTGGCTTACTCCCTTCTACCCTGCTCCTCTTTTCCCAAGCCCCTTCCCCCATCTATGGATTGAGCGTAGGAGACTCAGGAAAAGTCTGAGGATGATGCTTAATGAGGAGGGAAGACTGGGCTCCTCACCGTCCTCAGTCCGACATCTCCCACCTCACTCTTTCAGCCACTGGGCACCAAAGCAGTAAATGTATACTAACGTAGATACACATACGGTAGGGAAAGCTGGTTCGAACTCCTGATTTAATTGGCTGGGTGTAGCAATTCTCCAGGAGGGAACGGACCACCAAGGCAGACTAATAACTATTGGACTATTTAAAGTCTTAAGAGAGTTGGTTAAGTAAAGTGTCCAGGGCCACAAGGTCAGTAGATGATAGGGTCGACACTTGAACGTGGGTCTCACTAACTCCTAGGCTGGGAGTCCATCCGCTACCTCATCCGTGGTCCTTGAGCCCGTGAACTGCCACAAACTCGCATCCAAAACCACACACTCAGTGAACGTTTAAAAACAAATTTTAAAAAATATCCCAAACCACCTTTATCCTGAACCACTGAATTATATGGTGGGGAAGGGCTGAGGAGTGTATGCGGGTGAATGATGCTGCATAGGTGAGGGTAAGTGATTCTCTTTCCTGAGTCTAGGTGCCAGTGAAGATAGCCAGGGGGCTGGGCCCCTGGGCGTTTGGGTCAGCTGACACGGTCTGGGAGTAGAGGTTAGGAAAGAAGAATGGGGGATGGGTAGGGAGGGGCATCGAGGCCCCTTTGGCAGCCCCGCCTACACTTTCTCACTGATCTTCTGTAGATCTACAGTAGCTAAAGGCATCCACGTGCCATGAGAAATCAGGCGACTGGGCTGCGTGGAAGGGAGATCCCGTGACGTGAACTGTGCAGGCGTTTCGGCCGAGTTAACGGTTCAACGCCACATCGATTTGTTTTCCACTCCCCAATTTTGAATCCTACCTTTTAAACTACAATCGCGCCTCTCACCCCTTCGGGAGCCTAAGCAGCTTTCTTCATCCCACCCAAGCTGTCTCCCTCCACCTCCTCTCTCTCTGGCTCTTGTTATCCAGCTTCCACCGCCTCAGTTTGTGGCCGGGTGGGCCAAGGGAGGAGCCTTTGGCCTGGGGATGAGTGTAGTTTCCTAAGCTCTTCAGCTGGAGGTAGGGGTGGGGTCGGAAGGGGGGGAGGGAAGAGAGGAGCCCGGCAGGGGGTGGAAGAATTTTATCATAACAAAAGAAAACAGAATGCAAAAGCCCCTGGGTCCCGAAAACAAGCCCAGCTTCCTCCACAGGGAACCAGCCTAGGCCTCCCTAAACCTCAGTTCTCTCTCTCTCTCTCTCTCTCTCTCTCTCTCTCTCTCTCTCTCTCTCTCTCTCTCGTTTCTTTCCCCCACCCCCACAATCATTTCTTGTCCCTAAAGAGAATGACACATCATTATACCTACTATCCCGCTTACCCTTTCCAATGTGGTCTTCTACCGCCCTCCCAATTCCTTCACCTCTCCCAGGACTCTGTACACCCCCTCCCCTTCCTCCCATCCCTCTTTCCCCAGAGAACCTCTCCTCCCACTTTGGCTTTGGGGAAGAGCCGCGGGGAGCTCTTCTCCCCGCCACTTAGAGAGCGTAATTGTTCTTAAAGAGGCTCTTCTGAGGGGGGAAAAAATCACAATTTTAATTAAAAAACATTTACAGACAATTCATTTAATTTTAGCGACTGCTCCCCCCTCCCCCTCTCGCCCGCCTAGGGGAGCCCAGCATTTCCAGCGAAGCGTCTTGGCGTTCGAGGCCTCTGACCAGTGCCTCGAACTCGCCAACTTGCTCGAGAAGGGAAGCACAGTGGCGGCGGGTGGCGCCTGCCCCTTTCTCCGAGTGGATGGCGAGGGGGTGCCAAATGAGGGTCAGGGAGAACTCTTTCGTGGGAGCGGTGTGTTTTAAAAGAACTCTCTGTTCCTCTCCAGAACAAAGGGACACAAGAGAAAGAAGGAAAATAAAAATAAATAGCCCGCATCTTTGGGCTTGAGGACGTGTGCGTGTGTGCGTGTGTGTGTGTGTGTGTGTGTGTGTGTGTGTGTGTGTGTGTGTGTGTGTACTCACTCGGAAATAAGAGAGTGACAGGAAGCTTCAAGGAAGCGCTGCACCTGGAAAACCTTAAAAAGAAAGGCTTGTGGCTTCAGACAGGGTTACCAGCGTATACCCAGCCTAGTTGAGTGCTGGAGTCCTGGCATGCTAAGGCTATTGGGAGAGAGACCAAAGGGTTCAGGAGTAACCTGATTAGAGGGGATTTCTCATTCTCCTTCCTCAGAGTTCGAAGAAGACTACTTTTCAGACGAATTGTCGGTCCGACACCCTGTCCTGGCACGCTGCCAAGGCAACAGATAATGTCAGCTGTCACCATTCCCTCTTGCTTTTTGTGGACAGTCTTTTGGAAAGAGAACTGCACTGAGAGTGAGAAGGCTTGTGTTTATAGGATGCAGTTCTATCTTAACTAGAACTGAAATTTAGGCCAAAGCACTTACTTCCCCTCTCTCTGGGCTCCAATTTGCTCAAATGTAAAATGAGATCCTTCCACTAAAATCAGGGGTGGACAATTTGTGGCCTCCAGGCCCCTTGTGGCCCTCTAGGTTCTCAGGTATGGCCCTTTGAATCCAAACTTCACAGAACGAACCCTTAATAAAAGGATTTGTTCTGTAAAACTTGGACTCAGGCAAAAGGCTGCACCCAAGGACCTAGAGGGCTCCATGTGGCCTCCAGGCTGGAGGCCCTTTTCCCTACCCAGGGTAGATGGTCTCCAAGCTGCCTTCCATGTCTCAGTCCTGTGAAACCTGTTGTAATTGTTTGCTTCTGGTTTCCCACTCTTCTGGATTCTTCAGTTTTGTTCTCCTTTGACTAAATTGGGTATGAAGACTGTTTTCCTTCATTGGGGTTTGTTTTATCATTATATATAATATATATATATAATATCATATATATATATATATATATATATATATATATATATATATATATATATATAAAACCATTGCTGCTTCTCAGCAAGCCCCCTTTCTTCTTTTTCTGAATGACCATGTCCTTCTAGTCTTCCTTTTCTTCACACTGCCATCCCTCAAGAACCATATAATGGGAAAGGATGCTGGAGATTGCTCTCAAAATTGAAAGGGAGTGCTTGCTTAGACTCAGAGCTCGATGAGGGCATACCTAGGAGAAGTGACAAACTCCCCACAAACAGCCCACTGCCTATTTCTGTGTCCTGTGATTTAGACCTTGAAGAAATCTTAGAGATGATCATATTCAAAATTCTAATTTGACAGATGAGGAAACTGAGACCCAGAAAGTGACTTTGCCCAAAATTACCCAAGTTCAGGGGATGGTTCCACTTTCCAAAGTACAGTAGAAAGAGGACTGTGTTTGGAGTTAGAGGATCAGAATCCTGATTCTCCTTCTAACTCACTGTGTGACTGTGGGAAAGTCACTTAACCACTCTGGGTCTAAGTTCTTCAACTATAAAATGAGGAATTTGAAGTGGATGCTGTCTGCAGTTGCTTCTAGATCTAAATCTCTGCTCCTATTTAAAGGATTACCAATGGAACTCTGGACTCAAAATAGGAGAAGAAAGTATGAATTTAGTTCAGGCCCTGTGGGTTCTTACCTGTGAAAAATTTAACCAAGGCCCATAACTTGTCTGGGCCTTGATTTCCTCACTTGTAAATTGAGGGTAATCATATATGTCTACTCACGACAAGATTTTTGTAAGAATCTAATAAGATGATGTATGAGATTGCTTTTTTATACTGGAAAGTGCCATGCAATTATGAGGGATTAATATCATTGTGTCCACCTTTGAAAGTCTTTTCACATGAATGATTTGCTTATTAAAGGAAAGGGATATGACTAGGCTATTTTCCCATACTACAGGGAAGGTATCTTGATAAATGAAACTGAGATACAAATTTTCTAGTGGGGCAATTCAGTCACCTGTGCCCTTACTTTGTAGTGGCAGGAAGGGTAGAGAAAGAGAAGCTTCTTCCATGGTTTTTCTGAAAGGTACTAAAATGCAAACCTTTCTTGGAACAGAAAGCCTGATCTTGGGGTAAGAACAGTGCTGGCCTTGGATTAGAAAAAAAGAATGTCTTGGGGTAGCCAGGTATCACAGTGAATAGAGCACCAGCCCTAGAATTAGGAGGACCTGAGTTCAAATCCAGCCCCTAGTCAGCAGTGAGAATAGGAAATAATTTTTCTCTTAAATTAAAGTATTCTCTTATTGACTGAACAAAGTCTAAGATAGCATGAGAAAAAATAGTGTCCCATTCTGTTAGTTTTCTTAGTCAAATCCAGGTCTTTCTGAGTCTAGGCCCAGCAAACTTGGGTATTGTTTCAAGAAGTCTCTCTTTTACAGAAAAATAAATATGGCAAGACCTATATGATGATGCAAAGTGAAGTGAGAAGAACCAGGAGATCATGGTGTACAGCAACAGCAATGTTGTAATGATGATCAACTATGAAAGACTTGGCTTCCCTGATCAATACAATGATCCAAGACCATTCCAAAAGACTCATGATGAAAAAATTCTATCCACCTCCAGAGAACTGATGAACTCAGTGCGAATTGAACTATAATTTTCTCATTTTCTCTGTGTGTGTGTGTGTGTGTGTGTGTGTGTGTGTGTAGAGAGAGAGAGAGAGAGAGAGAGAGAGAGAGAGAGAGAGAGAGAGATAATATGGAAATGTTTTGCATGATTTCACATGTATATAATTGATATCATTTTGCTTGCCTTCTCAATGGATGGGGAAAGGGTGGGAGGGAGGGAGAGAATTTGGAATTCAAAATTTAATAAAAAAGGATGCTTAAAAATAAATAAGAACTTTTTAAAAAGTCTCTCTTCCAAACTGCTCTGCTAAACAATTTTAGTACTGGCTGAGTTTGTGTGTGTGTGTGTGTGTGTGTGTGTGTGTGTGTGAGAGAGAGAGAGAGAGAGAGAGAGAGAGAGAGAGAGAGAGAGAGAGAGAGAGAGAGAGAGAGGGGAGAGAGATGCCAGGGTGTTGCAGCTTACATCAAGCTCTAATCTGGAACACACACACCAAAGTGTGTGGCCTTGGACCTCCACCAAGGTCCAGTCACAGCAGTTTAGAAGTCAATTCCTCACAGCTAAACTAGGTAATTAGAAAAGCCATCAACATCCCACACTGAAGTCTCAGCTTAAATCCTTTCTTTTCCTTCCTTCCTTCCTTTCTTTTTCTTCCTTTCTCTCCTTCCTTCCTCCCTTCCTTTCTTCCTTCCCTCCCTCCCTCTTTCCTTCTTTCCTTCCTTCCTTCTCTCTATTTCTTCTCTTTATTTCTTCCTCCTCTTCTCTCCATCTCTCTCGTGTTTCTGTGTCACTTTCTCTTTTCTTATTCCTTTAGTTAAGTCATTCTATGTACCTTCCCTCCCTTTCTTCTTTCCCCAGAATATTCCAGCTGAAGAAAAAAGACCTATCTCCAATAACCAGCTTGCTAGAATTTGGGTAATTCACATCAAACCTTGCCTTAGGCATGAATTGGATAAGAGTTGAAGGAAATAAAGTCAGCAATATTGAGACAAGAATATAGGGGGTTGCTGGGGTGATGGGGTACTCAATGTATTTTGCAGGGAAGCAAATGAAGAAAGAGCAGTAGGGGAATAGATATGTGAATGCTCATAGGAAGGAATTAAGGAAGATTTGGTGGGTGGGCAGGATTATATCCAGAAATAAATTTAGTGTAAAAACAAAAGACATCAATAAAACATTTTAAAAAAGAAAATAAATCTACTTTCATGGGGAGGAAGGCATGGAGAAAGGGATTTGCAGAAAGAGGGGTTGCCCCAGGGACAGAGTTGTACAAAATGGAGATAAAGCAAAGGCAGAAAAGGTGGAAATTCTTGGTGCTTTGCTAACTGTAGAAAACAATAACAATTCACATTTACATAGAGCTTCATAAAAAGCACTTTATAGATATTGGAATCTCACAATAATCTTGTGAGTCAGAGATGCAGGAATTAGCATCACCTTTTTAACAGATGAGTAAACAGAGGCTCAGAGAGGGTCATAGAATCATAAGATTGGGAGCTAGAAGGGTGAGTAGCAGAACTAAAATCCAGATGGAGGTCTTCTGAATCCAAATGCAGGGATCTTCCTTTCTTTCACATTGCCATCAGGTATTTGTCTCAGGAGCTGCTGAAGAGCCATTTTCCTTTGCTCTGATAGAGGAACAAGAGAAGAAGCTAGGTGTCATAGGCCCAGGTGGTGGGCCTGGAGTTAGAAAGACCTGTGATCTCAGAAACTTACGAGTTGTGTGATCTTGGTCACCTAACCTCTGTTTGCCTCAGTTTCCTCAATTGTAAAATAGTTATAATAATAGCAACTACTTACTTGACAGGATTGCTATGAAGATCAAATGAGATATATTTAAAAAGGATTTACAGTGACTGGCATACAGTAGGCACAATACTAGGCTTACAATCTATCTGGTAGATGAATTAGACATCTGTCTCTTTCTCTCTCTCTCTCTCTCTCTCTCTCTCTCTCTCTCTCTCTCTCTCTCTCTCTCTTTAATACAAATGCATATTTCCTCCCTCTCATTGGAGAGATCCTGGACTCTGAAGAGCCCAGGGGAGGTGGAGGTGGAGGGAGAACATGCAGCTAGTCTGATGATGACCTTCTAACACTGATAAATTCAATAGTCCAATGCTGATCACCAGAATTCTGGTAACTGATTCTTTGGTCTCTTTCTATGCCTGGTGACTCACTTCATCACAGCACCTCAACCCTAGACCTGGAGGCTGCCTACCTGCTCAGGTGACAAGCCTGGATGCTCAATCCATTAAATTGAAGAGTGGTTCTGGGCAGACACAGGGCTCTTTGCTTACAAACCACCCCATGCCACCCCACACACCCAGAGCAGGAAAGCATTGAGATGCTGTGTCCTGCTATACCTCCCCACTGGGAAAATGTAAAACTAAATATAGTTTGGATGATTTGCCTACTGGGCCTCAATCTAATCTGAACCCAGGGGCTGGTGGGTTCTTTCCCTAGCCTTTCTCAAGCTGAAATGGAAAATGGAAATTCCTTCCATGAGATCTCCAACTTTTAAAAGGTCTGCAGTAATACTGGTTGTATTAAGTAGTGGGGAGCAGCCCACTCCCCAGGAATTTGGCTTTAAGCTACTTCTGGGTGGCAGAGCCACCCAGCACAACTATGGCTCCGTTCCTTAGGGTAGTGGATGGCCTACATCACTGACAACACCCCTCCCCCCATCCCATCAGCCTGAGGCCCAAGGAATCTCCCCTCTCACATCACAACATATCTTCCAGTATTCATCTCCACCCGCCCAACCCCCAGACCTTGTGGAATGCCCACTGGAGGGATGGTCATAAAAGGAGCTAGTTGGGGGCCCTTGGCTTCCTCTTAATTGGCTGCATTTCTTATTTCAGCTGCTCAGCTCAGTGAAAAGCAGAGGTAGAGTGGAAAGAGGGTGGGGAAGCAGCCCCTGTTACTTGGAAAGCAACAGGCTGGTCTTAAAGTGACATACACACCATCCTTGGGCTAAAGGTGATGGATGCCATGCTACTTTGGAAGAAGTTGAGAATATGATAGGACCTGATAACATCAAGGACCAAAGTCTAGGAAATGAGGTTATCAAGTAGGGAATGCTCAGCTTTGCCCCTCATAGGATTTAGAGGTGAAAGAGATCATACTAACTGGGGTTGCTAACCTCTTATGTGCCATAGACCCTTTTGGCAGTCTGGTTAAGCCTGTAGACTCTTTCTCTGAACAGTAGTTGTGGCATTCATATCTGAAAGAGATTCTAAATTTCAGTGAGAGATTAGTGAAAATAAAGATGTGATTTTATATAACCTATAACAAATTGCTTACCATTTTAGGGAGGGGAAGAGGGAGGAAGGGAGAAAATTTCTAACTCAATTTTAAAAAATGAATGTTATAAATTGTTTTTACATGTAATTGGCAAAAATCTATTTACTAAAAAATAAAAAATATATTAAGCAGTTAAAAAATAAAGATGTAATTTTCTTTTATTCCATCCAATTTCACAGACTCCCTGGAATCTATTCATGGATTTTTGGAAGTTAGAGTTAGGGTTTTTAAATGAAGGATAGAGTTAGGAGTCTACCAGGATTGTTAGTGTTAGGGTCTAATAGGAGGTGTTAGAAGATCCCAGGTTAGGAATCAAAAATCTAAAAGAACTCACAAAAGAGGGAACTGAGGCACAGAGATAGCAAGTGATTTGCCAAAGGCAATTGATTAAAAATATACTTTTCACAGTTACTACAGAGAAGGATAAGAAAAAGTTTCCATCCTTGAGGGGCTTACAATCTAGCTGGTGGATGAATTAGACATCTATCTGCCTGTCTGTCTGTCTATCTATCTATCTATCTATCTATCATCTATCTGTTTAAACAAACACATAAAAGACCCAACACCATCACCACCAGGCAGAATATGGTAAATTCTAAATGGATGATATAATAAATAAATACTAAAAAAATTTGGAGAAGGGAGAAAACAGAGACAGTCATAGAAAGTGAACTAGGCTTTAAAAGAAGGATACAATTTAGTTAGGTAGAAAAGAGGGGACAAGGGCATTCCAATCCTGAGCAAAATGAGACAGAAGGACTGAAAAGTTATGATCAGGAAATAGTAAGGACAGACTTACCTAGTTTGGTTAGTGACTGATTCATGTAGGGGAGTAGTGTGAAATAAAACTGGAAAGGTAGGAAATCTTAAATTCCAGGCTAAGCAACTTGAACACACTTCTAGGACAGGAGTTCTTAACCTATTTTGTGTCATGGACCCTTTTGGCAGTCTTATGAAAACTACGGATCCTCATTGGAATAAAGTTTTTAAATGTATAAAATAAAATAATTAGGATTGGAAACAAAACAGATGGTATTGAATTAATTATTAAATTTTTAAAAAAAATTCACAGATCTCCTGAAATTTATTCACAAATCCTTTCAATAACTCTGGGGCCCTAGGATCCAGGTTAAGAACTCCTGCTCTAGACAGTGTGGAGATCTGCAAGGTTTTTAGTTAGGGATTCATGTGATGAAAAAGGTTCTTTGGGGGTAATTTATCTATCAGGGGGCATGTAGGATAGTGTTGAGAGGCAGGGAAACTTTATAAGCAAAGAGGTCACTTAAGAGGCTGTTGCAACAGTACAATAGGATGTGATAAGGTCCAGGAATTGTGTAGTGGTAGTGGAAATAAAAATCATGGCAGAAGGGAGAAGGGAAAAGAAGGATTTAGTAGACAGAGGAGGAGGAGGAAGAACAAGGAGAAGGAAGAGGATGAGGGGGGAGGATGAGGGGAGGGGGAGCAGGGGAAGAAGGAGGAGGAGGAGGAGAAGAAGAAGCAGAAGAAGAAGAAGAAGAAGAAGAAGAAGAAGAAGAAGAAGAAGAAGAAGAAGAGGAAGAGGAAGAGGAAGAAGAGGAAGAAGAAGGAGGAGGAAAATGAGAAGAAAAAGAAAATTATTTCTGAAACCATCAACACAAAGATATAGAATCTGATCAATGTTAGTAAACATTTATTAAGCATCTGCTATGTACCGTGCTAAGTGTGGGGGATAAAAGAACAGACAAAAGGTAGTACTTGTCTTCAAGGATCTCACAATCTAATGGGGGAGACAAAAAGCAAATGAATATATACAAACTTGCTGTATACAGCATGAATAGGAAATAATTAAAAGAGGAAAGGCACTAAAATTAAGAGGGGTTAAGAAAGGCTTCCTCTAGAGGATGAGATTTTGATAGGGACTTAAAGGAAGCCAGAGAAACCAGGAAGCAGAGATGAGGAAAGAAAGCCTTCCAGGCATGAGAAATAGCCAGAAAAAATACCTGGAGCTGAAGGATGGAGTATCTTATTCATGGGAATAGCCAGGAGGTCAATGTTATTGGATTGAAGAATAAATATCAGGGAGTAAGGTATGAGAAAGGGAGGAAAGGAAAGGTAGGAGGGGGCTAGGTTATAAAGGACATTGAATGATAAACAGACAATGTTGTGGTTGTGTTTGATCCTGAAGATGATGGGGAATCCTTGGAGTTTATTGAGTAGGAGAGGAACATGATTGGTCCTATACTTAGGAAAATCACTTTGGTGGCTAAATGGAGGATGGATTTCAAGCACCACACAATATCCTCCCCTAAAGCATGTCTTTGCACATGTTTATGGCCTCTCTTCATCTATCATTTTAACTCTCCAAGGAAAGAGGATACTTCTTTTGTATTATCTATAGCACCTGCTACAGGATTCTGCACATACTAGGGGTTCAATAAATGCATGGGTACTGGCTGACTGCATAGCAAATTTTTTCCCTGCGGATTCAAGTTAAGTACAAATATTTAAGTTAAGCACAAATATTTTCTCTGCCTTTCTTTTGGGAGCATGCAGAATGATTCCTTAGCTACAGGTATCTCCAGATCATCAACTCAGGCCAATTATGCACCTGGCTCAATATCACAGAGTCAACTGTAGATCTAGCTTATTTTATTGAGTAGTAAGGAGTAGAAAAACATATTTACAAACAACTAAAATGAAAAAAAAAACACTTTTCAACATGCAGCAATTGCTTAATCTTAGAGTGGTAACTAGGGTAGGAACAACAAAGGTCTCATCTTCTGTTGTATCAATTATTCCCTAACCCCCAGCTTTCCCTGGTACAAAAATTGCTAATTTTGTTCTTGGGTTGAGGAGGGAGGAAAACTTTATAAGTAAAGACATGAGTTAAGAGATTGTTGCAGCCATGAAAAAGGATGTGATGAGATCCAAGAATAGTGTAGTCATAGTGGAAATAAAAATCATGGTGGAAGGGAGAAGGAATCCTTGTACTTGTAGTATTCTGAACTGGAAAGGATCATAGAGGACAACTACTCCAATCTCCTTTTTTTACAGGAAAGGAAACTCAGTCCCAGAGAAATGAAATGACTTGCTCAAGGACTACACACAGGTAATTAGCACATGATTTGAACCTGTGGCTCAAACTCCAAATCTTCCATTATAAAGCACTATTCTTTCCTCTTGTCTTGGTTTGACATTCAGTTTAGAACATAGAACATAGATGCATTTTAAGAAAACTTCAATAGAAATGCAATATAGTATGGCTCTACCTTAATTAGATGGGTAAATTTGACTGGGTAATATAGTGTCAGAACCTGGATATATAGAGGCAGCTTGAGGGCACTACCTATATTGTAAGAGGTAGTGGTGATGGAGGGATAGGAAGGGGGTCAAACCCAAGAATGTCATATGATTGACAAAGGATCTGATGTGATTTTAGGCAAAGTGTCCAGAAGGAGGAAGGTGATAATCCTTTATTTGCCTAGTTCAGAATAGTGGTAAGTTCTGGGTGACATATGCTAGGAAGGGCATTTATAGGGTGGAGAGCTTCCAGAGACTAGCTAGATGGTGATGGACCCTGAAATCATGCCATATGAGGATCAAGAGAAGAAGCCAGGGATGTGTGGCCTAGAGAAGAGAAGGCTTGGGATGGAGAGGTAGGGATGTTGTATCTATCTTTACTTGTTTGAAGCTAGCATTTATATAGCACTTTAAGCTTTACAAAGTGCTTTACACATTATTATATTATTTGATGCTCATAACAATCCTCTGAGCTAAGTTCTATCATTATCCCCATTTTACAGATGAGGAAACTGAGGTTAAGAGTTTAAGTGACTTGCCTAGGGTCATACCACTTAGGAAATGTTTTATATATCTGTAATATTATATGTTATGTATATATATATATATATATTATGTTATGTGTTATACACACACACACACACACACACACACACACACACACACACACGATTTTAACTTGGGTCTTTTTGATTCAACCATTTTATCACCTGTCCTAGAGAGAGTAGATTTGGTCTGCTTGATCCCAGAGGACAGAACTAGCAATAACACTAGGAAGTTACACAGGCATTTCAAGGCATGGGAAAAACTTCTAAATATTTAAAGTTATGCAAGAGTGGAGTGGGCTGTTCAGGAGGAGTCATGGGTTCTTTACTAGAAAGTTCTTCAAGTAATGGGTGAGCCTTTGGCTGGAAAGGTTGGGTGACCATTTGCTGTAAATGTTGCAGAGGGGATCTAGGTTCCAACTTGACACTTTGCCTGGGAGGCTCCTCTGATTTGAAAGTTTTGTGCTTCTGTGAAGGAATAAATGCATTGCTACTCATTAGCTTGACAGATTTGCCAGAAATTAATAGAATGAACTGATTGTTTAGAAACTGTGACATATTTTGAGACCTATTCTTTTGTTTGAATGAAAACAAAGTATTTTGGATCAGATTTTTAAGTTTTAGGGGAAAATGAATCCTTCAGAAAAATTGTCAAAGATCAAAACTCATGAATAAATCAAGTATGAAGCAGCCAGGTGGTTCAATGGCTAGAGCATCGGACCTGGATTGAGGAAGCTCCAAATTCAAATCCTGCCCCAGACCCTTACTAGCTATGCGAACCTGGGCAAGTCATTTAACTTCTGCTTCAATTTCCTCATCTTCGAAATGGGGGATGATCATAACAGCCCCTATATCTCATGGTTTTTGTAAGGCTAACATGAAATAAAGTAAAATATTTTGTAAAATCTTGTGTCATTATATAAATGCTTGTTGTTGTTATGAATAAATGTCTCAATTTTATGAATCCTGTGATGACCCTTTGTTTGTTTCTCTCTAACGATTCATCCCAGTTTGAAGTTAAGGGAGACGGGGTCTGAGAATAAAAATATTCTAAACTGGTGTCTGTCCTTCTATAGACAGGGAAGAAACACAGCATCACAGGAAGAATGTAGGGCTGGGAGTTGGGAAATTGGTTTTAATGCTATCCTTACCACTAAATTGCTGTTACCTTGAACAAATCAAAAGAACCTCCCTGGATGAGGGGGATGGAATAGATCTGGGGTTCCTTGCTCTTGGTCATGGTCCTTTGAGGGAGACAGAGAATTTATGGAAAGGAGTCTGTACAAGGTATGTTTATTTGTGGATTCACAGACTCCGTTACATAAACTGTCTCCCTTAAAGGACCAGGCTCTCATTGTACATCTCTAAATTGGCAGATTTAGAAGTGGATAAAGTCCCTCCATTGAGGGATTTGATTTGGAATTCTTTGTGAACTGGGGAAATGTCACCCAAAATGTCACTCAGCTAATTTGGGCACCATATTGGAAACTGGTGGGTTGCAGTATTTCTGAATTCCAGTAAGGTACTAAGTGATTTGCTGTGTACACTGAGTAGTGGCAACCACACAGGCATACCCAGGATGGCTGCTAGCACAGGTTCTTGGATCTGCTTTGCCAGGAAAGATATCTGTATAAGGGGTCAACAATCTTTTTAAATTATATTCACTGGTTCAAGGGAAGACAGCACCCTGAACTTCAGAGAAAATACAAGCAGAGAAATAAAGACCAACAAATAGGGCTCTGACTGCCTGAATCAACTGTACACTTTACATACATCCCTGGATCGAGAGAGTCTTTACATGTGAGCAGTCAGGGAGCTCTGAACAAACAGCCACTAAGAATCTAGACCAGGGAATCACAAGATCCTTTTCACAAGTGAGCCCCAAGGCAAAATGGCAATTCAGAGTATGTATACAATTCTCAGAACCAGAAGGCATCACAACCCTCCTGACTCAGTGCCTAATTAGAAATTAGTGAAAGGTGTGAAAGCCTTCCTGCAAGCAAGCCTCCCTGAAGCAAGCTTCCCATAATGGACTCCACCTGAGGCCCATTAGACTTACCCCATGAGACTGGGGAAGATCTTAAATCCCATTAACATTAGAGCTTCCCAGTTGTGCTTGAAGGCTGTGTCTTTCTCCTGAGATATTATCATAATGGCATGGATTTGGCTGGAATGTACCTTTAAAAGACTTTGTGAACTGGGGAAAGACTTCAAATTCTGATGGTTGCAGACTGGAGAAGCAAGCTCAAGAGGTGAAGGTCTTCCACTCTGTTTCTCAAGGTCAGTGACATAGAATAAGGGTTCTCATATTGGAAATAGGGACCTACAGGGGAAATGAAAACATAGGATCAGAGTGTTAGAGTTGTATAGGAACTGAGGAATCAGCTTGACTGATGATGAAATTGAGGAATGTGACTTGCCCAAAGTCACTAAGTAGCCAATGGAAGAACTGGAACTCAAAACCAGGCTTCCAGACTCTTGGTCCAGTGTTTTCCCCATTAATTTCTATCTGTCTGAGAATGTAGCAGAGGCTAAAACCATAGAGTTTTGGTTGACATTTTGGCTTCATTTGCATCAAAAAGTGAACTTGCCTAGCTCAATTTTTTTTTTTTTTTTGAGGCAGATGTTTGGATGTGACAAGGTTTGGTGGAAGGTGGACTTTGGGAGGCTTCAGCAGTCATAGGTCTTAAGAACAATTGTCTCATTTCTCAAATGTTAGAAATGGCTAATAACTGATTTATAAGACATGACTGAAAGTGAGGAGGGAAACTGGGCTAGATATACAGATCTGGTGGTGATAAGCTAGGTGGCACAGGGGACAGAGCACTGAGATTGGAATCAGGAAAACTCATGTTTATGAGTTCAAATCTGGCCTCAGATACTTACTAGCCAGTGACTGAGTGAGTCATGTAACCCTATTTCTCTTAGTTCCTCATCTGTAAAAAATGAGCTGGAATAGGAAATGGAAAATCGATCCAATTATTTTTGCTAAGACAACACCAAATGGGGTCATGGGAGAAAACTGAAACAATTGAACAATGGTCATCTGCATAGGAGATGATAATTGAATGCATGGTAGTTTACAAGTATACCAAGTAAGAGTGTGTAGAGAGAAAAAGAAAAGGGCTATGATAGAATCTTGGGGTGACACCCACAATTAGTAGACATAACACTGGATGATGATTTAGCAAAAGATCATAGGCAGCTAGGGTAGAGTGGTGCAGTGGGTAGAGTTCTGGACTTAGAGATAAGAGACTGAGTTCAAATTCTGACTTAGACACATATTATCTATGTCATTTAACTCCAGTCTGTTTCCTCATTTTTAAAATGAGAGGATTGGACTTGGTGGTTCAAAGGTTTCCTTCTAGCTCCAAATCTTTAATTCTATAAAAGGAAACCAAAGAAAACTAGTATGGTTGGACATAGGAGGTGAGCAGTAACATGAAATCCTAAAGAAGAAAGAGTACCTAGAAGGAAGGAGTGGTCCAAAGTGGAGATCATGGTCATAGAGAAGTCAAGAAGCATGGGGATTGAGAAAAGTTGGCATTTAAGGGATCACTGGTGACTTTGGAGATTGTGATTTCAGCTTAGTAATGAGGCTAGAAGACAATGGAGAGGGTTTAAAAGAGACTGAGAGGAGAGGAAGTGGGAGATCCAATGGAGAGGACTTTCTCAAGGAGTTTGGCTGGGAAAGGGAGGAGAGACATAGGTAGCTACTGGGAATGGTAGTTCTAGGGAGTTTTTGTTTATTTTTTTAAGGATGGGGTGAGATTTGGGTATGTTTGTAAGTGGAGATTGAATATTAGTATGTAAGAATGTGATAGTAGGAGTAAACTGCTGAAGAAACCAGTTTACATATGGGAAGTTTGACTTTGGTGAATAGAAAGGCCACCCTAAGGTCTTTCCCTGTTCTAAATAGTAAATATTTTAGTTTATCTTTCAAAAAGTTATGTATATTATATATTTATATACATCTTATGTAATGACATATTATAAATATTTTATTTTATAAAATTTTATAACTAATTAATTTCTACTGAATTAGTAGACCATAACTATACTGACAACTAATTTAACCTAATGTTCTCTTATCAGATAAATGAGTTACTTTTTGAAAGTCCCATCTGAACAGTAATTAGCTTTGAGAACAAAAGAGTAATGAGAAACATAATTTATAATGCTACCAAACTCAATAAAAACTTTAAAATAACAAATGTAGGAGCAAAAAAACTAAAATAAAATTCTCTTTAGAAATCTCTCATAGCATTTTTAATACTCCAGTTTAAGGAGGAAAGCCTTCATTTTATTTCAGATCTTTGAAAAGTCATCCTGGTGTCAAATCTTTCACTGGTAAGAGACCACACACCAGGTAACATTTGAAAGGACTTCAATAATTAGCCTTCAGGGCTCCCACTTCCTTGGCCCTCCCATAACCACCGTTTAAAGGTAGTTCCAGCCCTTGCTATTTTAGCAGGATATGGGGTCTGTTGCAGCTATTTTAGACAAGTTTTGACTTGATTTTCACTTCCTAACATTTATCAATATTATACTGCTTAAAATTAGATTAGTGCAAACGCCTAGAATAATTAGACAATATCGAATGTTTCAGAAAACCTAGATTTGGTAATTACGTAGGTGATTAGATACCAATGTAAGTGTTTTTGTTGACAGTGGGGATATCTTGATTGTGTTTAATTTTCCTCTTTTCTTTTCATCCATTAGGCAGAACTTGGTCCTAAAATGGGGAATGGGGGTTAGTGTTTGGGTGTGAAGCTAGACTTGGGAATTCAGAGAAAGTTTAAGGGACTCCTCATAAAATATTGAGCCTGGGAGAAATAGGCATGATGGAAATCTAGTCTTCTGTAAAGATGAGAGAATGACCCAGAAAAACAATTGCATCTAAGCTTATGGAAGAAATAAAAAACTCTTGGCTGACACCTTCACAGACAAAGGAAAACTGTGTAGAAAGTTCATGTGTGCCCATGCAAGGGAGCTTAAAGAGGTTGACTTGCAGTAAGATTGCTAGTTATTAGAAACATATGTCAGGGAAAGGTAGACACATAGCAACTGGGAGTTTAGCAGCAAATACTCATTGTTTCTTTTCTAAGTAGGTGGCATTAAGCTTAACATTAACAAACAATAACAGTTTGAGCGGCAGTGGATAGAGTAAGAAAAACCTGAGTTCAAATTCAGCCTCAGACACTAACTAGCTGTGTGACCCTGGGCAAGAAACTTAACATAGTTTGCCTCAGTTTCCTCATTTGTAAAAATGAGCTGGAGAGGGAAATGGCAGAGTGCTCTAATATCTGTGCCAAGAAAACCCAAAATGGGGGTCACAGAGAATTGGATACATCTGAAACAACTGAACAATAATAAACAATAACAAGACCAATTAAATTTGCATTAACAACTAAAATGAAAATGATAAACAAAAGCTAGCATTTATAGAACCCTTTAAGGTTTTCAAAGGGCTTTACGTATATTATTTCATTTTATCCTTGCAACAACTCTGAGTAGATGCTATTATTATTATAATCTCAATTTTATAGATGAGAATATTGAGGTGAGAGAAGTTAAGTGATTTGTCCAAGGTCATGAAGTTAATAAGTTTCTAAGGAAGGCGTCAAACTCAGATCTTCCTGACTTAAGGCCAGGGTTCTAACTACCATGCTACCTAGCCTTCAACATTAAAACAAACAAACAATAACACCCCCCCCCCCAAAAAAAAACCTTTAATGTTGCTATTAGGGGGGAAAAAGTTGCTCAATTCATCCTGTATTCACTAAGAGCTCTCTCTTCTCAAATGTTCCTTATTTCACATCACTCACACGCCTTCTGTCACCATGTCCTCATTTTCCTCTGGTTTACATGAAGAAATGGCCTTCTCCTTGCCAAAGATAACCCTTCCACATGTGCAAGTGATTCTATTCCATCCTGACTTTTTCTGCAGATCGGCTCCTCTATCATCTCTACTCTCTCACTTATCATGAAACACCCCATCTACTGTTTGCTTTCCTACTCCCTACAAACATGCACATTTCTTAGCCACCCTCAAAAAGCTCTCCAATGATCCCTTCTGTCCCTGATAGCTCTTGTAATCCTCCCTTTGATGACTAAACTCCTTGAAAAGGCTGTGTAAAATAGGTGTTCTTGTTACCTTTCGTCTCACTCTTTTCTTAACTCTTTGCAGTCTGGCTTTCAATTTCATCATTCAACTAAAACTGTTCTCTTCAAAGTTAGTAGTAATCTCTCAATTGGGAAATCCAATGTCCTTTTGCTCAATCCTCATTCTTCTTGACCTATCTGAATCCTTTGACACAGTCAATCACTCTCTTCTCCTTGATACTTATTTCTCTCTTGGTTTTTGTGACACTGCTCTCTCCTGGTTTTTCTCCTGACTGATCACTCCTCTGTCTTTGCTAGATCGTCTTCCAAGTTTTGCCTTCTAATAGGGATCCTCCAAGGTTCTGTCTTAGGTCTTCACTATTCCTCTCCTCCTCTCACTTCTCCTCCTCTCACTTCTCCTCCTCTCACTTCTCCTCCTCTCACTTCTCCTCCTCTCACTTCTCCTCCTCTCACTTCTCCTCCTCTCACTTCTCCTCCTCTCACTTCTCCTCCTCTCTTCCTTTTCTTTCTTTTCCCTTCCCTTCTCTTTTTTTTCTTCTTCCTTCACACTATTTCACTTTGGTGATCTCATCAGCTCCTGTGCTTTCAATCATCTCTATAAAGATGACTCTCTGATCTACTCATCCAGCCCTAACCTCTTTCCAGACCTCTAACATCATATCTCCAGTTGCCTTCTAGACATCTCAAATTGAGTGTTCCATAGACATGTGCAATTCAGCATATCTGAAACTGAACTCATCTTCCCTAAACCATTCCCACCTCTTCCTAACTTCTCTGCTATTTTCCAGGATACCACCATTCTCCTAGTCACTCAGGGTTGAACTCTGTGTATCATCTTTGATTCCTCATTCTTTCTTACTCTTCATATTCAATCTTTCGTCAAGTTTGGTTGATTTTTACCTTCATAACATCTCTCATATATGCCCCCTTTTCTCCTTTGATACTGCCACCACACTGATGCAGGCTCTTAGCCAGATTATTGCAGTAACCTGCTGATTGGTCTTATTGCCTCAAGTCTCTCCCCACTCCAATCCATCCTTTGCTCAGTTGTCAAAATGACCTTCCTAAAATCCTCCCTTTGACTTTCAAAAGCCCTTTGTAACCTGGACCCTTTTCTACCTTTTGTTCTTCATATAACTCACTCCCCTCTACATACTCTGAGATTCACTGACACTGGTCTCCTCCAACAGTATCAGATTACCATTATTTCCACTGACTGTTCCTCATATCTGAAACAATCTCCTTCCTTCCTTCCTTGTCTTCCTTAAAGTCTTAAATAAAGTCTCACCTTCTACAATAATCTTCCTGAATACTAGTGCATTCCCTCTGAGTTAACCCCCAATGTATCTCACACACACACACACACACACACACACACACACACACACACACACAAACACACACACATCTCTGTACATAGTTGTCTGTTTTGTTTCCCCAGTTAAACTGTGAGCTCCTTGAGAGTAGGGTCTGTTTTTGCCTTTCTTTGTGTCTTAGTATAGTATCTGGTATATACTAAATGTACTTAATAAATGTTAGTTGTGCATATACTTTCTTTTTCTATGCATAAAGGAGAAGTCACCAAATTATTGGAAAGAAAGTGATGAAATATTAACACATAAATTAAGTCAGGGGATCATTGGTAACTACTGGTCCGTATGCTTACTTTCTCATTCCTACAATATCTATATAAGACCAATCTGCAAACCTGCTTAATTACCCAAAATAAAAAAGACTCAAACACAATAATACAAAACACTTGACCTAACAGAATAAAATGCAATTCTAAAGGTTTCAGCAAAATGTATCTTCCATGTGTATATTAGGATCATGAAAGATTGCTTGACATGCGATCACAGAGAGAACTGCTCAATGATATTCTTATCAATATCAAACAAGATATAAAACAGAGTTGGAGGCCTTCCACACTTTCTCCTGACATTGTGAAGGTACCATTTTAGGACTGTAGCTTTCCACTGCTTATCCCTTGCTGGTACCATATGATCAGCCTGTCTTCTCTTTCTGTCATACACTTCTTTGATAACATCCTTTACTCTTGTTCTTCAGAGTTTCTAATTGGTTATGTGTTGCTACCTGATCACTCTTACCATGCACCTGTCCATTCCCCTTTGTGTGATGCTCATCTTTAATTCTTCGAGAAACAGTTATGATCTAGGTCTTGCTGCCTAGCAACATCAGTAAAGTGTTAGTGTTGAAAAATGGGTCTTTCTTTTTTTTTTTTTTTTAAAGCAATTGGGGTTAAGTAACTTGCTCAAGGTTACACAGCTAGTCATTATTTATGTGTGGGTGCTCATTTTCTGAGGCCGGATTTGATCTCAGGTCATCCCAACTCTGAGGCCGGTGCTCTTACTCACTGTGCCACCTAGCCGCCCCTGAAAAATGGGTCTTTGATGTAATGGGAAGCTTGGAGTCAACAAAGGTGCTTTGGAATTTCCCCAAAACAATCTTGCCTGCTTCTCTCTCCCTCCCCTTCTCCCTCTCTCTTCCCCCCCTTCTCTCTTTCTCTTCCCCCCCTTCTCTCTCTTTCTCTCTCTCTCTCTCTCTCTCTCTCTCTCTCTCCTCTCTCTCTCTCTCTCTCTCTCTTACACACACACACACACACACACACACACACACACACACACACACACACACACACACCCCTACACACCCCTACTGTTGGACAAACTCTGTAAGATATCTTCCAGATGCATGATAAAATCGAGGATAGACATTCTTCATTCATTTGGTCTTTTCCTCTATGGATGGAACAGGCCAAAATCCCTAGAGGCCTCTCTTCCAGGAAGCTTTATAACCTCCTGCAGCTTGAGCATACAGTACAGATATCATCTAGTAATCCATCCAAAGTAGTATTTGGAGGAAATTATTATCTTTTTTTTTTTTTGGAGGGCAATTGGGGTTAAATAACTTGCCCAAGGTCACACGGCTAGGTTTTTTGTTTTGTGTGTGTTAAGTGTCTGAGGTCGGATCCGAACTCAGGTCCTTCTGACTTCAGGACCAGCGCTCTACTCACTGTGCCACCTAGCCGCCCCTTTGGAGGAAATTATGATCAATTCATACTGTATTCACTAAGAGCTCGCTCTTTTCAAATGTTCTTTATCTCATGAGAAAGTAAGCATTCCTGATAGACCTGTACTCTGTATGCTTACTTCTTCATTCTTATGACATCTCTGTGAGACTAATCTGTACACTTGTTTAATTGCCAAAACCAAGGAGATTCCAATTCTAAGACTCAAGACTGTCTTACCATTCCTCAAGGATGCCCTCATTTTGTATTTAGATAATTCTAATAAATATTTTGTATAGAAGCAAAAATAGGCAGATAAGCCAATAGTGGATGTTTTCTTGGTAACTATGCGGGGAGGACATCTGTGGCTGACCTAGTTGTGGTTAATCTCCTCCATCACAGTGTCCAATATTTTTAGGGAGTATCCAAATCCCAGTTTTATGCCTCACCTGATGTTTACTTCAGAGCATTATTTTTTGTTGTTTCACCTTCCAGGAAATCTTGAATAATCTTGATCTATGGATAGAAGAAACTTTGTAAAAGAGCATATTATAAGGCAGCATTGTGTTCTACTGAAGTGAATTTTTTTTGTAATTAATAGGCCATAAACACAATAGGATTTTATATACTTTACATCTTTCAGTCAATTGTGAGATGGTTAAATGTAGTCTATTGTTGAATATTGTTTTCCAATTTCTATTTATTCCCTACTAATACCTTTGTAACACCAGTGGGTGTCACTGTGGAGTGTGTAGTTGGCCTAACAGTACTCAATTCTTTCTCCTCTCTTCTCCCTGCTGGATAAGGGTAGAACTTAATCCTCTCTAGACCTTTCCAGGAAATAGAAAATCCCTTGGGATGAGTTTAGAGTATTATCTTTTATCTGGTCATTCCCCTTTTCTATCTATTCTTTTCCTTTCTGAAGATATAGTTAGTCACAGCACATTATAATAACAATTTCTTCTTTAGGCTAGAAATATTATAATTGTCCTCAGGTCATGTGGTCTCTTTCATCTTAAATCATGAAAAGTTATTGATACAATGATGACAGCTTGGAGCCCCCAGTTAGGAAAATTCCCAACATTCAGACCGAGGTTTGGCTGTCAGTCTTAATTTAAATTTTTATTTATTTCTAGTTAACCTCTGACTTTTTAAGTTTTCCCCTTTTTAGGGGACTTCCTCCAATGTTGAGGAGGTGGGCACAATTCACAGCATTAGCCCAATTCTTCCATTCCAAAATGTTTCTAGGAGCCAGATAACCCCTCACCTCTTTTCTCTGTTGCAACTCATTCCTTATTATGGCTTTACCTTTTGCCTATTGATCCCTGTGCCAATGATTCTTTCCAGCTCAGCTAATTAAATCTTGGGAGGGTTTGGGGATGATGCTTCTTCTCACCTCTTGTAGTCACCATTTCTTTCTCTTACTCTGTGTCTTTTAGACGATGTGAATCTCTTTGAGAGCTCTCGGGTGTGACTAAAATATATTTTCTGGTTCAAAGACTGTACTAGTTCCAAATTATTCTCAGGTGTAAGAGGGAATGATCGTTCCCTCTGAACTACAGATTCTAGAAAGACAGTCAGTTCTCAAACCCCTGTCACACCTCCTCAAGGATGCCTTCATTTCACATATAAATGACCCTAAAAATATTTTGTATTCAAGGGAGAATAGGCATATAGGACAGTAGTTGTTGATATTTTCTCAGTCACTTTTTTTGATGGGGGGGGGGTATCAATAAAGTTCAATATTTTTCTTTGCCTTTTTCTATCTTATACCTTTGCCTTTCCCTTGTAAATCTGACCATCAGTACCTTCAAAATTGTATCATCTTCAGCGCTGATCACCTATACATACACTCAATCTAATTCTGCTGCTTTTCCTGTATTTATTTTCTTTAGTGCTATTTCTTCTTCCTTTGCAAGCAACTCAGGGACTGTGCTAATAGAGACTAACATAGTGGACCAAATATAACCAACCCCTCCACCCCAACCAGCCATGCTTTTTGCCTCTAGATCTTTGCTTATTATGTTCTCTCCATTGGGTCTGTCCTTTCCCTGCACCCTGAGACCCACCTTCTTTCTCCATAATCACTCTTCAAAACGGAGGTTAGGTGCTACGTCCTACCTGAAGTCTTCCCTGACTCTCTAGGTGGAAGTGATCTTCCTCCTCTGAACTGTCCTAGTCCTTTGTACCTCTCTCACACACTTTATTAAGTTCTGCCTTTTAGTCTTGCATTTTACTTCCCTCCATATACTCTATAACCTTGCTATATTGGCCTTATTTGTAATTCTTTGTCCACAATATTATCATTTATCTCCATATCCTATGTATAGCTACTAGGCTAAGAAGCAAATGTTCCATATATTCAGGTCACTCCTGGCCCAGAGGGAGTATTTTTTTTAAACATGTTGTCAGGTCAGAGGAAGACTGGTTGCTTGTTTCTCAATTACTAACTGTGAATAATTGTTTTCTATTTTTTTGATATGAAAATTTTCATTTTTCTGAGAATAAATCTATTTATATCTATCTGTCTGTCTTTCTAACTGTATAACTCTTCCAATGCCTGGAATGCTCTGGCTCCTCACTTGGCATCCTTCACAACTCAGCTCAAGCAAGTTTTTTCTCACTATCTCCATCATTCCCACTGCAACCAGCAGAACCTTCCCTTCCAGGGTTATTTTCCACCTACTCTGTATATGTCTTGTACTGCATATGCTTAATTATTTTTTTAAACAAATGCTTTATTAACTTCTGTTTTACATCATTCATTTCTGCCAGATTTTGAGTTACAATTTTCCCCCCGTTTTTCCCCTACCCACCATCCCAGAATAGCAGTCCCACAAGACATTGCTTCCTCCAATCTGCTCTCTCCCATATCTTCTCCCATACCCCCTTCAACTTTTCCATTAGAGCAAGGTGAATCTCTGTGCCCCAATGCCTGCACATCTTATCTCCCAATTACAAGCAAAAGAGTATTAATAATAGTATTTATATATATTTGAAACATTTAATTTTAAGACCTCGAATTTCAGATCTATTCCCTTCCTCCCTTGTCACCCATTCCTTCTGGGAAGATAAGTAATTCAGTATATGTTGTACATGTCTAGCTATGCAAAACATTACCATAGTAGATATATTGTACAAGGCTGCTTATAATTCCCTCCCACCCATCCCACCCCCCACCTGGTCCATTCCCTACTTGATCCTGTCCCTCTTCTATAGTGGGTACTTCCGACCTCCCCTCCCCCCAAGAATACCCTCCCATCCATCATCCCTCCTCTTATCCCCCTTTCCCCTATTCTGCTGCAGGTTGAGATATCCCATTTAGTATGTGTGTCATTCTCTCCCTGAACCAAATTCAATGAGAATGTGGTTTTGCCTTTTTGCCTTCCTATTCTTCCCCTCCCCTGCAGCCACTTCCCCTTGCTTCTTCTACATGAGATTATGCTTAATTATTTACATGGTGTTTTCTTGACTAGACTATAATCCCCTTGAAGATAGGGACAATTTTCCTCTCTCTTGCAAATGCTTAATTGATTGTGCTTTATCTTTCTCAATGGCTTGTATAGTCTGAGGGCAGGGATTCTGTTTCATTCTTCTTTGTATTAAAGGTCTAGAATAAGGTCTCATACTACTTTCTAGTAAAATATCAGTAAATATTTGCTGAATCAAAGAAAAGGGATGAAGGGATATGGAATCCTGAAGGGTAATGTATGGAAGGGAAATGTGGGATATCTTAAAATTAGAGGTCAAGCAACCACCAGGAAACAAATGAGCATTAAAATTGCAGGTGAGATGGGAAAATTACAATGTTTCTTGAAACTATGGGATTATAAGAATGATTAAAAACTTATAATAGTAGTCCAGCGGTTCTTAAAGGATGTGCCATGAGTTTTATTAGTTAGGCCATGAAAGTTGAAATATTATTTTAGATAAAATAAAATTTAAACATAATTTTAATATAAATTTTATTTACCCAAACTCCATGGTAAGGTAAGTATAGTATTCATAAAGTAAATAAAAATTTCCTATTACACATATGTACTAACACATTAGACCTTGAATTGCAAAGAATGCAACAAAATGGATGCTCTTACTGAAGAGAAACCGTACATACCTAAATCTTTTGACTCCCCTGTGTTGGTACCAATTAAATGTTCTTAGCACACAATTAAAAGTGTGCTAAGACTTCTCACAACAGAAAATACTGTTCTGTGAGCTAAATAATTGTAGTAGGCAGTCATATCTTAATTAAAAATATAAATGGAGCCAAGCCTAGACTTAGCTTCTATTCTCTTTCATTAAGTTCCTTTTGAATCAAGAGTTTGTCTGGTCTTAGTCCTAAGTGATCTGGAGGCTAGACCAAGCTCTTAGGTTCCTAGAATACATACATCCTGACTGGCATGGCTGCTAGGTCTAGTAAGATTCTCAAGCTTTTTGAGTTTATCTGCAGGTGCACTTCCCCCCTCACTCCCAGACTCATCACCTTAATTAAAGAAGTCCCTTTACTTCCTTATCAAATTCTCAAAAGTTCTTTTGGATTTCAGACTATACAACACTGACTTACTTCATTGTCCTTTTTTTTTTCTTCCAAAGGGTACAATTTGGAAGGAAGGGATGACTCAGTGTTCTGCAAGTCCTAATCTCACCCTTAGCCTGTGAATAAGGAAATCAGCCATTTTACCTCAGTGATACCCAAAAATTCTTCCTGTACTTACCTTATAGTGACTCCCTTATCTCTTCGAATTGGATCTTTATGCTATAGTCCCCAAAAGCCCTCATGCAGCCCTCAATCTGCTTAAATCTCTCCTAATATTCTCTTAATTAAAACTTCCAGAAGAAGCTATGGTATATAATGTAATGAAATTTTTTTGCACAAAAAGAGTGATAAGTATAAGGAAATCAGAGAAACTTCAGAAGACTTATATGAACTGATGCAAGGTGAACCAAATAGGACTAAAAGATAGTGACAGTAGAGTGGCTTTGGAGAGAATATAGCCTCTCCTGGCTATGTAGAGCTCTTCAACTGACTCTACAAAGTGGCTACAATAACGCACTAAAGTCAAACACACAAAATTACAATAACTAATAAAGAATAATGGAACATAAATAATGATAATGAAAAATAGAGTTATTGTATTGATAGTTTTTGCTTAAGTTTTTCTTTGTTACCATGGAGGCTTCTATTTAGTAGCTGACTATGTCATTCTACCTGAAAAAGGACTCTGAGAAATGAATAGTACCCCCATTGCCTTTTAAGGTTGACAAAAATCCCTCAACTTCTTCAACTCTGATTCTAGACTCACATATAAGCTGGTTTCACTATTGGCTATGTGGCTCAATTTCAGGAAATTTCATCCCTGAAGTTTGATGACAGTTACCATTAATTCTCAAATCTCTACCAGTGGAAATGACTATAAGCCACTGAGTTCAATAGTGTAAGCAAATACAGGCTGCCAGTTCTGCCCTCTATCTTATGTTCTTAATGACTCACTCAGCTCTCCACAGACATGGGGAGCAACTGTCTAGACTCCTATCTTTATAATTTTATAATGGAAAAAAATTACACAGAGTAATAATATTTTCCACTAAATTTACACATAGTAATAATATTTTCCACAAACACATGGATGAGCCCTATGATCTTAATGACATAGGGTTGAATAAGGAAGGGGAATGATGGATCCAGTACATGACATGTCAACTCAGCAAGCAAAGGAAGAGGCTGAGAATACGGACCACTGATGTCAATGGCCAAAGTTTTGGGGACACAGAATATAATAGACAACTGAATTGTTTGGGGACTCTCCTGGTTGCTTTTCTCCTGGCTATGGAGAGCTCTCCAACTGTACTCTACTTTATTCCTCAGTTTTCTCTTTCCGTCTTAGCCCTTAGATTTTGATCCTGAGAAATCCTAGTTCTTTGCCTGAGTTGACCTATGATTTCTATTGATTTTCATGGAACTCTTTCCAAGGTGGGGAATTGTCCCTTCACCCTGATGATTACCTTAATTATTGAGACGCATTAGTGATATTAATGGGAGCATTTAAGTGCCTACTCTATGTCAGGTACTATGCTAAGTACCAAGGATACAACAAAAGATAAAAGACTACCCTCAAGGAGCTCAAAATCAAACTGGAGAGACACCAAGCAAATCAATATGCACAAACTAATAGATTATAAATGGAGATAATAGAAGGAAGGCACTAAAATTAAGACAAATTAGAAATGACTTTCTGTAAATAATATTAATTGGGAAAGTCAGGGAAGCCAGTAGGTAGAGATGATGAAGGAAAGTTTTCCAGACATGGGAGATAGAGGAAAATACCTAGAACCAAGAGATGAAATATCTTGTTTTCAGGACAGCAAGGAAGCCAGTGCCACTGGATCAAATGGCATGTTTTCTCAGAAAAACTCTCCACATGGGGCAACTTATTTCTGTGGAAACTAGAATATAGCCTTGATCATCACAACTGTACCTATGTAGAAGTTTTAAACTTCATACTAGTTTGACCACCATTGACACAAGCTGGCAAGGCCATAGCGTATTCATTTCTAGGATTTATTTAGTTGGAGTCTAAGAACTTGGTTTAAAAA
This sequence comes from Gymnobelideus leadbeateri, assembly GCA_011680675.1. NCBI lineage: Eukaryota > Metazoa > Chordata > Mammalia > Diprotodontia > Petauridae > Gymnobelideus > Gymnobelideus leadbeateri. The sequence continues at coordinate 54,463 of WOXC01011831.1, forward strand.
ATTATAATTATATTTCAATAAAACTGATTCCTTCACAATCTTATATGTTTCATTTATATATTTGAGAATATTACCCTGAGAAGAGGTTTCATTAAATTGCCAAAAGGGTCCATAATACATTACAAAGGAATCCCTAATTTTGTCAATCTTAAGCATTTAAGGACAGGTAAGATTTACAAGCACAGAAAGGAGAAAAGAAGGTCATATTAGACTGGAAGAGTAATTATAAGAAAATGCATAGAACTAGGAAAATGTGAAATGTTATTGAAGAGACATGTTATTGAAGGATTCCTATTGAAAATGTGAAATATTATTGAAGAAACCCATCTTGCTGAAACGGATCTGTTAAAACTCTTAGTTTTCATTGGCATTCACATCTGATATACTCACACCTCTGAGAGCTTTTATGAGAATCCAAGCTTTGGCTCCCAAAGTAATAATTTAATTTCCTCTGACCCTAGGGACAGGAAAAAAGATTACATGGTATCTGGGATGCCAACAAACAAACAAAAAACCTCATAACTCTTCTTAAAAACTACCCCATCATATTAGATTCTACTTCTATCAGCTACAAAGTGAAAAGATGAGAGAAAATGGAATTAAGACACCACTAGATAATCACTCCTCCAAAATTGCCCTTCACAGGCAAAAGACAATGAATTCAGTGGTGAGAAGCTTTCACTCAACCCTGGCTGACAGAGCACCCTACTCTTGCCTTTCAGTCAAAAAAAAAAAAAAAAAGGATTGACTGAAAGAGCAAAGGTGTGGGGACCAATAGTTATTCAGAGGCCATTCTCTCCATTGATGTGAGATGGATTTATGTAGGTAAGTCCCATTAATGTTAATGGAAGTTACTTGTGTAATTCCCCTTTTTCATCAATGAGAGAATAGACCTTTATGTTCCTTCAGTAATTATGGTACACGGGCACTGTTGGTTTTCTCAGTTAACTTTGTCACCTGCCTTTCCTGCCTGCACTTGGAAGAAAGGAGCTGAATTCTTCAGTTCAAAAAAGAAAATTGCCAAAATATTTGAGAGGGGAAACAAATGTAACCAGATCCATTTGTTGGAGGAATAAGAAAAAGGTTAAGACAGGAAACTGGTAGGAGGAAACTGGCTTTTTTAGATGGCAAGAGGCGTCTGTCTCCACCCGTTTGAATTTTCCTAACAATGTGCTGCTTTTCATCAGCCACCAGCTTCCGAATCCTGTTGGGTGAGGGGAAGATAAGTCCAGGGATTTGGTGACTGAATTTATCTTTGTACTTGAGATTTGAGCAGCCCTGACTCAGAAAGCTTGCAATTAGCAATTGTGGTGCAGTTAGCAAGCTTCATGAAATACATGCAGGGAAAGCAGAATGGAACATGTCCTCCAGTCAACTTTTCAAGGCAAATTTATTTAGGAGAAAGAGAACCTGGGACACAAGGCACCTTTAGGGGAGAGATCTGGGGATAGCATGATGTCTCTGTTGAGGAGACAATTGCTGAAAGTATGGGGTGGGAAAGAGGGGAAGGAGTGGGAGTGTTGTTAGCATCCCTTATGTTTTGACCACTTGGGGCAAAACCTCAGTTTCTCCAGTGTAGTTATAACTCTGACTGCAGGGTTGAGGACAGAATTAATCATCACCTCTCCCTCCCTTTAAGGCATTGCTGTATCAATAAGACATTAGCATCTGAAACATAGTTTGTAGGGAATGGGAAGGACAACTGTATTAATATCTTTTTTAGAAATCACAAGATTTTTTTTCATAAGGTTCCATGTTGCGATAGCTGTATTGATTAGATTATAGCCAAATCTTACAGTTTCTCTAAAAATCTGTTTCCTCAATGGGATATCCTTAGGGTTGAAAAGGCAAGTCTCAGGGAGGCTAGGTGGCACAGTGAATAGAGCACTATCCCTGGAATCAGTAGGACCTGAGTTCAAATCTGGCCTCAGAAACTTTACACAAAAACTAACCTGTGACCTTGGGCAAGTCACTTAACCCCAACTGCCCTCCAAAAAGCAGAAAAAGAAAAAGAAAAGAAAAGGCAAGTCTCCTTGTATTTTGAGTTGGTAGCGAAATTTGTTTTGTACCATATTTTTTCTTTTGATCAAGCTTGGTTCAAAATATATGTTATATGATGACAGCAATGATTTCCCTGATCTGCTCCCCACCACAGGGGACAGTCCCTTTCTCTCCCTCCATTAGGTGCTGCTTCCCTTCTTAGTGAGCTAGGCACAAGGCTGGCAATGGAAAACTTCTGGGTGTCCTAATTCCATAAGCATTTTTGTGATGTTTATGTAGAAAGTGATTTGTTTTCTTTGATCAATAAATGCTTACTACTAAAAAGCAACAATGGATTACCAACCCCCTGTTGAATATCTGTACCTGAAGGTACCACTGGGGCCTCAATCTCAACAGGCTCAAACCTAAAATCATCATCTTCCCCCTCATACCTGACCTTCCCCTTCCATTCTTTTCTAGTTTGTTGATTTCCATTGACAGCTTCATCACTCTCTCTTCTCTCCTCCCTCCTCCCCCTCCCCCAACATAAGCTGAAAGTCACTTTTTATCCTCTCTCCACACCTTTGCCATGCAATGAGTTGACAAGATTTCTGCTTCCACAAAGGCTCTGTTCTTTCTACACCTACTACAAACTCCTTACCTTTGCCTGGACTATTATGACAAAATCTTATAACTTACAGTTTGAAGGGACCACAGTTGCCATGTAGTCCAATGCAAACCTGAAAAATGTTCTTTACAACATATCTGACAAATGGTAATCCAGCTTTTGTTAAAAGATTTCGGGTAAAGAGAAACTCGCAACCTCCCAACATGACTCAATGATGAGGGCACTGCTTGTGCTGATGACAATAGCTTGCATTTAGATAGCACTTTAAGGTTTCAAAGTATATTAACTCATTTCATCCTCACAACAATTCTGGGAAGTAGGTCTCATTGTTACCCCCCTTCCTGACCCCATTTAACAGATGAGGAAACTGAGGCTGTGCTGTGAAGTGATTCTCCCAGAGTAACACAGTAAGTGTCTGAGGCAGGATTTGAACTCAGATGTTCCTGACTCCTATATCACCTTTTTGTCCATTTCACTTTGGGAGAGATCTAATTGCAAGGAAGTTTTCCTGATATCAAATCTAAATCTACCTTTTGACAACTTCCACTCATTGTCCCTGTTCTTGCTCTCTAGGCCAAACACAACATATCTAATTCCCCTTTCCTACAGGAGTCCTTTAAATACATTGGAATTACACAATGCCCTCTACATCATCTCTTCTTTCTGTTAACCTTCTCAGTTCCCTCAAGTGATCCTCACATGGCATGGATTCTAGACCCTTTAACATCCTAGTTGTTCCCCTTTGGATACTCTTTATCTTACCCATGCCTTTCCTAAAATATTCAGTTCCTAGAACTGAACATAATATTCTAGAGTATCTAAAGACTGTTCCCATCTGATTCTTTGATGCTATCAATATAATCTAGGATTGTACTGGATTTCTTGGCTGCCATATCACACTGTTGTCTCATGCTGGGCTGTGTGTGTGTGTGTGTGTGTGTGTGTGTGTGTGTGTGTGTGTGTGTGTGTTGGGGAAGGGCCTAGAGCTGTGACTTCATTAAGGAGTTCCTGGTGAGGAAACTCCTTCTATAAGTACAGATTGGCACATGAGCTACAAGTTAAATAACCTCAGACTCCTGAGAGCATGGAGGGATTGAATGGTCTGTCAAGGTCATATGGCCAGTGTGTTTCAGAGGCAGCATTTGAAGTCAGGCTTTTTCCCTCTGAGACTTCCTTTCTATCTGCTGATTCTCCATTTAGCTTTCAGTCTACCACTGCCTCTTTTATAGGAGCAACTGTTTGGTCAGGCCTCCCCCATTTTGTACATATGAAGTCAATTTTTGAAAGCCAAGTTTGAGACTTCTTATCATATTCAGGCCCATATTCTAGTCTATCAAAAACATTTGGAATCCTGATTTAGTCATTCAATGCATTAGCTCATAGGTGTGCTGGAGCTAGCTCAAACTGGCTTGTTAAATTTTCACTGTTGCATCCATTCCTCAAAAGTCTACAAACATTACAAATCAGGCCTTGATTGATTGTTTTCTTGATTATCTAGACTTGAGAGAACAATGGAAAAAAATGTTCATAATGCAGATTAGACTTAAAAGTGTCTTGTGGGTACACTTTTCCCCTCAGAGAGCTGGTTGCTAAATATTTGATAGCATGGCTCTGCATTAGTTATCCCTCTTAGCTTTCTTTGTGTCATCTGTAAATTTGATACACATGCCATCTATGCTGTTATCCAAATCAGTGATAAAACTATTAAACAACAAAGTATCAAGCATAGATCCTTGGGTTATTTCTGTGAAGTTCTCCATCTGAGTTGGACATTGAACCATCAATGACTGTTTTTTGACTATTTAACCAATTCTAAATCTTTCCAACTAGCCCAGAGCTCCTATACTTTCAATACATACATACATACATACATACATACATACATACATACATATATATATATACACAAGGACATCGTCAAATACTTGGGAAAATTTGACTGAAATCTTTCTATAAAGATATGTAGAAATATAGATTATTTCTATATATAGAAATACATATAGCTTAACCACCACGTCAAATTAAGAAAATGAGCTTTCTTTTGGCATGAAATTGTTGGGTTGTTTGGGGTTTTTTTTGGTAGCTAGTTAAAAAATTTCTATTCGATGAATTTCATAAGATATTATTGTGCACGGAGAAATAAGTATAAAGAATTCAGAGAAACATGGGAAGATTTCTATGAATTGATACAGTCAAATAAGCATCACCAGAAAGGACAACATACACACTGATTACAACAATGTACATGAAAAGATCATTAAGAGGAAACTCAACTCTAAATGATTAGCAAGATACTAGAAAACAAAATGAAACGCTTCAATTTTGATGGCAGAGAGGTGAGAAATTACAGTGTGACAGAATGTTGTAAACATTGTCAGAAGGAGATATTATGTTGGGTGTGTTTGCTTAATTACTTTTCTTGATTACAAGAAAAATCCACCTTTAGTGTCTACTTCTCACCCAATTCTCACCTGTGGTGCCAAGAAGCTATAGCATGCACAGTGGCTACACCTTAGTAAAACCTGATAGATGGACTAAACCAAGCCAAGGGTACTGATGAGCCTCAAATTCATCAGTGTATTATGGATATATCCATCCCAAGCATGTGCAGACGTCTCTCAGTGAAATGGTTGGATGAGAACAATTTGTTCCAATGCCCATGAAGGTGGATGAAGCAGTTACTATAGAACACTCAGAGTTTGGTCAGACATGGAAGATGCCAAAATTTTTCACTGCGTTCTGAGCCCTCACTAGTTGTCCTGACTTTTGTCTTGCCACTGGACTTAAATGGCTTTGGAAGAGTGAGGCTGATGACTGCACAACTTTGTTTCACTTAAATCCAATTCATGAGCAAGCCATGACATCAACCCATGATGTTATTGGTCTTCTTCAGAAAATAACAAAGGCAAACAACAACAACAAATACCTTAAATCTACTTAGTGTATGTATGTATGTATATATGTTTATAATCTTCCCCATTGGAATGTAAGCTCTTTGAAGGCAGGGACAGTTGTTATTTTTTTTTTTTTTGCCTTTCTGTGTATTCGAGGGCTTAGCACAGTTCCTGGCACTTAGTAGGCGCTTAATGAAGTAGACTGAGTGACAGATTCAAAGCCAGGTCCTCCCAGTCCAAATCTGGCACTCTACACTATTGCATTGCTTTTCTCTCCTTTCAAGTCTGAAGTTCATTCTCATTGGCAGAGAAAGCAGAAGCAAAATGTGAATTGAGTAGGTCTGCCTTTGGTAGGTCTCTCTTTGGTCAGTTATTAATGTCACATGCTCTTAGATCCTATCCCTTGTTTGAGCCACCTCTTTCCTTCAATACATCTAAATTGGATATATCTATATCTGTCTATCTGTCTGTCTGTCTATCAAGAGAGAGAGAGACCTATCTCAACTTGCTCCTCATCTACTTGTTTTCTTTTTTCTTTTTGAGAGGGGAAGGTAGGGCAATTGGGGTTAAGTGACTTGCCCAAGGTCACATGGCTAGTTTGTGTGTGTGTGTGTGTGTGTGTGTGTGTGTGTGTGTTAAGTGTCTGAGGCCAGATTTGAACTCAGGTCCTCCTGACTCCAGGGCCGGTGCTATATTCACTGAGCCATGTAGGTGCCCCTATCTACTTGTTTTCCATAATTGGGACAATTATGAGGATTTTAATCTACTTTGTGTGTTTTTCCCCAACACTGAATATTGAACCAATTTCTTTTACATTTTTTATGCACCTACTATGTGTAAGGTGTCATGCTAAATGCCTGAAATGGGAAAATAGAAACACATCCATGTTTCCTGGAACTACACATTTTTACCACTAGAGGTTTTCAAAAAGTCAGGTAGAGTGTTTTCACAACTACCAAATATGTTCATCAAAAGGAAAAAAAAAGTTTGTTTTCAACATTTCAGGTGTTTTTCATTCAGGTGTTTTTTTCATTCATAGGCTTCTGTGCCTTCTCTGGGTCAGACTGGCTTTTGTCTAATCTTCTTGGAGGATGTGTTAGCTTGTATGCAGGAGTGGTAGGGACTTATTCACTGATTAGGTAGCATCTTAGGTCAAAGTCTCGAGCTGTAGTGGTCATTGACTACCTTGTGGTCTTGGCTAAGTCACTTATCCTCTCTGGGACTCATTTCCCCCTATGTAAAAAGGGGAAGTTGGATTAGATGACATTTAGAGTAACTACAATTGATGACGTCTCTGCTCAGAGAATGTAGGTAAGCTGTATTGAATTTTCTCTTTAGTCCTTTGTTAATACCTTGACAGCCACAAGCTGGTCCTTTCTCTGGTCTTCTTGAGTAATTACAAATTTGTTTGGTTAGCTCCCTTCTTGAGTTTCTTCCCTTTTTTTCTTCCTCTTTTTACTTCCTCTTTTTCCTTCTGCTCTCATCTTCAGTTGTTTAAAATGCTTCTCTTTCTTCAGCTTGAATCTTTCTCCTTCCCCTCCTTCAGTTTCTCAATAACCCATAAATTTCCCCTCCCCATATACAATTTTTGTTTTTCTCATAATTCCAGAGCCCTCCAAATCATCACAAGTCCTTCTTCTCCTTTGGCTAAACTCTTCCCCCCCTCTCCCACAACCTTCTCCCATGAAGATGGGAAGATATGTACACCTCCTAATGGGGTTTCCTGCCTCCAGTCTAATGTACTGCTGACTTCAATTGCCACTCATGGTTGCTTGTGTATCTTCATAATCATGTGATTGCATGACTTCTCAAAAACATTCAGTGGTTCCTTATCACCTATTGAATAAAGTGTTAATTGTTAATCCAAGGCCCTCTACATTCTGGTTCTAATAAATATTTCCAACATTTCTGTATGCTACTTACCTTTACATACTTTCCTAGGTAAAATGGGGCACTACCCACACCCCTTCTTTATTTTCCCTTTCTCATCCTACCCTCTCCCATCTCTGTGATTTTGCTCATGCCATTAACCATGCCTAGAACTGACTATATGTCACAATACCCCCATCTTGTCTACCATTACTTGCTGTCTGCCTTCACGTACCAACTTAGATGCTACCTCCTCTTGAAAACCTTCCCTGACTCCCCCAGCCACCCCCATCTCACCATTTGAATCTCATTTTTTCCTATTCAAATTTATTATTATACTTTTTCCTTAATCTCTTCTTTCCACTTATCTCAATCTCCTTGTATCATAGCTATCTGTGTCAACATCATTCCTCATTTTATTAGATTGTATGCTTCTTAAGAGAAAAGTCTGTGTCATATCTATCTGTCTGTCTGTCTACCTACCTACCTATCTATCCCCAGTGCTTTATACATAGTGGATGCTTAATGTATTTCTGTTGAATTTAATTAAATTGAAATGAATTGGCTCTTCAGGTAATAGGCTGGATTAGGTAACTTCTAAGGCTTTCTCCTACTCTAACACTGTAGGAGTATATGAGTGGGGCACCCCAGGCACTTGTAAGATAATGTAGCTACTATTTTACTTAGGTCCAAAACCTTTAAAAAGATTACTTGAGGCATTAGAATGATGAAAGTGAAGGATAACTAGTGAGGATTTGATTGGTCTTCATGCAATGGCAAGAGATCTTGGAGGAAGGGTCCAGGAATATTGAATGGACCCCCTTTAAAGGTTTATGGAAAGACATGGACAGGAATCATACAGGATGAGAGGGTATGAATGTGATTTGTGTCAGTGAAGGAGTACTCACGTTAGTGAAATCACAGATTTATCAGATTATTGTACTAATAATAACCTTTGGGATCATCTGGTTCAACTTCTTACTTAGAGCTGGAATCCCTTTATAAAAGCCTGACCACACTTCCACCCTCCCTATAAAGGTTCCCCATTGATTCTATTTCTGCCCTTTAGAATTACATAAATCCCTCTTCCCCATATCAGACCTAAAAATGCTTGAGGGTAATAATAAGATTCCCCAAAGTCTTCTCTGCTTAGAACTAGATAGCCTCTACATTCATTTAGTTGTTGATTTCATTACATAGTTTTCAGACTTTTTGCCATCCTTCGGACAACATTCTAGTTAATTATTGTCTCTGTTGAGATGTGGTACTCAGAGACTGAGGAATGGTACACAAACGGAATGAAATATTACTATGCTAGAAGAAACAAAAAAATGTGGTAAATATAGAGAAGCATAAAAAGACTTATATGAACTAATTCAAATCAAAGTAAGTAGAACTAGGAAAACAGAATGCACAAAAATTACAACAATATAAATGGAAAGGATAAAAATGGATTTCTATGGAATATAGTGACCAAATCTGACCACAAAGGAGAGAGCTGAAATACTAGGAATTCACCTAATTCTTTGCAGAGGAATCTGGATATGGAGCTCTTCTAAGAACATCAGACTTTTCTGTAGATGGGTTAGCTTTGCTGAACTTGTTCCCCTTCTTTCATTTTTATTATAAGAGATGGATCTCTGGATGGGGGTAATGAAGGGATAGGAAAATGTACATGATGTAAATATAAAAGATCTCAGTAAAAATTTATTTGCAAAGAATATGGTGTCTGGAGCAGACCATAACACTCCAAATGGGGTCTGATAAGGGGAGAAAACAGTGAGACTATTACTCTCCCCCATTCTGAATACTAGCTTTTCTTTACTCCTTAGTAGTATATTCCCAAACTTTCTGCCTTCTGCAAGAAGCTCTTTACTTCTCTCTGTCCTCATTATTAAATAGACATATTTTAACTCAAATAGAGGCACTGTGGTATTATGGATAGAGCACTGGACTTGGAGTTAGAAAAAACTGAGTTTGAGTCCTACCTCAGGCATGTGAGAGCTCTGTGACACTGGAAAAGTCATTTAAAATCTCAGTATTTTTCATCTGTAAAATGGGGATAATTTATATATATATATATATGGAGAGAGAGAGAGAGAGATCTTTAATTTATATGTCACCTAGAGATTTCTGCCATATTCTTCCCCATTCTCCTTCCAGAAAGTCATCCCTTTGCTTTTTTTTTTTTTGAGGGGGGAAGGTAGGGCCATTGGGGTTAAGTGACTTGCCCAAGGTCACATGGCTAGTTTTTTGTTTTTTTTTTTTTTTTGTTAAGTATCTGAGGCCGTATTTGAACTCGGGTCCTCCTGACTCCAGGGCCAGTGCTCTATTCACTGAGCCACCTAGCTGCTCAATTCATCCCTTTTCAAAACAAAGGAAAAGAGAAAGAATAGGAAAAAAATAGCAAAACTTATTAACACATTGAAAAAGTCTAATGCTATATACAATGTTCCCATACTAGACTACAGCCTCTGCAAAAGAATGGGCAGTAGCTTTTCATAGATCTGCTTTGGGGCCAGCTTGTTCTTTACATTTTTGCAGTTTCAGTTGCTATATGACTATTGCTCTTTCTGATTACATTGTTGCAGCCATTGTATGTACTGTTTGGCTTTGCTTACTCATTGTGCATCATTTCATGGAAGTCTTCCCATGCTTCTTTGTAGTCCTCATGCTTAACATCTTTTGCAGTACAGTAGCATTCAATTTCATTCATGTACAACAATTTATATACCACAAGTAACGGAAGTCTGCTTTGTTTATAGTATTTTGCTACCACAAAAAGTACCACTATAAATATTTTTGGTATGTATGGGACCTTTATTTTTTTTTCATTGCCCTCATTGGGACATATGCCTAGCAGGGGTATCTCTGAGTCAAAGAGCTTTGATATTTTAGTGACCATCTTAGTATAATTCCAAACTGTTCTTAAGAGTGGTTGGACCAATTTATAGCTCTACCAACAGTTTATTAGTGAGCCTGTCTCTTTCCAGTTCCTCCAACACTGATTTTTCATATCTTTAGTCATCTTTGCCAATTTTCTGCACATGAAGCAAAACCCGAGAGTTATCTTGATGTGTATTTTCTCTTGTTATGAGAATTCTGTCATATGCTTAATACAGTTCTTCTTTTGAAAACCATTTATTTGTGTTCTCTGACCTCTTGTCTATAAGGGTTGACTTCTTGGCTATGGCCTTTGTTCTTACATATTTCTGTTAGTTGTCTATATATCTTAGATATTGAACTCTTAACAAAGACAAAACAAAGATTTTCCTAGTTGCCCACGTCTTTTCTTATCATTGATGCACTAATTTGTTTCTGCCAGAGCTTTTCAATTCCATGTAATCAAAGTTATCTATTTTATCTTTTGTAATTGCATCTATACCTCATTTGCCTAGGAATTCATCCCCTAGCCATAGCTGTAGAAGATATACAGTCTTAAAATGGGGATAATAATAGCACCTACCTCACAGGGTAGTTGTGAGACTCAAATGACATAATACTTATAAAACTCTTTGTAAACCTTAAATGCTACAAATGTTAGATATTATTATTATTATTATTCTAAACTGGCTAGAAAAAAATATGATCTCCTGAGGCTCAAATGAGATAATCTATGGAAAGCTCTTTGTAAACCTTAAAATATATGTTAAGTACTATTACTATTGGAAACTAGCTTTAAAAAGTATCTGGATCAAATTTCTAATCCTATTGATTTCTTGCTCAAAAATGTTTAAGATACATTGCTAACAAGAAAATGTATATTAATATTAATAATAATAACACAATAAATACTATATTGGTATAATTAAATAAACCTACTGATTACTATATTAACATATAGTAATATGTTATTCTATAAGAAAATATAAAATGTATATTATTTAAAAAAACAAAAAAGGGTGGCAGCTAGGTGATACTGTCGATAGAGTGCCAGCTGTAGAGTCAAGAAGACCTTAGTTCAAATCTGACCTTAGACACTTATTAGCTGTGTGACCCTGGGTAAGTCACTCAACTCTAAGTACCCACAATGTATGTGTGTAATATATTGTATATTAACATGTATAATTATATTAATAATATTAATATTATAATATAATATTTGCTGGCTACAAGAAAAAGTCCAAACTCCTCAACCTGGCATTTTAAGTCATTCACAACCAGGTATCAATCTCTTTTCCCTGCCCTGATGTGCTGGTGGATTTCAATAGAATCACTAGGAAAAAAAAAGTACTTGATACACTTTTACATTTAATTTGCATTTTGAACATTTTCTTCACCACTCTCTTAAGCCTAGAATTCAAGAAAACAATAAATCAAGCCTTTGTTTGTAGTGTTTACCAACTTCTAAGGTGAGGCTCACACTGAAAATTTAACAATCACCTGTCCCAAGCCGGTTGGAGCTGGCTCCATCATAGCCCTGCATTATTTACCTGCATTATTATAACTCTGTAGGTGCTCTCAGATCTTAGGGGGCTACTAAATTTTACCTGAACAGAGTAGTAGTTCTGAGGGCCAGAATAAATATTACCCTCAGCTGAGTGGGAGAGATCTTAAGGAGGAAATTGATACCTTGGGCCAGGAACCCTCACTAGGTAAGCTCAAGTAGACCACCTGGTAGCTTCCAAATGTAACTAATTTTTAGGCACTAGGTTCAACTGTTCTACCTGCTGAAGGAATACATGTTCTGTCAGTATCCTTTGAATTTCAGCATCTTGGAATTGTCCTAGTATTCTCACTCTAATTTTAGTTATATAATGTGCCCTGAACTTAACCACTTTGAAGCTTTCACCCCTAAGTTCTCTCCAGCTAGAATGCCCTCCATGTCAGTTTCTGCCTATTGAAATACTTCCCATTTTTTAAGACCCAACTAAAATGCCACCTTTTCCATGATGCCCAGATCTCACAACTTAAATTCAGTACCCTCTTCTGTGACTCTGTTGAACTTCATTTGTATTTTTCTTAGGGTACTTGTCATAGCCAGTCTCGTTATTTGTATCTTAGTCTTATTTCCCCTGCTGACTATAAGCTCACTTGGGGCAGAAAGTGGGTCTTCTTCTTTTGCTAAAGCCCCTCTCCTCCCTCCTTTCCTGCTCCCACACAAGTGCCTTGTATTTAAATAGTAGGTATTCAAGAAACACGTGCTGAATTGAACTGAATTCCAGAAGAAAACTAGTTTGAAACCCAAACCTCTAGGGCATTCAACTCTTTTCAGCTTTTCCCATTATTTGGTCCTTGGAAAGTTCATAAAGGGAGGAGGCATTTTTCAAATTACTATCTCTCATTTCACCTCAAGTATTACTATTTTCCCCCAACTGCTGGCAGTCTCTCAAAATCTATCAAACTGTTTCCACATTATATGTAACCATCAATCACCTTTAAAGTGCCTTAAGGTTTAGTAATAGGCAGACCTCCTAAGACTGAAAATAGAGGGCATTGAACGTGGAAGAAATGCCCCCACTGAATGAATGCACTGAGAACAGTCGCATAGTCCCTCCTTCCCAGGTAACATGCACTCATCTACCTGGGCTGCTGCGTAATTGCAACCTGATTCATTCAGCCACATGCAGAACCATTGTCATTACAGGCATTGGGGCTGTCTCTTCTTGGGTGCCTGCATATGTATTGTGGTGAGTGCATTGTGCTGGGTGATGCATGCAGGGCCTTCCTCGTGTGTCCTTTCTCTTGTTCCTAAGAAGTTCAGTGTGTCTCAACCTCTGGGTTCTAATTTCATTTTGTTAACAGCTTAGTACTCCTGGATGCTTACATGTTTTCGGGGAAGAGAATCTCAGTGGAAACTATTTAGCAATGATAGCACACTCAGATCATGAGATTAGAGATTTGGATCTGAGAGGGATCTTACAGGGACATCTGGTCCAATCTCCTCATTTTATAGTTGAGGAACTGAGGACAAGGGAAGTTAAGAGGTACCCCAAGGGTACACAGTTAAGTGTCAGAACTGGAATTCAGGTTCAGGGGCTCTGGATTTTGACTTTCAGTAACCCTGACTCATTTGGGGTCTTAGCTTATTCTTAAAGAGTTACTCCCTCCCTTCCTCCACCTCCAAGACAATCATTGAAATGGCAAGAAGAGGCTTGCTATTGAGTTTCATCCAGTGTGGCCATTTACCAGCTAGGTAACCAAAACAAGTCGCTTATCCTCTTAGAGTCTCAGTTTCCTCATCTACAAAGAGGTGATAATAATATTTGATCTATCTACCTGCTGTAGGGAGAATCAAATAGTCTGATGCCTGTAAAAGCTCCCTGTAACCATAAAGTACTCTATAAATATAAGTTGTAGCGAAGGGCTATATATTTCCAGGCAATTTCTGATGAACAGTAAATATGGAGTGCAGACACCCCTCTTATGTGGTGAAAACATAAAAGTAAAGACATAAGACCCACAGAAGTGGAGATTCAGATATACTGGGGCATTTCATTCAGGGTGGTCTATCCCTGATTTTCTTTGGAGATATAGCTCTCTCAATTTACCTGTCAAGTCAAACCAAACCAGAAAGGAAAGTATGGAAGTTTTTTAGTCGAATACCAGTTTTAGCTACCTCAAAAACAGAAGGGAGGTATTGGGAAAGGAAGGCAAAAGGGATAGCTAAATATTAGAGTGATGAGATCTATTCACTTGAAGGTCTAAATGCCTATTAAGGCACAATCCTGGTTTAGAAATACCAATCTGGGACCATGTCTATGGGTAGTAACAATAACTTTCACTAGCATAGTTTTTCCGTTTGTGAAGGACATTCATGCCTCTGCATTTGCTTTTCATAGCAACCCTGTGAGGGAGGTCCTACAGATATCATTATTGTCACTTTATAGATGAGGATATTGAGGTTCCAAAAGATTAATGGTTTGAATAAAGCTGTAATCCCTAACCCCCCCCCTTTTTTTTTTTCGGTAGGAATATGCTACTTTTCATGTTCAGGAAGTCTGACGTGTGTGTGTGTGTGTGTGTGTGTGTGTGTGTGTAGGTTTAGCAAACTCCTGAATGGAGCAGGGAAGGTGTTACCTACAGTTTTTCCTCTTCTCTTTTTTGAGTATCCTGATAGCTAGAGGAGAGGTCCCAGTGTTGACTCCTGACCTCAAGAATCCTCAGTGAATCCTTCAAGATCTACCAGCAGATTATATCATCTGGGTGGTGACCACTTGGCTTGATGTCACAAAATAGGGGAAGCATCTTAATTAGAATCTGGATTTTCTTGCTATTAGTCTTATATTGTTTCCTTCTTTTTTATTCTTTGTCTTGCTTTTACATTTTTTTCGACACTGTAATGGTAATCGTCAACAAACATGAACTTCTCTGTATACAAAGAACAAGAAAAAAGGATTATACATGAAACCATCAACTTCTTTTATATACAGTATTAAAATGCTTTATTAAATATAACATAGTAGAGATCAAAGTGCTTTATGTGATCCTTCTGAACTTCATTTTCTTCTGTATATCTTTTGAATCCATTAATGGGCATTTTAAAAGCACTTACTATATGCTGGGCATTATGCTAAGCCCTGGAGATACAAAAAGAGGTAAAAGATAGTTCTTGTCCTTAAGGAATTACCTTTTTCTATCACTACTCATCAACATACTCCTTCAAATCAAAATGTTACTGAACAAATAAGTATGTCCAAGAAAATTGTATATTCTTTCCATTACATTTTCTGATTCATGGTGATCTTAGTCACCAAGGAATCTGTGAAGTTAATTTTGGCTAAAGAAACATTTGACCCTGGGGTAGTTAGGTGGCACAGTGAGTAGAGAGCTGGCCCTGGAGTCGGGAGGACCTGGGTTCGGATCCAGCCTCAGACACTTAAACACACACACACAAAAGTAGCCATGTGACCTTGGGCAAGTTACTTAACCCCAATTTCCCTCCAAAAAAAAAAAAAAGGAAAAACTAAAGAAACATTTGACCCAAATCTGAAAGTGTTGTGCTTAATAGAATAGTGGATTTAGGGCCAGAAAAGACCAAGCACTTCATTTTATGGACTGAAGCTTGGAGAGGATCAGTAAATTGGCCAGGATCACAAAGTCTGAAGTGGAATTTGAGCTTTGGTCTTCCTCATTGAACTCCCCATCCATTATGCTACCCATCTGCTTTTAGCTCGGGAGTTCTTAGCTTTTTTTGTGTCAAGGAACCCTTTAGCAGTCTGGGGAATCCTAGGGACCCCTTCTCATAGTAATGTTGTTGAAATAATTGAAGGAAATGCTAAGTTTCAGTTTGAAGTTAATGAAAATAAAGATGTAATATTTTTCCCTATCCAAGGTCATGGATTCCCTGAAGTTGATAATGGACCCTGGCACAGTAGATGGAAAGCTCAGCCCGGAGTCAAGAAGTTATGAGTTCAAATCCAGTCTCAGATACTTAATAGCGGTATAGACTGAGCAAGTCACCTAACCTCTGTTTATCTCAGTTTCCTCATATGTAAAATGGGAATTATGATAACAGCACCTACCTTGCAGGGTTGTTGTGAGGATCAAATGAAACAATAACTATAAAGTACTATAAATAACTATAAAGTACAGTGCCTAACACATAGTAAGCACTCTGTAAACATTAGCATTATTTTTATGGGTCAATGGAAAGAGTGAGAAAAGTTTCTTGCTTTGTCTTGGTAAATTGTGATTCTTTCTTCCATAATGAATCGTTCTGCTTTATAAAATTTTCTTAAAAACCAATTTCTCAGTGGGGCCTGGGAGTAGGGCAGATAGAGTGATCAAAAAGGTGGTTTTCTCAGAGTGATGTTCTTCTGTGGTGTAGTGGAAAGAATGCTAGATTTGAAATCAAAGGACCTAGGTTCAACTCCTTATTCTTTTTATCTGTCATGTGACCACTTTATCTTATTGGGCCTGAGTTTCCTCATTTATAGTAGCAGTAGGAGTGTAGTATACAGGGGGGGAGCCCTCAGCCTTCAGACCACATGTGGTCCTCTAGGTCCTCAAGTGAGGCCCTTTGACTGAATCCAAACTTCACAGAACAAATACCCTTAATAAGAGGATTTGTTCTGTAAAACTAGGGCTAATACTGAGCTAATACTATTATTGTTATCATTATTATTTTTATTTTAGGATAAAGGTTTCTTTTGTGTAAACTGCCAGGGGGCTTCCCTCTATAACTCTACAACAGCTGATCTCTGGCCCCTAGGTAGAGAACTGGGCAACGTGAGTTATTGCTTCTAAAACAAAGTCTGGATCTCCTAGACCCGTCTTGGCTATCTTTAAGACAGGTGGCTGTAGTCACATAAAATTGATTGGATCAAAGTCTAGTATATAATTTGACAAATTCAATAGTTGAATTAAACCAACATTTAATGGGTGAGTACCTGTCAATGGGCACCGAGATACAAAGTTTATAAAGGCAGGGTCCCTACTTTATAGGCAGACAATCTCTCATGTATGTTTTTGTATGTGTAATAAACATATTAGAGCACAAATCTGATATAGGCTCCTAGGGAAAAGCTGCCAGTGAAAAATAGAGGCCTTCATGGATTTTTCATTCTTTTACTTCTCTTGTAGATAACACATTTCAATCCCATTGAACCCCAAGAAACCTCATCACCACTCAGATTCCTATAGAAATATATATTGAATACAATTCACTGGCAATGCTTTGAATATTGACTCTCAGGAAGGCACAGATACATGGTTTGTGTTGCCCTCATTCTCTGGGAGCTATGGCTCCTTTCCTGAGAGAGAGTCTGGTAGAATGGAAAGAAGACTGGGTTGGGGGAGGCCAGACAGTTTGTATCTTATATTATGAGGAGCATAATTTGTGCCTTAGGAAGATATTTTGGCATCTGTGTTTAGAATAGTTTGGAGAGTAGTCCAGGTAAGAGATAATGAGGACCGGACAAAAGGTGCTCCTACAGTTATTTTTGTATATTTGTCTCTGTTCCTTCTGTTTTTTTGCTTCACTGGGGGTACGTGCCTGATAGTAATATGGAAGAGTCAAAGGGTATATACAGTTTAGTGGTGTTTGGGATAAAGTTCCAAATTGCTTTGAGAATGGTTAGACCAACTTACAAGTCCACCAATGGTGCATGAGTGTGCTTGCTTCTTTTATCATCTTCACCAATCTGAAAACTGTGAGGGTGCTTTTGTCGTCTGAAGCCTACAAGATCTAGAAATTCTGGGGAACAACACAAGGGGCAGAGATTCTCTCTTGAGCCTCTACTTCAGAAGGAATCCCTTTTTAATGAGTTTGGGATGGTGTCTACCCTTGCAGGAGCTCTGAGGGACAGACAGAGACTGAGGCAGTTTGTGAGTGGAGGCAAAGCCCAACAAAAGCTCATAATTTGCTTTCCTTTACTATACCTGATTTGA
This sequence comes from Gymnobelideus leadbeateri, assembly GCA_011680675.1. Lineage (NCBI taxonomy): Eukaryota > Metazoa > Chordata > Mammalia > Diprotodontia > Petauridae > Gymnobelideus > Gymnobelideus leadbeateri. Next base: position 72,166 of record WOXC01011831.1, read on the forward strand.
TCACAAGTACCTCTACACAGAGCTTTGCATCAAAATTATTTTGAAGAGGTTTGGAAAGACCAAGGAACCTTTTGAATTTTGGAGAGTTGGTGAAATGTAGGCCTTCTTCAACATGAACTAGACCCTGAGAGGAATAGCTAACTGGCCTTGTGTCTGTCAAGTTGCTTATTTTCACCCTCCCTTCAGATATTTTAGGGAGCTGGGGAAGGTAGAGCCAATGGAGACCCACTTTTAGACTTTGGAATTCCTACTATGTGCATTGAAAATCAGATTCAAGTTTTGAACCAAAGGAATGTTTCTTATTGTACTTCATGAAACAATATGGTTATCCTAAATCTGTGTTCTTGTCTCCTCTCAATTTTTGTAACCCAAGGGATTTGTGACTTATTGGAGATACAACTAAAGCCATACCTTTAAGCTCCCATCTCTGCAGAGACTTCCTACCTAAAGACCTGGTAAAATTCTTAGATTTAAATAAGTTTAATATTTACATTTGCATAATTTAATAATAATGATAATAATAGTAGCTAGCATTTACATAGAGATTTAAGGTTTGCAAAGTGCTTTACATGTATTATTGGATTTGATTCACAAAACCCTGTGAGCTAGATGTTATTATTACCGCAATTTTAGAGATGAAGAAAATGATGCTGAGAATTTTAAGTGACTTACGAAGAGTCACATAGCTAATAAGCATCTGAGGAGGATCCAATCTTAGGCCTTCACATTTAAAACGCAACACTCGATTCGTTGTACTATCTATATGCCTATAAGTCAAGTCAATAATAATCATTATGTGTCTGCTATGTACCAGGCAGAGTGCTAAATAATAGAGATACAAAGAAAGACAGAAAACAGTCCCTGCCCCCAAGGAGCTTACATTCTAATGGGAGAGAAAACTACTCTGTATAAAGAAGATAGGAGAAAATGGAGATAATCACCAGAGGGAAGGCAGTAGCATCAAAGGGCACCAGGAAAGGCTGTTTGCAGAAGGTGAGATTTTTAGCAGGGACCTAAGGTAACTTAGGGAGGCCATGAGATGGATGAAATGAAATTTCTGTCATACCTACGACAGAAGCAATTTGCAAATGGTATTAAAGGAAAATTGAATTTTTTTTTCCTCTTGGCTGACAGGGACTTCAATTTCATTCTCCATAGGACAGTTCATCTTCTTGTCTATGGCAGCCATTTTTTACTTATCAAAGTAAGTAAGCCTAAAATAAGGCTTTATTATGTACAATCACACAAGGCAGTTCTAAGCATGAATAAATTTGTCTTTAAATGACACATTCAAACACTATCAGACCCATAACCTAGATTACTTATTCTTGAAAGGACACAAGAAGAAAGGAGTCTAGTCACTCTGGGAAACTATGAGACAAAATTATAAGAGAAAAGTGACTAAGCTGTTCAAATTCTTTGACCTAGAGATCTCACTAATGGGTATATATCCCCAAGAGAACAAAGACAAAAAGAAAGACATAATGTATTCTGAAATATTCATAGCAGCACTTTCTGTGGCAAAAACTAGAAGCAAAATGGGGGTCCATTTATTGGGCAATGGCTGAACAGATTGGGGTATGCTAATGTGATGGAATATTATTGAATTGCAAACAATGATGAAAATGAAGAATTCAGAGAAATATAGGAGGACTTGTATGAACAGACATGGAGCAAAATACGTAGAAGAAGGGGAATAATAGATACAACTACAGCAATGATATGAATGAAAACAATTCTAATAGCAGGGATCCTGATGATCCTGTTGAATTAAAATGGCCAATCTTGACTCTGAATAACTACTAATGAAATATATTTCATTAGGTACACATCAGGTATACCTCCTTACTCTCAAAAGAGCAGTCAATGAGGGATCATGGATACAGAATAAAATGTATGCTGTTAGATGTGATTACCATGAGGTTTGACTTAGTAAAATTATTATTATGAGGGTGGGATCAATGGGCAGTAGTTTAAGGGAAATGACTAGTGAAAAAGGGTATCAGTGCAACTTATTTCAAAATATAAAAATAAAGATGTGCAATGATTTTATCAACATTATATGTTAAAGGAAATCTTTGGGTATCACCATTCATTGCCTGTATTATGGTTATGATTGTTGTTCATTTTGAAAGTCGAGTGTCTAATTTCCAAATATAGTTAGTGGTAGTCATAATTTTAATTGGTGTGTGTGTGTGTGTGTGTGTGTGTGTGTGTGTGTGTTTGTCATGTGTTGGGAGGAGGAAGTTTGGGATATTACAGCAACATGGCTATTTTTGTTTGACTTTTGTTTATATTATCCAAGTTACCTAAATTCTTTGAGTGATACTCTACCACAATGATGGAAGAGTAATGTTTCCCAGAGTAAATAATTTATTGTTTAGTCATTTTAGTCATGTCTGATTCTTCACAACCCTATTTGGGGTTTTCTTGGCAACAGCTCTGGAATATTTTATCATTTCCTTCTCTATCTCATTTTGCAGATGAGGAAACTGAGGCAGACAGGGTTAAGTGACTTGCTTAGGGTCACACAGCTAGTAAGTATGTGAGGCTAGATTTGAATTCAAGTATTCCTGACTCTAGGCTTGGTGTTCTATCCACTATGCCACCTAGCTGCACTAGACTAAATAATAGTTAATAATAGCTAACATTTGCTTCAGTTTCCCTGTCTGTAAAGTAGAGGTAGTAATAGCACCTATTTACCAGGATTGTTGTAAGAATCAAATGAGAAAATATGTACCCTTCACATAGTAGGCACTTTGTAAATGTTAGCTCTTATTAATAATAATATTAATTATATTATAATGTAACATTAAATATAATGATAAATAAAAATAATAGCTAACATTTAAATAGTGCCTACAATATACCAGGCACAAATTATCTCATTTGATTTTCACAACAACCCTAGGAGATAAGTGCTATTACTACAGATGGGGAAACTGAGGCAAACATAGGATTTTAAAAAGATTATTTGCCCAGAATCACATCACCAGTGAGTGTCTGAGAACAAATTTGGACTCAGGTCTTCCGGACTCTAGACCAGAGCCTCTAGCCATTGCACCACCTAGCTGCCCTCTAAAATCTCTCAGAATTTCAAACACTCATTAATAAGAACATTAGAGACACCATTTCTTGCTTTGAGAACAATGACTGACATAGCAAAAAATCCTGGCTCTCTTTACATAACCAGAAACTTGCTCTGGACTTTTCCTTTGTGCTGGACTCATAGGACTGTAGATATAGTTGGGATGGACCCTGGAAGTCATAAAATCCAATACAGTTATCTTTCTTAAAAATTATTTTTTCCAATTATGTATAAAATTAAATTTTAACATTAAAAAAAAGAATTTGAATTCCAAATTCTCTCCCTCCATCCATGCCCTTCCTCCTTTTTGAGGAGGTAAGAAATTTAATATAGGTTTTACATATGCAGTCAAGCAAAACATATTTCTGTATTAGTCATACTGAGAAAGAAAACCCAGACCAAAAAATAAAACAAGAAAAATAAAGTAAAACAAAAAGTAGACTTTGATCTGCATTCAGATTCCATTGGTTCTTTCTCTGGAAGTGGATAATATTTTTCATCAGAAGTCCTTTAGGATTGTCTTGTATCATTATATTGCTGAGAATAGCTAAGTCACTCATTGTTGATCATTGTATAATATTGCTGTTATTGTGGACAACGTTCTTTTGTTTATTCTCACTTCACTTTGTATCAGTTCATGGAAGTCCAGGTTTTTCTGAAAGCAATCTGTGCCTTATTTCTGAAAGCACAGTAGTATTCCATCACAATCATATACCATAAGTTGTTCAGTCATTCCCTAATTGATAGACATCCCCTCAATTTCCTATTCTTTGCCACCACAATTTCCTATTCTTTGCCACCACATTTTGCTAGAAATATTTTTGTGTGGATAGGTCTTTTTAATTTTCCTTTAATTTCTTTGGAGTACAGACCTAGTAGTGATATTACTAAGTCACTGGGTACGTACGGTTTTATAGCCCTTTGACCATAGTTATAAATTGTTCTCTACAATGGTTGAATCAGTTCACAACTTCACTAACAGTGCATTAGTATTCCAATTTTCCCACATCCTCTCCAGTATTCATTATTTTCCTTTTCTGTCATATTAGCCAATCTGAGAGGTTTGTGGTGCGACCTCAGAGTTGTTTAATTTGCATTTCTCTAATCAATAGCGAAAGAAAATGTTTTCTTTTTCCCATGACTATAGACAGTTTCAATTTCTTCATCTGAAAACTGCCTGTTCATATTTAATTATTTATCAATTGGGGAATGACTTGTGTTCTAATAAATTTGACTCAGTTCTCTATGTATTTGAGAAATGAGATCTTCATCAGAAGAACGTGGTTTAAAAAAAAAATTTCCCCCAAGTGTTCTGCTTTCCTTTTCATCTTGGCTTCTTTGGTTTTGTTTGTGCAAAATCTTTTTTAATTTGATGTAATTTGAATGCTATACCATTTGGTGCATATGTTTAGCATTTATATTACTTCGTTGTCTACGGTATATTTTAGCAAAATGTAGTTTCCCTGCTTATCTCCTTTACTTGGATATATATTTGCTTTTGCTTTGTTTGAGATCATGATTGCTACCCCTACTTTTTTTTTTTTTACTTCAGCTGAAGCATAATAGATTCTGCTCCAGCCCCTTTCCTTTACTCTGTATGCTGCTCTGCTTCAAGTATATTGCTTGTAAATGACATGCTGTGGAATTTTAGTTTTTAATCCACTCTGCTATCCATTTCTGTTTTATGGACAAGTTCATCCCATTCCCATTCACAGTTATGATTACTAACTTGAATTTGTCTCCATCATACTTTTCTCCGTTTATCTTCTCTCTCCTTTCACCCTCTCAGTCTTCAAAAGTAATTTTCTTCTGACTACTACCTCTTCCAATCCCTCTCTCTTCTATCAGCACTTTCTCTTCTCTTATTGTCCTCCCTTCCTACTTCCCTATAGGGTAAGATAGATTTCTATAACCAAGTGAGTATTTTTCCCCTTTTGAACCAATTCTAATGACAGTAAGGTTCAAGAATTGTCCCTCCTACTCCCAGTCTCATCTTTCCCTCCACCGTAAAAGCCCTTTCATGCCTCTTTTACCTCATTCTACCTGTCCTTTTCCCCTTCTCCCAGGTATCCCTCTTTCTCACCCCTTAATTTTATTTTTTTAAATATCATTTCATCATAGCCAACTCATACCCATGCCATTTGTCTGTGTATATTCCTTTTATATGCTCTAATAATAATAAAGTTCTTAGGAGTTTCAGGTATCATCTTTTCATATAGGAATGTAAAGAGTTTAATCTTATTGAATCCCTTAATGAAGAAGCTGCTAGATTTTATATTATCCTGATTGTGGCTCCAAAATATTTGAATTATTTCCTTCTGGTTGCTTGCAATATTTTCTTCTTGACCTGGGAGTTCTGGAATTTGGCTATAGTTTTCTCAGGGGTTTTCATTTTTGGGATCTCTTTCAGGAGGTGATTGGTGAATTCTTTCCATTTTATTTTACCCTCTAGTTCTAGAATATCATGATAATTTTTCCTTGATAATTTCTTGAAATATGATATTTAGGTTCTTTTTTAAAAAATCATCGGGGTGGCTAGGTGGCGCAGTGAGTAGAGCGTCGGCCCTGGTGTCAGAAGGACCTGAGTTCAGATCCAGCCTCAGACATTTAAGTCACACAAACAAAAACCTAGCCCTGTGACCTTGGACAAGTTACTTAACCCCAATTGCCCTCCAAAAAGAAAAAAAAAATCATCAATTTCAGGTAGTCCAATTATTCTCAAATTATCTCTCTTCAATCTGTTTTCCAGGTCAATTGTTTTTCCAGTGATGTATTTCATATTTCTTTTATTTTTTCATTCTTTTAGTTTTGTTTTATTGTTTTAGGATATCTCAAGATTTGCTTCCATATGCCCAATTTTAATTTTTTAAAGAATTATCTTCTTCATTGAACTTTTGTACCTCCTTTTCAATTTGGCCAATTCAACTTTTTAAGGAATTATTTTCTTTAGTGAATTTTTGTGCCTCTTTCCTTTTGGTTGATTCTGTTTTTTAAGGTTTTATTTTCTTTAGTAATTTTTGTGCCTCTTTTACCAAGTTGTTCACTCTGTTCTTATGATTTTCTTGCATCATTTATTTCCCCATTTTTCCTTCTACCTCTTCTATTTGATTCTTAAAATATTTTTTTGAGCTCTTCCAAGAATTCTTTTTGGACCAAGGCCAATTCACATTTTTCTTTAAGGCTTTATATGCAGCTTTTTAACATTGTTGTCTTCTTCTGAACTTTTGTTTTGATCTTCCCTGTCACAATAGTAACTTACTATGGTCAGGTTCTTTGTTTGTTGTTTGTTTATTTTTCCAACTTATTTCTTGATTTTTTACTTTATATTAAAATTGGGCTCTGCTCCTGGGATGTAGGAGGCACTGTCCCAAGTTCCAGGTTTTTTTGTGCTGCTGTTTTCAGAGTTAGTTTTGGGGTTCTATAAGTTTTTTAGTTCTTCCAAGCTGATATGATGTAAGGAGAGGTGTAATCACCACTTTCCTGGCCTATGCCCTGATCTGTGAGAGACCACAAGCATTCTTTTCCACCCTGGAACTATGACCAGGGTCTCTGCTCTTGCTAGTGTTACTCCTTACCCTGGCACCATGACCTGGAACTATGTATGGACAATCCAAGAGAGTCTTGTACCTAGTGGTAGCAAAGGATCCCTGGTAATATTCTTCTGACCAGTTGTCTGATTTCTTTACTGTCTATGAGCTAAGAACTCAGGAAGTAGAAACCTCAGATTTAATCACCCCCAAGGACTGTTGTTGCCTTGCTGGGGCAGATCCTGCTTTGACTCAGCCTTTGCTGGACTGTGCTTCACTCTCACCTCAGTGAGGTGGACCTTTTCTGTTGACCTTCTCCAGGGGTGGGGAACCTGTGGTCTCAAGGCTACATTGGTCTTCTAGGTCCTTGGGTGAAGCTTTTTGACTGAGTCCAAGGTTTACAGACCAAATTCTTTTATTAAGGGGATTTGTTCTGTGAAGTTTGGATTCAATCAAAAGGCTGCACTTGAGGACCTAGAGGGTCACATGTGGCCTCAAGGCTGCAGATTCCCCATCCTTTTGTTAGTCCACCACTTCAGAATTGATTCTGAGGCATTATTTTATTATTATTTATATTTTAATTCATTTATTTACTTTTAGTTAAAAACATTCAGCTTCACAATCCTTTGAGTTCCAAATTTTCTCCTTCTCCCTCGTCTTCTCCCTTCCCCGCCCCCCCCCCTCCCCCCCGTGGCGGCATGCAATATGATACAGGTTCTACAAATACCTTCAAATTAAACATTAGTCAAATTGTAAAGAAGAATTATAACCAATGGAGAATAATGAGAAAGAAGGAATGAAACAAAACACAAAAGAGAGAGAGCAAGTAGTTTGCTTCAATTTGCATTCAGACACTGTAGTTCTTTCTCTGGATGTGGCTATCCTTTTCCATCATGAGTCTTTTGGAGTTCTCTTATCACCTTGCATTGCCCAGTCTATCAAAGTTAGTCATCACTGATATGATGTGTCTGTGTCTGTAATTGTGTACAAAGTTCTCCTGGTTCTGCTCTCCTTTGAGGTATTATTTTAACATTATTTGGAGGGAAATTTCAGAGATCTCAGGTGAGTCTCTGCCTTTACTCCACTGTCTTGGCTCTGCTCCACCTGTGTAAAATAAGTTCTCTTATTTTCAAGATGAAGAAACTCAAAAGTTAAGTGACTTCCCTAGAGTCAAGCTGGTAGTAAGTGACAAGGTCAGATTTTGAACCTGGGTCCTCTAATTCCAAATCCACCATTCTTTCCATTGAGCCATATAGTCTCCTTTGTGAAGCACCCTTCATATGTTTGCACAAAAGGCTACCCTTTGACTATTTTGCCCTTGTCTGGGAGAGTTGTGTTAGTGGCAGAGTAGGAAAAAAATGCCTTCTAAGAACCAGTGTTGAAATGAAAATATGAACTGTGTCATGGTTGAAAACTTGGCATTTGATATGATTATAACCCATACATTTTGTATCTTTCTACTTTTAGACTGTGGGAGGCAAACTTCTTTGACCTACGAAGTTGATCTGTGAACTATGTCAAAAAATTCCAAACCCCACAGTTGAGGACCCTGCATTCCATTAGCATAATTTGCCACCCAGGGTGTAAATGTATACTCTGTACAATGGCATTCTGTACAGATAGCATTTTACAGTGTGTTAAGGGAAGAGTGTTTATATTTGACACAGTGCAATATATTATAAGTTTGCTTGTAATAACAGCTTTTTCTTTCTCCTCCTCCTCCTCCTCCTCCTCCTCTTCTTTTTCATTTACTGGATGCGATAGCTTCTAATAAAAAAATAAAAATGCAGCCTTGAAGGCCAATGCTGCACTTCTGGCTCCAACTACATTGTTTGCCAGGTTGTAGGAGAGAAAAAAGCAGGAATATTTCCCCCCAGACTCCCCTTATACACTTTTCCTACCCTCTACCTCTGGACAATTTTTTGTTAAATTAAAATGGAAGAGACAAACTCCTCATCTTGTCAGTCCTTAATCTTGGTGTTACTGATAACCAGCTCATAAAGTTGAAACAACCAAAATGGAGTATTAGAGAAAATTAATTTCTCTATGAGGCCTGGTTCTGTGTGTGTGTGTGTGTGTGTGTGTGTGTGTGTGTGTGTGTGTAGCTGGGGTGTTTGCAAGACTTGCTTCACTGTTACCAGAGCCTTGTAAGATTTCCTCAGGATTCTAGCGATGATGCTGTTCCCCCCTTTCTAATTCCTGAAATTAAAATGTGTTGGAATGCTCAGGCTGCCTTTCACTCCCTCCTCAATGGACCCTTTAGTCTTTCACACCAAGGTGTCCTTCTTCAGGGTGCCAGGTCAGGCTACCAAAACAGCTTCTAGGAGGGGATTAGGACCAATTAACATCTTTGTACACAAAAGCCACTGGCAGCTGAACAGGCGGCCTGGTGGCTGCTCCGGAGCTGCATTTTAAATAGGGGCCTTCTGTACTTGAGCTAAAGTGGGAAGAGGCGGAGAAAGTTTTTATTTATAATTGAAAATGCTGCTTCTGGATAAAGTCTAATGAAAGGCCGAGTGGTGTTCAAAAGTATCTCACAAATGCCATGTGAATATTGGCCTATATTGTATGGTTCCATCGAGGATGCTGTAACAATATCGCCTGGCCCTCAGCACATATTGAGATGAAGTGAGGTTTCTTCGGGTGGCAAACAATTCTGTCCACACATGGTGCTTGGTCTGGGTTTAAAAAAAAATCCTGTTGTCAGGCATCAAGGTACAAAAGGGAGCCACTGCCTCTGATATGTGGCCTTCAATATTGTTGTCCATTCAAATGAATGCTGACATAGGGCTATACCTGTTTCCCCAAGATCCTTGTCTAGAGCAAAATAAACCAGAGAAAGGATGGGGTTGTGTGCCGGTGCTGCCCAAATTGTGTTTTTGTTCAACAAGCTTTCAGTCTTCAGACAGACTGGAGTAATGTTGGTTTGTATTCCAAATCCAATTATAAAACTGTTCGATTCTTTTTTAGACTCTGGTCATCTGGGTGCAGCTTTGGGTACTCAGAAATATTGAACATAGAATCAGAAAATTGGAAATAAGTGGAAACGTTTAAGGAGAAGTCAGAGAAAGGGAGAGAAAGGAGGGAAGGAGAAGGAGAAAGAGAGGGAGAGAAGAGAAGGTGGGAAGAGAGAGAGAGAGAGGGAGAGAAGAGAAGGTGGGAAAAGAGAGAGAGAGAGAGAGAGAGAGAGAGAGAGAGAGAGAGAGAGAGAGATTGGATTTTGACAACTTCAGAACATCAGAAAAGAATATAAGTAGTTTTCCAGCCTGGATTCTAGCCTCTTAGAGAAGAGATTGTTAAAGATGTGCTAGATTCATTTCATCACTAGCATGAGAGATGTCTCAGATATAAACTGGGGCTGCTTTCTAGTCTGACAGAGCAGAAATATTTTCATGAGGTGGCCTTTATGGATTGCTGGACTGCAAAGTTCATCTTTCTTTTCAAAAATGATGATGGAAAAGACAAAACTGCCTCCAGAATCCCTCCCCCCAACCTCCCAAGTTGAAATGGGCACAGCGAGGATAAAGGCCTGTCAACTGGCAAAGAAGACCTTGGATTAAGACAGAGGATGTTCAAAGAATGAAAATAACCCCTCGTTTACCTAAATGAGGGCGGAAAGCCAAGGAAAAGATGGGGTCAACTACTTCTCCCCGGATTATATATTTTTGTTTCATGGAAGAAAGAACCAAGGAAGAAAAATAGTGTGTATTTCTCTTTCACCAGCATGAAAGGAAAATGTTTTTAAAAAGTCAGCCTCCTGGCCCCTAATCTAAATTATGGTCATTTTCAATACCATGGGTTTTTCTACATAACTCTAGATTCCTCTCAGGGCGATATTTTGTAGCAAATGTTAATACAGTCTCGGCGTGGGGCTGCCCCCCCTTGGTTTGCCGTTCCAGATACTGTATTGTCGTCCTTCCGATGCGTTGATTCCGCCTAATGTTAAATGGTAATTGGCAGTAGTATAGGTGGGGATAGCAACATTGTTATATTTTGTTCATTTTTCACACTCGAGCAGTTATCCCTTTCTCTTGCTGGCTGTATGCTTATTAGTGTATGAAATGCAGGTGTGTGGGAAATGGGAGGCAGACATTGACAGGTTATTTTGTTGGCCACTGCCTAATTAGTAGCATAGTGGATGCACCCCGCCAGGCTTTAGTGTGCTGCAGCAGAGCTGGTCTGTTCTAATTTCCTCACGGCTTTGATATTCGCCAAGAGATTGACATTTTGCACAAAAAGCGAAGGCAGGATGGAGGCCTGCTGAAACAATGAGTCTTCTTGCTTGTAGACACCACAGATGTGAGAGAAAGCTGGCTAAAAACAATTGGCTGACACTGTCTAATTGTCTCCGATGTCAGCGTCATTAATGTTTTCCCATGTAAAACGGAGAAGGCCAAGGTTGTATCCTCCCTTTATTGGGAGTCACATGATTATGTAACTTACGGGGAGATTCAGATTAAGTGTTAATTGTATTTGTGCAATAAAGAAACTGAAGCTACCTTGAGTTTAATGAATATGGGCTTAATTAATTGGGATAGCTTTTATCTTTATTACCTATTGAATAATCCCAATCAGAATTAATAACATTCTTCCATGATTAAAATCACAGCCCATTTTATAGTAATATATATGTATATTTCTATGCAAGTAACAGCATGGTGGAAGGGGCTGAGGTTTTTTTTTTGGTGGGGGGGTGGGAGGAATTCTTACATTCTAACATAATTCTATTCAATAAACAACAATTACAGTGAACAATTTAGGCTGTGATATATCAGGGCCCTCCTTATTAGACAACTGACCAGCGTCCCAAAGTATTACATGACAAGAACAAAATTATAAGACAATATGAAAACCCAACCCTATTTTTATCTGCACAAGAGTTTTAAATATCTTTTTTTCCCTTGAGGAGGGGGGAACTGGAAGATGAAGCTGTAGAGAAAATCTGATTTGAAAAATAAACCTGTTTTGAGTTTGAGTCCTGCTGTGCTGGAGAAACATCAACACAAGCTTGAGGATGTTTCTTGTCATTTGAATAATTGGATATTGCTACAAAGTGTTCACCATTATGAAATACTGTCAGTGATGCTGGACTCCATCTTGTCTTGTGACATCATTCTATTTCTCAGGGAAAGCATATTGATGAAGATCTCTTCTTCTAGCTTCATTCATTCCATCTGTATCAAATGGCACTTCTGTACATCCCCAGGGCAAGGAGGATCCACTCCTTGATCCGCATTGTTAAATAAGATTATATTGGTAAAGCACTTAATACCCTGTCTGATGCATAGGCACTATATAAATGCATATTTTCCCCTTTTCCCTGATTATTTCTAGAAAGTTCAAATATTGCAAAGATCATTTCCCTTCTTCTTTGACTCAGGATTAAAACATTCAACATGATGGCTCAAAATAGCACTTTAGAGAAAAGTGTCCATTTGGAAATCCACTCTTTCCCCTGAGTCACATTTTTGTGGTAGAGATTACTGAAGTGGTTTTGTGACTTATGTCCCTCAGCTGCAATTAAACTATCATCTCAAAGGAGTCAACAGTAGGCATTGGTGTGTTGGAGTTTGTGGTAGTGTATGTACTAGGTTTTTTACTTCCTTTATTCTTTTTTTTTAATCAAATGCTTTATTAGCTTCTAGTTTACATCATTCATTTCCACAAGATTTGGAATTACAAATTTTCTCCCCATTTTTTCCCCTACCCACCACCCCAAAATAGTGATCCCACTGGATATCCACTCCTCCAATTTACTGTCTCCCATATCTTCTCCCGTATCCCCTGCAACTTTCCAGTAGGGTACAGTGGATCTCTATGCCTACATGCCTATATATCTTATTTCCCACTTACATGTAAAATAAAATTAATAATAATAATAATAATATATATTTTAAACATTTGATTTTAAAACTTTGAATTCCAGGTTCATTCCCTTCCTCCCTTGTCACCCACCCTTACTGGGAAGATAAGCAATTCAGTATAGGTTGTACATGTGTAGCTATGCAAAACGTTTTCATAGTAGATATATTGTAAAAAAAGATATATATTTCCCTCCCTCCTATCCCACCTCCCACTTGTTTTGTTCTCTACTTTGATCCTGTCCCTTTTCAAAAGTGGGTGCTTCCAACTTCCCTGCCCCACAGTCTGCCCTCCCTTGCATCATCCACCATCACATCCCCTTCCCCTCTACTCTCCTGTAGGGTGAGATACCCTATTTAGTGTGTATGTCATTCTCTCCCTAAGCCAAATTCAATGAGAATAAGGTTGACCCATTCCCTTTTGCCTTCCTGTTCTTCCCTTCCATTGTAACCATTTTCCCTTTCCTCTTCTATATGAGATAGTTTACCCCATTTTGCCTCTCCCCATCTCCTCTCATTATTCCTCTCTCACCTCTTAATTTCACCTTTTAAGTATCATCCCTTACTATTAAATTGGTCCTGTGCCCTCTATGTATACCTGTACACATATATGCATCCATTCACATATGTATTCATATGCCCATATACCCTCCTATATAGACATATGTATGTATGTATATATGTATGCATATGTGTGTATATATGTATGTATACATTCATTTCTATTCCCTTCAGCTGTTCTCATACTGAGAAAAGTTTCATCAGTTACAATTATCATTTTTCTTTTTCTTTTTTGCTTTTTGGAGGGCAATTGGGGTTAAGTAACTTGCCCAAGGTCACACAGCTAGTGTGTGTGTGTGTGTGTGTGTGTGTGTGTGTGCTAAATGTTTGGGGGTGGATCTAAACTTGGGTCCTTCTGACTTCAGGGCCGGCACTCTACTCACTTCACCACCTAGCTACCCCTAATTATCGTTTTTTCCATGTAGGAAAATAAATAGTTCAACTTTGATAAGCTCCTTATGATTTCTTTCCCTGTTTACCTTCTCATGCTTCTCTTGCTTCTTGTATCTGAATGTCAAATTTTCTATTCAACTCTGGTTTTTTCCTCAAGAATGCTTGAAAGTCCTCTATTCCACTGAATGATCATATTTTCCCCTGAAACATGATACTCAGTTTTGCTGGGTAGGTGATTCTTGGTTTTAATCCCAGCTCCTTTGACCTCCAGAATATCATATTCCAAGCCCTTAGATTCCTCAGTGTAGAAGCTGCTAAATCCTGTGTTATCCTGATTGTGTTTCCACAATATTCAAATTGTTTCTTCCTGGCTGCTTGTAATATTTTCTCCTTGATCTGGGAATTCCAGAATCTGGCTATCATATTCCTAGGAGTTTTATTTTTGGGATCTTTTTCAGGAGGTGATTGGTAGATTCTTTTAACCTCTCTTTTGCCCTCTGGTTCTAAAACATCAGGGCATTTTTCCTTGAGAATTTCTTGAAGGATGATTTCTAGGTTCTTTCTTTGATCATGGCTTTCAGGTAGTCCAATAATTTTTAAATTATCTTTCCTGGATCTGTTTTCCAGGTCAGTGGTTTTTCCCATGAGATATTTCACATTGCCTTCTATTCTTTCATTTGTTTGTATCTGTTTAATAGCATCTTGATTTCTCATAAAGTCACTAGCTTCCATTTGCTCCAATCTAATTCTGAAGGAATGATTCTCCTCAGTGAGCTTTTGAGATTCTTTTTTCATCTGACACATTCAGCTTTTTTTTTTTTTTTGTGATTTTTGGAGGGCAGTTGGGGTTAAGTAACTTGCCCAAGGTCACTCGGCTAGGTTTTTTCGTTTGGGTGTGCGTTAAGTGTCTGAGGCCGGATCCGAACTCAGGTCCTTCTGACTCCAAGGCCGACACTCTACTCACTGCGCCACCTAGCCGCCCCCACATTCAGCTTTTTAAGGCATTCTTTTCCTCATTGCCTTTTTGAGTCTCTCTTGACATTTGAGTTAGTCTATTTTTTAAGGTGTTATTTTTTTCAGTCAGGTTGTTGACTCTCATTTCATAATTTTCTTCATCATTCTAATTTCTCTTCCCAATTTTTCTTCCATTTCTCTTATTTGGTTTTCTTATTTGGTTTCTTAAGTTCCTCTATGGCCTGTAACCAGCTTGTATTTTTCTTGGAAGCTTCTGGTGCAGGTGTTCTGACTTTGCTGTCTTCCTCCTGTTCCATGCTCTGATCCTTTTTGTTCCCCAAAAAGGAGTCCAAATGTGGATTAATGTGCTTCCCTTGTTTGCTCATGTTGCCATTCAATTACTTGACTTCTGAGCTTTTTGCATAGTAGAACTCTGCTACCAGACAGGGGAGCTTCTTACCAAATGCTGTGGTTTTCTCAGCTGCCAAAGGTATTAGTTGGCTGCCCTCTCTGAAGCCTCCACATGGTCTGGCAAGCTGGTTGCACACCCCAGGACCTCCACCCTAGACTGCAATCCAGATCCAAGCAGGTTAAAGCAAGAGTGATTACCCCCTCAGACTGTTTGCTTGGTACCTCTATAATCTGCAGGCCAGGAGCTGAAGCAGCCACATGGCTGCAGCTGCAGGGCCACTGCTCCTCAGTTCCTCACCTGCTTCTCACCTTGGGGGCAAGGGCTGACCACACTCTCAACTACTGGATCCCAAAGTCCTCACTGCAGTCACCTCTCACTTTGTCCTTAGCTTCTATGTGTTGATAATTCTGGAAACCTCCATAGCTGCTGGTGATCTGAAGTCCCTCCAGCTGGCAGCTGGTCATGCCTGCCCTGAGGCTAAAACATCTTCCTCTAGTGGGGCTTGGGTTGGCTCCCAGAGCACTGTGCTGGCAGCTTCCTGCTGGGCTGTCCTCAGTGGGAGGTTAGCTCCTCTGTGTCATTTTGTGGGTTCTGTAGCTCCAAAGTTTCTTCAGAGTCACCTTTTACATGAATTGGAGGAGGTGGCAGCCGGAGCCATGAGAAAGTCCTCTTCCTACTCCGCCATCTTGCCTCCACCCCTCCATAGATATATCTTAACCTACTTCCTCTACTCTTTAACCTATTGGACAGTGCTGAGTGCAGTGTTTAATAAACAGAATTGAAAGATTGTTGGTTGATGATAATACATAGGAGACAGGTTATTATAATACCACCCGCTATAATATATTTTGTTTTGGACCATGTTTGAAGTGGGAAAAGGAGAAACAGAGAGGAAGTTATTACTGGAAGGACCAAAGAGACTCTTTTTTACTTCTAAAATGATTCGTGTCATAGAATTATGTCATGACCAAGCCATTCCATCTCCCATCTCCAAAGTTTTTGCATGGAATGTTCCATATTCCTAGAATATTTTCCTTCTCAACCTCTGAATATTAGAATCTCTGGCTTCCTTTAAGACTTAACTCAAGTATTACCTCATCCAGGCAACATGTCCTCCAAGTTGCTATTACTTTCCCCTTCAAGATTACCTTCCATCAACTATACCCAAAGGGCTATAAAAGTGTACATACCCTTTGATCCAGCAATACTACTTTTAGGGCTGTATCCCAAAGAGATCGTAGAAATGGGAGAAAGACCCACATGAACAACAGTGTTTATAGCCACTCTTTTTTGGTGGCAAAGAATTGGAAGTTGAGGGGATGCTCATCAATTGGAGAATGGCTGAACAAGTTGTGGTGTGTGAATGTAATAGAATACTATTGTGCTTTAAGAAATGATGAGTGAGCAGACTTCATAAAAAAAACCTGGAAACACTTATATGGACTGATGCTGAGTGAAATGATCAGAAACAAGAAAACATTGTATACAGTTACATTCACATTGTGCAATTACTAACTTTGATAGACTTAATTCTTCTCAGCAATGCAAGGTTCTAAGACAACTCCAAAAGGCTCACGATGGAAAATGCTCCCACATGCAGAGAAAGAATTACAGGGTTTGAATGCAGGTTGAAGGATGCTATTTGCTCTCTCTCTTTTTTGTGTTGTTTGGGTTTGTTTCTTCTTTCTTGTGGTTTAATCCATTGGTTATAAATTTTCTTTGCAATATGACTAATAAGAAAATATGTTTAATGTAAATGAATATGTAGAGCCTATATCAGATTACACACCATCATAGGGAGAGGGGAGGGGAAGGAGGGGGAGAAAATTTAAAGCTCAAAAGTTTGTGAAACTGAATATTGAAAACTAAAAGTAAATTTTAAAAAGATTACCTTTCATCTCTTCTTTATTCACCTTGTATATTTTTGATTCATAAATGTTGTCTCCTAGGGGCAGCTAGGTGGCACAGTGAGTAGAGCGCTGGCCCTGGAGTCAGAAAGACCTGAGTTCGAGGCCTCAGACACTTAACACACACAAACAAACAAACAAAAAAACCTAGCCGTGTGACCTTGGGCAAGTTACTTAACCCCAATTGCCCTCCAAAAAGCAAAATAAACAAACAAACAAATAAATAAATGTTGTCTCCTCTCCTCATATGTAAGCACCTTGAAGGCAAGGGACTGTATTTGCTTTTTCTTTGTATCGTTGTATTTTTCATTGTATCTCAGTGCAGTGCTTGACATATAACAAGCATTTAAAAATGCTTTTTGATTGATTTTAAAATGTAGATTTGAGACAGAGTTAATGGGAGAGAGAGCTAGACAGAAGCAATGAGAAAGACAAAGAGGGGGAGAGAAATGGAGGTAGAGGAAGAAAGAGATAGACACTTAGGCACACATATACATACAAGCAGATTCATTATTTCAAATTTATTATTGGGAGACCCAGAGAGAGACAGCTTAATGTGTAGTAAGAGAGTCCTGGACTTAGATGATTAAGATCGCTTTAAGTTCTAATATTCTGTGTTCTAAAATGCAGGTTGGAGAGATTAATGTTTATTTTCCTATTCTCACATGGTAGTAGTTTAATTTAGAAAAGTTACTAGCAATAAGGTCTGGGCAAAGCACTGTAGCCATGACCAGCAGCAGATTGCGATATATTGGATAAAAACCCCAGACACTGAGCCAAGAGATCTGAGATCAAGTTCTTACACTGACACATATTAACTACGGGATATCAGTTAAAGCATTTGACCTCTCTCGTTCTCAGTTTCCTCTAATATAAAATGAGGAGGTAGGAACAGATAAGAATCATCCTGGTGCAGTAGAAAGTATACTGGATTTGGAATCAAAGAACCTGAGTTCAAATCCTGACCTCGGCTACTTACTACACTGGGAAATATGGGCAAATCATTTAAACTCTTTGGTCCTTAGTTACACAAATTATTTGTAAAATGAAGGGTTGTGACTTTTGAAGTAACACACATAAACCTCATCCCATGACAAATGATCACTGAAGTCCTCCTTAACTGTAATAAAGCCATTGAAGATCCCCTGTAGTTCTAAATCTGTAATGTGACATGTCAGCTGCTAGGTGGCGCAGAGGATAGAATGCCAGGCCTGGCTTTTCCTGAATTCAAATGTGACTTCAGATACTTCATAGCTGTGTGATCCTGGGCAAGTCACTTAACCCGGTTTGCCTCAGTTTCCTCATCTGTAAAATGAGCTGGAGAAGGAAGTGGCAAGTCACTCTAATATCTCTGCCAAGAAAACCCCAAATGGGGTCATGAAGAGTTGGAAACAACTGAAAACATATGGTGTAATAGATAGAATAATGATTTCCAAAGTCCCCTCCAACTCTAAATCCTAAGATCCTAAGTATCTTAGTACAAATTAAGCCAAGAGATCCCCTTGTACCCTCGAAGATACCCAACCATGATAAGTGCTGGGTCCCCAGATTTTGAAGTACTCAGAGACACCATCACTCTGTCTCTTTTCCTGTTTCTCCTATTCTTGTACTCCTTGTATTCTATTGTATTACTGTCAGAATGAGAAAGTGAAAACATGGTCAGAGATATTTTTTCTGTTACTAAGAATGATATCAACATCTATGGAATTGTTTCCCTTCCAATTCTTTTTGTTGAAACTTCTCTTCTGCCAACCCACTCCAGCCCCTTTCCCCAAAGCAATATTCACCAAAGGCACAATAACTATTCTAAAGATGAGCCTTGAACAAGTCCAGACTTCTCTTAGAAATGGAAGTTTCTTGCCTCAGTTTGTCCAACTATGCTTGATATTGAAGCCCATTAGAATCTTCTACCACATAGCCATGAAACATGAGTGACCTTGCATCTTGACTTAAAATCCATTAAATGTTAGGAACCAGCTGGCCTTAGAGATTTAATTCTATGCTCTTTGTTCTTTACTGACAATGCAAGTATTTTCAAAGGAGACAAGATTTCATAGTGTCCTTGGCTTCTGTTACTGAAACACTCTTTTGGGTGGGTGGAGAGAGAGGAGTTATATTTTGTTCCTATTGTTCATCCACCTCCTTTAGTTGCCTTCCAAGTCATAAATGGGACTTGGTAATGGTATGTAAAAACAATTCCAACAGTTACAAGCTCTGTAGCTTGCAAATTCCTTTGTTTTTCATTTCTTTTGACGAATTAATGAAAAAAACCCATTTATTATACACTTAGCATGTGCATAGGACTAGCCTAATCACTGGGAATCCAAATTTAAAAAGCAGAAACTGTTCCTGCTTTCAAGGAGCTCATATTCTAAAGGACTAATATTTATATTCTAAAGACAGCACATCTGAGGCTTCAGCTGTAAGTTAGACAAGATTCCTTGGCCTATTGGGGTACACTGGCAAGGCAGATGGTAAGGTATCTTTGATTTTTTTCTGATGTCATTTTTACTGACAAAATCATATCCATTTCTGAGGCTGAACCATTTGATAGTGCCAAAGACATCAGTGGCAAGAATGTGTATTTCTTTGCCTTTAATAGCTATTGTTGTGGAGAAGGCAGGGGCTACAAACATCTATAGGAGATATTCCAGGTTCTATCTCCACAGAGGGTGCTCTAGGGGATGATCACTGCAAAGGTATGGACTAGAAGGAGGACATTGCCATTCTCCCAGGGTTCTTGGAATTTAACCTTCTTGGTGGTAGCACTTGGTCATTGGTTGGTATTGCTGGTAGCAAGGAAGGTATTCCTCTTTCTCACAGTGACCATTCCTCTCAGTGATAGCTATGGTTCCTAGGCTGCAAACAGAGTCATTGGTCTGTCTTTGGGAGGCTGGTATTTCCAAGTTTCTTGGGTTCAAGGACCTAAGTGGTTTCCTCTGGGGCCTGAGAGGAGGTTTTCTAGTTTGACTCACATGGCACATGCTAATTCCTGTTCCTCTCCCAGGGTGCCTTGTTGCTCATCTTTGTGAAGATGTATGAGGTAGGCCATATAAATATTATTAGACCATTTTACATGATTCAAGGTTCAAAGCAGTAAGGGGACTTGTACAAGTTCCTACAGCTAGAGAGTGGTAGAAGCCAGGATCCAAGTCAAAATTGTCTGGTTTTAGAATCAGAGTTTCCTTCCTTATGCCATGGGACTACTACAGAGATACATTAGATAAGAAGGTATAAAGCCTTTCAGTTGTAATAATAACAGGCTTAGCTGGGCCTAATGTGATTGTTGAAACAAGAGTCTGAAACAAATTCAACAAACATTTATCATGTGTTTACTGTGTAGAATGTTGTTCTAAGTTTGGGGGACAGCTCGGAGAGAAAAATAATCTTGTCATTTAATAGAAGACCTAAATCACTGTAGTACAAAACAGATCTATTAAGTCCACAAGGCTGTTTGTTATGATGGGCTGAATCTGATAAGATGATATTAGAGGTAAATGGAAAGTCCTATTCTTGGGTCAGCAATCAAAGTGATCTTCCCAAAGCTCAGGTAGGACCATGTCACACCCCAGCTATTCAATAAATTCAAGTGGCTCCTTTTTACTTCTAGAATCAAATATGAAATTCTCTGTTTGGCTTTTAAAGCCTTTTCAACTTGGTCCAGGGATGGGCAATCCTCTGAATCTAGATTCCATCAAAGGGACACACTTGAGGCCCTAGAGGGCCACATGTGGCCTCAAGGGTACAGGCCCCCCATCCCTGTACTTTGTCCCTTCCTATTTTCCAACATTCTTACATCTTACTCTCTTCCACAGCATTTGATCTAGTGAAAACAGCCTCCTTGTTATTCCTTGCATAATACACTCCCTCTCCCAACACTATGCATTTTCCCTGGCTGTCCTCCAAACATGGAATTCCTTCCTTCTTCACATCTGCCTCCTGGATTCCCTGGTTTTCTTCTCTTTTCTTCCCAGCTAGAATCCCACCTTCTGCCAGAAGCCTTTCCCAGTCCTCTTTAGTCTTATACCTTCCCTCTGAAACGATCTCCAATTTAGCCTGTATGTATTTTGTTTCTACACAGTTGCTTACATGTTATCTCTCCTATTAGATTGTGAACTTCTTGAGGGCAGGGGCTGTTTTTACTTTGCTTTGTGTTCTTAGTGCTTAGCACTTTGTCTTTCACGTAATAGGTGTTTAATAAATGCTCATTGATTTGATGAGAGGGTAGTGTTTAATTTAAGGCAATGACTCTCTGTTGGCGACTTTCAGGAATGATAGCCTCATAGGGGAGGATGATTTTTGGTGAGGATACCTTGGTGGACCCTTTATACCACAGCAGTAAGGCATATTCTGCCTACTCGTGATGCCACTCATTGGGGGAGGAAATAAACATTTGCATAGTGCCTACTATGTGTCAGGCACTGTGCGGAGCACTTTACAAGTATCTCATCTGATCCTCACAACAATCCTTCAGGAGAGGTACTATTATCTCCATTTGACTTGTTAAGGAAATAGAGATTAAGTGACTTGCTCAGAGTCACACAGCTGGGACATGTTCGAGGCTGTATTAGAACTCGGGTCTTCCTGACTCTAGGTCCAGCGTTTTACCCACCATATTACCCAGTTGCCTCAAATGGAGGCAGAGGTAGAGGAGTTCTATTTGTTTTCTCAAATCATTAGGGGAATTATTTGGTAACATTCAGGTTGTAATTTAAGTGGCATCCAACAGACTGAAAGAGTTAGTCTATCTCAGTGATTGCCTTTGATTACGATGTCCTTAGTTATTATCACAGGCTAACTTCTTGGGACAAATAGGGAACTACTCCCTTATCCTGGGAATAGACTGTACTCTTCACCCTGGTTAGTCACCCCATAAAGGCATGCTATTGACCATTAAGAGGATCAGACAAAGGAGGACAGGTGACTCAATGTACTTCCCCCACTACTCAAACTCTCCTTCCCCTATGAAGCCTTACCTTACTATAAGAGCTGGTGTTGCTCCTTTGACCTACTTACTCTAGTGCACTTCCTCTCTGTCCCACATTTGGCACATTCCATTCACTGCCTTGTGGTGGCAGGGTTGAGCAGAAGAGAATGAGCTTTGGAAGTCAAGAAGGCCTGAGTTCAAATATAGCCATAGGCATTTACTTGTTGCATCACCCTGTGCAAGTCACTTAACCTCTATCTGCCTCAGATTTCTTAGCTATAAAATGGAAATAATTACAGGACCTGCCTCCCAGGGTTGTTTTCAGAATTAAATGAGATTATATTTATATAGTGATTTGCAAACCTTAAATTATAATACAAATGCTAGTCATACTAATAATAGTAACAATAATAACAATTATTATTAATCTTTTTATGGGGCATAAAAATCTGTACAAAATTTCCCCAGTCAGACTTAGAGCTTCTTCAGGTTAGGGAGTTTTAGAATTCTTTGTATTCCAAATGATACCTGGAACCTACAGGTGCTCAATGCATGTATGTAGGCCAATTATTGGATTACTGGAAAAAGAGTTCAACATGTGTGCAACTGTTGGTAGGTTAATAAGACAGTCTCCATTTTAATAGGACAGGATGTGTGGTCTAGTGTAAAGAATTTGGAATGGACACCTGACTCTTAGTCTTCATTCTTCTACTTCCTGGATATGAAATCTTAGATAAATGACTTCCTCTCTCTTGGCTCCAATTTCCTCCTGAGTAATATGGAGAATTGGACTAAGAACACTTCTAGTTCTCAGAGTTTATGATTCAATGTCATTTCATGGGGCAAATAGCCGATGCCAACTCTACAGAGAAGGTCATTGGCACCTGTGTGGTCTAGTAACAAGATGATGGAATAAGAGGACTCTTTACCTGTTTTCCCATTGCACACTCTGGGTCATGTTACGACTTGCAAGTCTTTGATCAGAAGTTGTTTTCTCCCCTAGAGCAATGCCCAGCACAGCTTTCTCTGCAAAGTAAACAGCCCACACACTACAGGTGTTGCCCCTGCACACCTGTATCAGAGCCTTGTCTAGCAGACACATTTCAGCTTTTTAAAGGATGGCGTGAAATTGACAAATTAGGGGGAGGGAACGCTTTCTCAAAAAGCTTGTAGTTCGGCTTCGCCCCCAGGGGAATAATTCAGCTCTTTTTGCAAGGCAAGCTATAATTTCAGTTTCTTTTTCTAATGGCAGCATTGATATTTTTGTACTTATTTCTAACCTTGTGGCCCTCTGCAAAGCCCCTTGAAGGGAAATAGAAAAGTTGGAAGGTGTAATTTGAAAAGTAGCTTTTACATGAATAAACTCTTTAATAATCAGATCTACCAATATACAGATTATAACAGTGACTTAAGGCCATGTCCTATAATGGTATTTTCTGTTATTCTTTTGTTTCTGAATTTCAGGCAGATAAGAGTAAGCAATCTAACTTGACATCTTTCAATTATTGTCTATCTCAAACACTGACCTTAATTCATATTCCCTAATTAAAATGTTTACTTATTTTTAAGAGTTCAAACATATTTGTTTTTCTCATTACCAATTTGAAGAAGCTAAGGCTTTACTAAAGTTATATTTGTCGGTTTTTTAAAAAGTCCTTAAATATTGTTCAATATGTCAGGCACACAATAGAACTGGTAGAATCTACTTTATGGTTACTTTTTTTCAAAATCCAAATAAAATATAGATCTTTGTGAGATATATAACTATAAGAGCATAGACTTTTTAAGGGGACAGACTTCATTAATTCATGAAAGAGGTGTCTAAGGAAGCTTAATCTGGCAACTTCAAAAGGGAAGGTTTGGCATAAGGGGACCTTGGTCCCATCTTAGAATCCATTCATTGATTCATTCAATTCATATCAGCAGGGAAGCTTTGGCAGAAGGAGGCCTTTGACATAGAGAGACCTTGTTCCCATGTTAGGGTCAATTCATTGATTCATTCAATTCATGGTTTTTGAGTACCTGCTAGGTATAAGACATTGTGCTAGGACCATGGAAGACACAGATGCATGAAGCACACTCTGCCTTCTAAGGATTTATGACATAATAACATATTCGTGTGTCACTTTACAATTTATAGAATGCATTCCTTAGAGGCAGCGAGAGGCACAATGTACAGAGCACTGGGTCTGGAGTCAAGAAGAACTGAGTTCAAATGTGACCTCAGACATTTACTGGTTGTATAACCCTGGGCAAGTCACTTAATGTGCCTCAGATTCTTCACCTGCCAAATGGGAATAGTAACAGTACCTATCTTGTAGGATTGTTATAAAGATCTAATAAAATGATATAATACTTGTAAAGCACTTAGCATAGTACCCAGTACATAATAGGTGCTTAATAAATGCTTCTTTTTCCTTCTCTCTTTCTCTAAACAGTAATATATATTCTCAGTTGCCCAATATGGAAATAGTGAGTTGGATGGCCCAGGTAGTCTTGCTCTTTATGCTCTCAGGTTCTCTTTCTATATAGTGAAACAACTTCATTGGAAAGCACGTGGGTCAGCATTGTTGGTTATCATGTAATTCTCAAAATCCAGCTGTGATTATGGGACCCAAGGCAAGAAAGGGGATTGGAAAGACCCACTCCAACCTACACTCTTCCTTCCTCTTTCATTTCATCCTTATCCATTCATCAAACATTTATTAATTGTCACATATAAAGTATTGTACTAGGCACTGGAGGAGATACAAGGATAAATAAGAACAACCCTTGACCTCCAAAAGCCTTCATTCTAATAAGGAGGAAAAACACATGCAAGTAACTATAAAACAAAAAAGGGCATGGTAAAGAGAATGTAAATTCCACGAGGGCGAGAACTGTGTCATTTTGCCTTTGAATCTCTAGTACCTGGTATATAGCAGGTGTTTAATAAATGCTTTTTTTTTTTTCTAGATTAAGGAATGATTGGAATACGTGAGAGATGTGCCAACAAATTGCTAGTTGAGACCTGAGGAAGAAAAGATAGCTTTTGACTTTGAGGACTGGATGATCAGATTCACAGGTATCTGAAAGTTGTTGAGATACAGCCCCTTTTGCAGTTTGCCATCATGCTACCATTCCTTGACTACCCAGGCTCAGTGTCCTTTTCTTTCAAATCACCTGAAGTAAAGGTTTGGGTTTTTCAAAAGAGCTTTACTCACAGCTAAAGAGATCCTATGAGGAAAATCATAGGAATATCATAGTCAAATTCTGAAACCTCCAGCTCGAGGAAAAATATTAAAAGCATCAAAATTAAATTAATTTAAATATGATGGTGCCACAATTAGAATTACACAAGACCTAGCAACAGAGACATTAAAGAACCATAGGTCTTGGAACACAACATATTGAAGAGTAAAAGAACTGAGACTCCAGTCAAAAATATACCCTGCAAAGTTAAATATAATCCTGAATTTAAAAAATGGACATTTGATAAACTCTCAGACTTCCATGACTTTGTTAAAAAATCCTGAACTTAATACAAGATTCAACATATAAGAACTAAGAGAAATATAAGGTATATAACAAAAACTGAATATAAGGTACACATAACGACAGACTGTTTACTTTTACATAAGTAAAATGTAAAATGGACATCTAATATTCTTATCAATAATTGGGTAGTTTATAAGAAAGATTGGGGTAAACCTGAGAATGATAATCTTAAAAGTAAAACCATTTAGGAGCAGCTTAAAAGAGTAATTATTTTAGGTTCAAAAGGGAGAATTGATACAGAGGAATCAGATGGGGAGGAGGGCTGGTAGTTCTGGTAAATTACTTTCATCAGGAATGGGTTTAAAAGGGAACAATGCATATATATTTAGAAGGTATAATAGTCTTCTAAATTCAGAAGAAATAAAATGGTAGGGACATAAGCATTTGCCTACATGAGGTCTATTTCCTCAAAATAAACTTTATCAGGGATGAAGAATCTGGGATTATTAAGGAATATCCTACTTAAATATGATCCCCATCACTACCTTCAACTAGGGACAGGTTTTTTTAAAAAGATATGTCAAGTTGAAATACTGATGTATAGCTTTGGAGTTTTTTTCTGTTTTAAAATGTATTCTGGAAGAAAATTAAATTCAAAACTCTGAGGTTTTCCTCACACCTGGTAATTTGGCAAAAAGACAAAAGATGGTAATAGTCAATGTTGGAGGGATTGTGGAAAGAAAGGTACATTAATTTACTGCTGATGAAACTGAATTAGTTCAGCCATTCTGGAAACAAATTTGAAATTATAGTGACAAAGTGACTAAAGTGTTTATGCTCTTTGACCCAGAGGTCTCATTGCCAAACATATACCCCAGGGAGTTCAATGATAAGAAGAAAGTTCCCATAAATACCAAAATAGTTATAGCAATATATTTTTGTAGTCCTAAAGAATTGTAAACACAAGAGGTTCCTATTAATTGGGGGTATACGTGAATGCATTGTGGTACATTAATGTAAAAGTAAATAACAGTGCTGTAAGAATAAAGGAATTCACTGACTATAAAGAAGCATAGGAAAACATATAAGCTGATGCAGAGTGACATAAATAGAGCTAGGAAAACAATATAAACAATGACTTAATAATGTAAGCAGTATGAACAGCAAAACTCAAAACTAAATGCCGTGAACTTATTAATGACCAAAGTTGGACCCAAAGGAAAAATATGAGAGGGACCTTCCTCCTTTCTTTGAAGAGGTAAGGACAATGTGTGTGGAACCCAAAATAATAATGTAAGGCTTGGTTAATATATTACTTAGTTTTGTTGAACTGTTTTTATTCTTTGTTATGAAGGATTGGTGCTCTGTGAGGGAAGAAGGGAAGGTTGTACTGGGAAATACAGATGATGTAAAAACAAAACAAAACAATCATTATATTTAAAAAAACTTTGCTCCTGAAAGCCTTTGGCTTTGTTTTCTGTTAAAATCCCCCTTTCTGACATCCCTCAGAAAAAGCCTCCAGCATGATAACTGTTTAAACTTGGCTATGCGACATGTTTTTCATTACCAACGAAAGTGCTAAGCATAGGAGGACATGATTTAGACTTTCAGCTTGTTGGAAATACATTTTTGGGGAGCCAAAGCCTGGGGGTAGTGATCAAGGTAAACACTGCCAATGATGTCTCATAAGTGGACCCTCATCTATCCAAATCATAATCTTAAAGATTTTCATGATTACTCCGTGGTGCCTGATTGCTTTGAATTCCTAGTTATCCTTTCTATACAGGGCAAACTCAGCAATGGAGAAATCCATTTTCCTGGGGGGCTTAAATTGAGTTGCTCTCTGTGAGTACATCACAGACAAGGTCAGAAATCAAATGTTAATCTTATGAGCAATAGGCCTATCTTTCTTAGTTTTTCACTCTGTTCAAGTGTAATGTAAACTCTCCAGAAACCAACTTCATAATGTGCCATTTCTCAATTAGCTATTAACAGAGGTAGTCAGAATACCACACTCTTTGGTTTTGGGATAGACAGTTGAGAAGATAATATTCCTCCTGTTAATTTAAAAACATCCTCAGAGGTCATGTTTTAATTTTTGGAAATAAAGTCTTTATGGAAAATCCTTCTAATTTTCAGGGATTTACATAGGGAAATAGATACTCACAAATACACCTTGAACAGTATACAAAAAAAAATGTAATCAACTCCCAAAGAATGAATTCTACAACATGGGGTTAGTTATATGTTTTGACAGGTGTGATGAATGATTTATGATACTCTAAGTGCACACCTTATAAGTGACTACATGGATGGAGGAATCCAAAGGAATCATTGATGTCTTAACAATAAGTTGTTCAGTAGTATCTGACTCCTCTTGACCCTGTGGACCATGATGTCCATGGGGTTTTCTTGGCAAAGACACTAGTTTGACATTTCCTTCTCATATAGACAAAGGCAAACTTAAGTGACTCACCCAAGATCACACAGCTTGTTAAGTGTTTGAGGTCCAATTTGAATTTAGGTCTTCCTGACTCCAATCCCTGGGCTTAATCCACTGAGCCACCTACCTGCCTCTTAACAATTAAAAAAAAAACACACAGGGGGCGGAGCCAAGATGGCGGAGTAGAAACAGCTCCTCCAAGCCTCTCTGCCCCCAGATTCTCCACAAACTATGTAAAAGAGGACTCTGAAAAACTTCTGGAGCCCCAGCACCCACAGAACGACACAGAGAAGCTAACCTCCCGCTGAGGACAGCCCAGCACCCTGCAGGAAGGACCAGTGCAGTGGTCTGGGAGCCGGCAGCGCACAGAGCGCAGGAGCCGAGCCGAGCCCAGGTCCACTTGAGCCGAGGTTTTAGCCCCAGGGCGGCAGGGCCAGCAGCCGGCTGGAGGAACCCCAGAACACCAGGAACTGTGGAGACTCCAGAATTATCAACATAGACTTGCCTAGGACAAAGTAAGAGGTTAGTGTCCTATGGACTTTGGGACCTGTATTTGGGGAATGCGTCAGCTCCCTCCCCTGGGGGCTAGAAGCCGCTGAGGAGACACGCCATTTTGTAGTTTTCAGAGGCATTTCCGGCTCCCAGCCTACAAATCGTGGGGAGATCCAGCGATCAGTCTTGGGGGGTAATCGCTCTTGCTTTAACCTCCCTGGATCTGGATTGTGATCTAGGGTGGAAGTTGTGGGTGGGTTTATAGCTTGCCAGAAACGGAAGTTGCCCCCCACACGTTCGGGACGAAAATTCCTCTATCTGGCCTTAAAGCCATAGTGTGGCAACAAGCCCAAAAGTCAAGCAATTAAGTGGCAACATGCCAAGGCAAAGGAAACAGAAAAATGCAACCCTAGACTCCTATTTTGGGGGCATAGAGCGGGAAAAGGACTGTGAGGTCAGAAGTCCTGCTCCAAAAGCCCCAGGGAAAACATGAGTGGGTTGCAGGCCATAGAGGACCTTAAGAAGGACTTTAAAAATCAAATAAGAGAAGTGGAGGAAAAATTAGAAAGAGAAATGAGAAGGATGCAGGAAAAGTATGAAATGAGGTCAACAGCCTGACTGAGGAAAACAACACCTTAAAAAATAGACTAACTCAAATGGCAAAGGAGGCCCAAAAGGGCAATGAGGAGAAGAATGCCTTAAAAAGTCGAATTTGCCAGATGGAAAAAGAATCTCAAAAGTTCACTGAGGAGATTCATTCCTTCAGAGTTAGACTGGAGAAAATGGAAGCTAATGACTTTATGAGAAATCAAGATGCTGTTAAGCAGATCCAAACAAATGAAGATTAGAAGGCAATGTGAAATATCTCATGGGAAAAACCACTGACCTGGAAAATAGATCCAGGAGAGACAATTTAAAATTATTGGACTACCTGAAAGCCATGATCAAAGAAAGAACCTAGAAATCACCCTTCAAGAAATTCTCAAGGAAAACTGCCCTGATGTTTTGGATCCAGAGGGCAAAATAGAGGTTGAAAGAATCCACCGATCACCTCCTGAAAAAGATCCCAAAAAGAAAACTCCCAGGAATATTATAGCCAGGTTACAGAATCCCCAGATCAAGGAGAAAATACTACAAGCAGCCAGGAAGAAACAATTTCAATATTGTGGAAACACAATCAGAATAGCCCAGGACCTGGCAGCTTCTACACTGAGGATCGAAGGGCATGGAATATGATATTCCAGAGGGCAAAAGAACTGGGAATGAACCCAAGGGTCACCTACCCAGCAAAACTGAGTATTTTGTTTCAGGGGAAAATATGGTCATTCAGTGGAATAGAGGACTTTCAAGCATTCTTGAGGAAAAAACCAGAGTTGAATAGAAAATTTGACATCCAGACCCAAGAAGCAAGAGATGCCTGAGAAGGTAATCAGGGAAAAGAAATCAAAAGGAACTTATGAAAGTTGAACTATTTACATTCCTATATGGAAAAGCAATATCTGTGACTGATGATATCTTTCTCACTATGAAAATAATGGAAGAAGGGGGTGTGGTCATATGAATACATATGTGAATGTGTGTGTATATGGTTACAGTTATATATGGATAGAGGGCATAGGTTGATTTTGTTGGGAAGGGAGAGTACTCAAGGGATGAAATTATGAGGTGAGAGAGGAAAGTGGCAAGAGGAGATGGGGAGAGACATGGTAGGGTAAACTATCTCATGTAGGGGAAGTGGGTGCAAAGGAGGGGGAGAATAAGGAAGGCTAAAAAGGCAAAACCACATTCACATTGAATTTGGTTCAGGGAGAAAATGACATACATACTAAATGGGATATCTCAACCTGCAGCAGGATAGGGGGAAGGGGGATGAGAGGAGGGATGATGGATGGGAGGGCATCCTTGGGGGAGGGGAGGTTGGAAGTACCCACTATAGAAGAGGGACAGGATTATGTAGGGAATGGACCAGGTGGGGGGTGGGATGAGTGGGAGGGAATTATAAGCAGCCTTGTACAATATATCTACTATGATAATGTTTTGCATAGCTAGACATGTACAACATATACTGAATTACTTATATCCCAAGAAGCAATGGGTGACAAGGGAGGAAGGAAATGGATCTGAAATTCGAGGTCGTAACATTAAATGTTTCAAATATATATGTAAATACTATTATTAATACTCTTTTGCCTATAATTGGGAGATAAGATGTGCAGGCATTGGGACACAAAGATTCATCTTCCTCTAATGGAAAAGTCGATGGGGGTATGGGAGAAGGTATGGGAGAGAGCAGATTGGAGGAAGAGATATCTTGTGGGACTGCTATTCTGGGAGGTTGGGTAGGGGAATAATGGGGGGAAAATGATTGTAACTCAAAATCTGGCGGAAATGAATGATGTAAAACAGAAGTTAATAAAGTATTTGTTTAAAAAAAAAACACAACTCTTTAAAAGTCATCATTCCCCATGTTTACAGCAAGAGGTTTTTCAGCCATTGGAATTTTAATGAGAACAACTGAATGGATGGTTAAAAAAGTGAGCATTTTCTTACATTAAGAATGAAAAGAAAATAGCAGAATTTTCTTCTTCAAGATAACATCTTAGAACTTTATACTCTGGAACCATCTTTTAGGATGAAAAAAAAAACAAACCTAAAACAAAACAAAAAGCAAAATCTTGTCTCCTTGATTGTAATCAGTACTTGGGGTTCTGAAAAGAGCAATGATGTGAAATAACTGTCAGTTGTTCAAGTTCTGGTGGTAAGACTGGACCTCTAACCCATCATATTTTCCTTTCTTAAGTCAATCTCCTCCCTTGGGTTCCTGTTTCCCTCATTAATGTTATTGGAAGACTTTTAAGGAAATATGCACAGCCCTCTCATATTCTATCTTTCCAGTAAAACATGGTTCAGATGTTGTATCAGCAAGGGATTGTTGCAACCAATAGAGAGGACAGACGATTGCAATTGTCCCCACAATTGGTGTCCGGCCGGAGGAAATCAATGTGTCTTTCAAAGTGGCTTTTTTTTTTTTTAAAGCAATTGGGATTAAGTAACTTGCTCAAGGTTACAAGGTTAGGTATTTATGTATGGGTGCTAAGTACTGAGGCCGGAACTGATCCCGGGTCCTCTTGAATCTGGGGCCAGCACTCTTAATCACTGCACCACCTACCCACCCCCAAAGTGGCTTTCTTACAGCAATCCTCTACAAAGTGAGTTGTTGGTTTCTTCACGTGCTTGGAAATGGATGGATATTTCTGAAAGGCAGATTATTGTAGAGAAAAGTATCTGGAATCAGGAGGTCAAGGATAAAATTCCAGCTCAGATACTAAATCTACAATCATTAAAAAGTTGAGCCTCACTTTCCTCATCTTTAAAATGGGGATAAAAAGACTTTCTTTTGCTTTTTAAAACCCTTCATGCCTTGGCTTTTTACTTACACATTAATACTCTCCACTTATTTTATGATCCCATGACACTGGCCTCCTTGCTCTTCTTCAGAAAAGATTCTCTGTCTCCCTGCCTTCGGTATTTTTACTGACTGTTCCCCATACCCAGAGTTATATCCTTCTTCAGTCCTGACTTCCCTGGCTTCCTTCAAGTCTCAGCTAAACTACTTTCTATAAAATGTTTTTTTCTGTCCTCCTTCATCTTGATGCCTTCCCTCTACAATGATGTCTGCTTTATCCTGTATCTATCTTGTTTTTAATGTTGTTTCCCCGACTAGATGGTGAATTGCTTGAAGGAAAGTACTACTTTTGCCTTTCTTTGTACCACCAGTGTTCAGCATAATATCTAGTACATGGTAGATGTTTAGCAAATGCCTGTGGACCTGACTTGGAGTCAAGTATTATCTGGAGGAACAAGTATTATCTGCTTTTAACATTTACTAAAAATGTGTCTATGGACAGGTCACTTAACTACTCTGAGCCTCAGTTTCCTCATTTGCAAAATGGGAATAATAGCAGTAGTACCTCCTTTACTAGTAGTACAATCTATAGTACTTTAAAGCACTCTATGGTGTGTCCCAAAGGAACGGGATGCCCATCAATTACCAAATTATGGTTTACAAATGAAATACTATTGTGCTACAAGAAATGATGAAACAGTTGCAGAAACGCATAGGAGGAAAACCTTGGTCAGATGAACTGATGCAGAGTAAAGTAAACAAAATCAGAGGGTGATTTATACTCTAACAACAATGTTGTAAAAATGAAAAAATCTGAAAGACTTAAGAATTCTCGTCAATGCAATAATCAATTATAATTCTAGAGGACTGCTGTTGAAGAATGTTACCCACCTGATACAAAGGTAGACTAATATGCAGAATGAGATGCACATTTTTGGGTGTGATCAAAATAGTATTTTAAAAATTTGACTATGCATATTTGTTACAAGGTTTTGGGTTTTTTTTCCTTCTTTTTTCATGGAAGAAAGAGGGAGTGTAAAAAATAAATGCTCAGTAATAAAAGATGAAAATTAAATTTTAAAAATTGGAATAAAAAAATGTTATTGCTTTGGCTTTCTCTGGCCTTTTAACATACCTGTTTAAATATCTGTCTGCCAGGATATTTTTGATCCTTTGTAAATTAATTACCTGAAGGAAAAATGGGGAGAGCAGAAGAATAATAATTAACAATAATTATACTTAACATTTTTATAGTATTTTAACATTTTCAGAACACATTATAAATATAGTTCATGCTCTGGACCTACTATCCCAACTCTTTCTCACACTGACTAGTTGGGTTCACGGAGCATGGATACTATATTCCCTTTGGGCTCTAGAATATGATTTCTGGGGCCTGAAAAGGGGGAACAAGCTAATACAAAACAGAAATTACCCAGAAAAACAAAAACTTCCTTACTTGTTTTCTGCTGCCTACTGAGAGATAAGCCTTAAGATGTAAACCACCTTGGGAGAGAAAGCTGTGAGTTAAATTTATTCCATAAATTTTCTAAGCACAGGTTGTGGTGGGGGAAGGAGAAGGAAGAGAGAGAATTGAGGTGATGAGTGCCCAAAGATGTTGATACAGAGGTACCACAGTGGAGTCCAAAATATGGAAACACTGGAAGCCCAACTTCATCAACTTCCCAAGGCCTGAAAATTGGAAACCGTTCAGGGGTTAATAATAGGCAGTGTGACTATGGCCCAAACTAGATCTCTACAGCACGCAGTTATTTAGCCAATATTCCTGGTGTTGAGTTTGAGGTCCATTATGAGAATGGAGGCCCCTGCCTAGTTTTTTTTTTTTTAACATTTTTGATTTTCCAAGACTTTTCAGTGGCTTTTAGTACTTTTTTTTGCACATCTTCATTAAGGATTTTAAAAGCAAAGGTCTTTGCTTATGTTGAAAGTACTACTTTTTTTCAGCATCATCGTTCCTTGCTAATGGATTTCTGAATGCCATTTTCATTATTTAATTTTTATAAAACTCTGCTCTCTTTATTATTACATTTGCCTTTGTAAAGTGTACTGATCTGCTGGCCACATACTCTGAGCCTTTACATATTTTTCATATTTACCATTAATCAAAATGGTTGCTGATTCATTTATGTAAGCAGGACAAATCACCAACTCGGCCTGGTGTTGGGCCAAAATGACTTGCATTATCTCTTGGATATGCTTGCTAACCTTATTTGATCCCTTTCTCTTTGTATCACAGTAATGAAGAAAGAAAGCACGTTATATTTTTTTTTAGAATTTTCAGTCAGAAAGAGAAGACAAGTATGATGTTTCCATTGCTCAGAGTAGATGCATTCCATAAACATATCTTGAGCTTCATTTACTTCTAGGTGCAATGCAGCTGAGTGACTAAGCACATATATTATATGTACAAGACACTTATAACCTAGCCAAGGAGAGGAGCCATCCAGAGGTCATTACTACACACGGTGACAGATGGTAGCTGCCAATTGCAGGGTGAATATAATAAATGACTTTGGGTGAGGCTTTTGGGCTCAAGTCACCCTTCCATGCTTTATTAACCAAGGACTGTGAGGAAGGCAATTTGCCTTTAGGAGTCTCAGTTTCCTTTGCAGTTAGGGATAGTAATATTTATGCTAATCAGCAGACTACATCACAAAACTAACATAGTGCTAAACTTGGAGTTTTGAAGTCCTAGATTCAAATTTTGCTTTAAGATTTTTGTGAAACTGTGTAAATCACTTAATCTTTCTGAGACTCAGATTTCTCATATTGAAAGTGGCTATAGTAATAGCACCTATCTCACATGGTTGTGAAGATCAAATAAAATAATAACTATAAAGCATTTTAAAATACTATGAGTTGTTATTATTGGTGGTAGTAGTAGTAACAGCAGCAGCAGCAGTAGTAGTAGCAGCAGTAGTATTAATAGTAATAGTAGTAGTAGTAGCAGCAGCAGTAGCAGCAGTAATAGTAATAGTAGTAGTAGTAGCAGTAGCAGCAGCAGCAGTAGTAGTAATAGTAGTAGTAGTAGCAGCAGCAGCAGTAACAGCAGCAGTAGTAGTAATAATAGTAGTAGTAGCAGTAGTATTAGTAGTAGTAGTAGTAGTAGTAGTAGTAGCAGTAGTAGTAGTAGTAGTAGCAGTAGTAGCAGCTGCAGTAGTAGTAATAGTAGTAGTTGTAGTAGTTGTAGTAGTAGAGTTGTAGAGGCAATAAGTAACTTGGAGTTAGGAGATTCGGGTTCCGGTCCCAAATCTGCTACTTATTATCCATGTTGTCCTTCAGCTCTCTGAGTCTCAATTTTCTCAGCTGTAAAATGAGGGTTAACAATAGGTATTTCTACAACTTAACCCTATAGAGTAATCTTAAGGGAAATCCTTAACTCATTATTGTCATTGCTATTTGTTGTTACTAGAATTCAGGGGAGGGAGAGAACTCTTCAAATAGGGTGAAATGATTCCAGAACATAGTAATATCACACACACACACACACACACACACACACACACACACACACACACACCCCTACAAATACACTTTAAGAGGGATCTTGTTTAAAGGAGTCATTAGCAGCATTTGGTGGGTATGGGTTACTCAATTGTTAGAGCAAAAGGCTTGTAGATCATTCCTTTTCAGTGTTGTTGCTGATTTTCATGTTCTTTTTAGGGCTTTTAAAGGTGCTAGGTGAATGTTCCATTAAACAGAAATCTACCTAGCTTCAAGTAATGTGATAAGCATCTGTTAATCTTAGCAGGTCCAGGTCAGGGTTAGGTTTAGAGAGACATGAAAGTATATAAGCAAGTCATGGGGTTCCTTCCCAAGGAGATCTATTCAGAAGTCTGAGAATGGTAGCTAGTTGCTGGGCTGGCTGGAGCTACAGCTCCTAGAAATCTGTATGCTGATAACTGATCATGAGGATAATTGATCCAATCCCTAAGTCAGCTTCCTTATCTCTTTCTTACATTTCCAGGGAGGAAGGATATGTCAAAGATCAAATGAGATGAATGGGATTGCCATTTCCCTCCTCACTACCCCCCTAACAGACATGATTTTGGATCTTCAAATATCACCAGTAATCTGAACGAGGTTCTGTGAGATGCTGGGAGATACAGGGCCTTTCTCTGCCTCTTCAAAAAACCAACCCACTCTTCTGGTGATTCTTGGTTTACATATTGCCTAGCTTACAGAATCTTTTTTTTTTGCTATTTGGAGGGCAATTGGGGTTAAGTGACTTGCCCAAAGTCACATGGCTAGTAACTGTGTCAAGTATCTGAGGCCGTATTTGAACTCAGGTCCTCCTGACTCAAGGGCTGGTGCTCTGTTCACTGCGACACCTAGCCACCCTAGCTTACAGAATCTTAACCATAACCCTCCTGGTGTGTGAAGTGAGATCAGTTGTTGGAAATTTAAATATTCTTTATAATTACCTTTCTTTGGGATTGAGATATAAACTGTTCTTTTCCAATCCAGTGATCACTGTTGGGTTTTCCAAGTTTGCTGACATTGAGTGCCGCATTTTAACAGCATCATCTTTTAAGGGTTTCAAATAGAATTCTATTACCTCCACTACCCTTACTGTTAGCAGTCCTTCCTAAGGCCCATCTGACTCCATTCTCCATGCTTAAGAGATCTAGATCAGTAACCACACTATCTTGGATATCTGTAATGTTAAGATATTTCTTGTATAATTCTATTGTGTTTTCCCCCACCTTTTCTTAATATATTCTGCTTCTGTTAAATGTCTACCATTTTTTGTCTTCAAACTAGGGTTCAGCAGTATGTGAAACAAGAATTACCAGAAGAATAGGCTGGTTTTTGAAGAGATGAAGGAACTACAGATTCAATTGCCAACATTTGTGTGGATTATGGAGAAAGCAAGGATTTCCAGAAAAAAAGAAACTACTTCATCATTGACTACACTAAAGCCTTTATGTGGATTACAAGATATGGCAAATCCTTAAAGAGATGGGAATACCAGAACATCTTACTTGCCTCCTGAGGAACCTGTATATGGGTCAAGAAGCAACAGTTGGAACCCACCATGGAACAATTGATTGGTTTAAGATCGGAAAAGGAGTACCACAAGACTATATTGTCACCTTACTTATTTAACTTATATACAGAGTATATCAGGTGAAATGTCAGGTTGGATGAATCAAAAGCTGTAATTAAGGTTGCCAGTAGAAATATCAACAAACTCAGATATGCAGACAATATCACTCTGATAGCAGAAAGTGCAGAAGAATTAAGAAGCCTCTTGAGGAGGAGGAAATAGGAGAGTGTAAAAGCTGGCTTAAAAACTAACATAAAAAAACTAAGATCTTGGCCACTGGTCCCATGACTTCCTGACAAACAGAGAGAAAAAAGAAGTGGAAACAGTGTCAGCTTTTACATTCTTGGACTCAAAGATCACTATTGCTGGAGACAGCAGCCATAAAATTAAAAGACTCTTGTTCCTTGGAAGGAAAGCTATGGCAAATCTGGACAACAGCAAATTGCAGAGATATCACCTGTTGACAAGGTGTTTCAGTTTCCTCTTCCATAAAATGAGATTAAATTAGATGATTGCTGAAGTGTCTCAATTTTTGTATCTATGGAGGCTGTGAAATTTCCTCCTTTGAAGGCCATTGTTTTGTTTAATTTAATAAATATTAAGCATTTAATGCACATTTTCTGACTCCAAATGCTCTTCTCTTTCCACTATAGTAGGCCACCATTGGATATGTGTAAAGTACTATGTTAGTTAGGGGACGTGCATATTATCCATCTGTTCCACTCTAGAAATCCCAAGACTTATTGGGTTTGAAGTACTTGTAATATGTAGCTTGAGCCCCCATCTAGTACCTACTCTATTAACAGTCATGAACCATAAAGTAAATAACAAAGTATTTAAAGGGAACAAAATAGAGATGTCAGAATCAGGTAAGAGTCAAGCAACAGAATCATTCTCCTCTTCTCATCCAAAAATGTGAATATACTATAT
Source organism: Gymnobelideus leadbeateri (assembly GCA_011680675.1). Classification (NCBI taxonomy): domain Eukaryota; kingdom Metazoa; phylum Chordata; class Mammalia; order Diprotodontia; family Petauridae; genus Gymnobelideus; species Gymnobelideus leadbeateri. Next base: position 109,615 of record WOXC01011831.1, read on the forward strand.
CCTAGATTCACATGACAATGAGGAAGGATTTAGTGGCTCTTGTTCTAGGGCATAGAGATATTACAAACAAATGTAAAAAGGCAGAAAGAGTTAATACATCCTTCACAGACCATAATGAAATAAAAATAGTAATTGATTCAGGGACCACAAACAAAACATGCAGTCTAAGACAAGAGTTTTCTTTTTGGGATCTTTTTCAGAAAGTGATCTGTGGATTCTTCCAACCTCTATTTTGCCCTCTGGTTCTAAAACATCAGGGCAGTTTTCCTTAAGAATTTCTTGAAGGATGGTTTCTAGGTTCTTCCTTTGATAATGGCTTTCAGGTAGTCCAATAATTTTTAGATTGTCTCTCCTGGATCTATTTTCCAGGTCAGTGGTTTTTCCCATGAGATTTTTCACATTGCCTTCTATTCTTTCATTTGTTTGGATCTGCTTAATAGCATCTTGATTTCTCATAAAGTTTTGCTATATTTGCTCCAGTCTAATTCTGAAGGAATGATTCTCCTCAGTGAGCTTTTGAGATTCTTTTCCATCTGGCAAATTCGGCTTTTTAAGGCATTCTTCTCCTCATTGCCTTTTTGAGCCTCTTTTGCCATTTGAGTTAGTCTATTTTTTAAGGTGTTATTTTTTTCAGTCAGGTTGTTGACTCTCATTTCGTACTTTTCTTGCATCTTTCTCATTTCTCTTCCCAATTTTCCCCCCACTTCTCTTATCTGCTTCTTAAGGTCCTCTATGGCCTATAGCCAGCTTGTATTTTCATTTGGGGCTTTTGGTGCAGGAGTTCTGACCTCACGATCTTCTTCCTGTTCCATGCTTTGATCCTCTTTGCCCCCAAAATAGGAGTCTAATGTTGAATTTTTCTGTTTATTTCATTTCCTTTGCCTAGGCATGTTGCCACTCAATTACTTGACTTTTGGGCTTGTTGCCACAGTAGGACTCTGCCACCAGCCAGGGGAACTTCCATCCCGAACGTTGGGGTTTTCTCAACTTCTGGAGGTATTAGTTGGATGGCTTCTGTGAAGCCTCCACACACTCTGGCAAGCTGGTCGCACACCCCAAGACCTCCACAACAGAGTGCAGTCCAGATCCAAGAAGGTTAAAGCAAGAGTGATTACCCCCAAGACTGATTGCCAGATTCCCCCTACAGTTCACAGGCCAGGAGCTGAAGCTGCAATATGGCAATGTAGTACAAGCTTAGCTGGCTCCTCAGAGGCTTCTCACCCCCAGGGGAAGAAGCTGACACGCTCTCCCAACCAGTCCCAAAGTCCATAGGGCACTGACCTCTCACTTTGTCCTAGGCATCTATATGTTGATAATTCTGGAAACTCCACAGCTGCTGGTGTTCTGGGGTCCCTCTAGTCGACTGCTGGTCTGACCGCCCTCAGGCTAAAACTGTGACTCAAGCAGGCCTGGGCTTGACTCCCAGAGTGCTGTGCTGGCTACTCCCTGCTGGGATGCTGGACTGTGCTCAGCGGGAGGTTAGCTTCTCTGTGTCATTTTGTGGGTTCTGGAGCTCCAGAGGTCGTTCAGAGTCCCCCTTTTCCATAATTTTGAAGTGGTGTGGGCTGGAGCACTGTGAAAGTGCTGTTTCTACTCTGCCATCTTGACTCTGCCACCTATTAGGCTTATTTTAAATATGAGAAATCTGAGTCTCAGAGAAGCTAAGTGATTTATCCAGATTCAAACAACTACTAAAATATTTGAGACAATATTTCAACCTAGGTCTTCATGAGCCTGGCATTCTACACTATTCATTATGTGATGTTGCCTGCTAATTAGCACAAGCATTATTATCCTTGTTTTACAGATGAAGAAACAGATTTAGAAAGGTAAATTAACTTCCCCTCAGTCCCTTGGCTAATAAGACGTGGAGGGATCACTTGGACCCAAGATCCTGGCCCCAAGTCACTTATTGGGTCCACCATTGATTTGGCAGCTACCATATATCACCTTGTATAGCAATGACCTCTGGATGGCTCCTCTCCTCAGCTAGGTTATTAAGTGTCTTATGCATTTAATATACATGCTTAGTCATTTAGCAGTATTGCAAATGATGTTCAAGATACATTTATGGAATGAATATACCCTAGGCAATGCAAGCTTATATTCTCTTCCTGACCAAAAAATAAATAAATAAAAATAACATGCTTTCTTTACTTACTCTGGTAAAAAGAGAAAGAGAGCAAACAAGGTTAATAAGCATGCCCAAGAAATAATGCAAATCATTTTGTCCAATGCCAGGCCAAGTTGGTGATTTGTCCTGTTTACTAAATGAATCACCAGCCATTTAGATGAATGATAAACACACAAAATATATAAAGGCAAGGTGCATGGGGCCAGCAAATATCGCAGTATGAAACATCTGGGAGAGGGCAGGGATGGATAGGATACTACGGTGGGAGCCTCTGGGCAGAGGCAGGAGGCATTGTGTGCCTGGATATGAGAAAGAGGGCACAAGAACGTTCCAGAAACTTACAGAATGGAGTTGGAGAGGAATCTGTTATTTTCTAGTCATCACTCAGAAATACATTCAGAACTGCGGTGGCAACATCATCTCCCAAACCACAGTTTTCTTGTTATTTGAAGAATTCTCCAAATTTTACTAGTCCTCTTCTGTTGCCTTGAGACAGGATGGGTCCTTACAACTTCTTTTACAGTTTTGTTGTAATCTTGAAGGAATCTGGGAAAGGGTAGCTATAGATGGTCCAAAATGTGCATAAGTCTGGAACACCAGACTGAAACCAATAGTTCTTTAAGCCAGACCTAAATCTTTCTCTTCTATGATATTGAACTTTGAAACTAAAGTCAAGGAGGTTTAGAGGCAGTGTTGTATGGTGGAAATAAAAACAGGTCAGATGTTACTCTTCCTACGTCTACAACATCCCTCATGTTAGATACCTTCTCTGCCCTGATTACCTTTCACTTAGATTATGACAACATATTCTAATTGGTCTCCTTGCCTCAAGCCTCTTTCCATCCTACTTCATCCTACACACTGCTGCCAAAGCAATCGTCCTTAAATCTAACCACAAACATCACCCCCTTACTCAAAAAAACTCCAAGGATTTCTTATTACCTCTATGATAAAATATAAACTCTTCTCTTAATATAGATATATTGTAAATAGAAATACTATAATTAATTATATATTAATATTAATTATATTCACATAAATATAATAATATTAATATAAACCCTTCACAAGCTGGCCTCAACCTCTGTTTCCAGTCTCATATTATTCCCTGTCTGGCATTCTGTGATCCAGCTGAACTGTGCTCTTTCTTATAAACAATACTCCATCCCCCAGCTAGGAGGAAGATAGGAGGTATAATGGGGCATTAGGCCTGAAGTCAGGAAGACCTCAGTTCAAACCCAGTCATATCAGACACTTATGGGCTATATGAACCTGAGCAGTCTGCCTTAATTTTCTTAACTATAAAATGGGGCCAGTAATAGCACCTACCTCTCAGGATTGTTGTGAGGGTCAAATCAGATAATATTTTTAAAGCACAGGACAGTGCAGCGCTTAGTGCATAATAGGTACTTAATACATTTTTCCTTCCTTCCTTCCTGAAGTGGTTTGCCATTTTTTTTCTCCAGCTCATTTTATAGCTGAGGAAACTGAAGTAAACGGGGCTAAGCGACTTGTCCAGAATCACACAGCTAGTAAATGTGTAAGGCCAGATTTGAATTCAGGAAGATGAGTCTTCTTGACTCCAGGCCTTAGCATTCTATTCACTGAGCCACCTAACTGCTTCAAATGACTGGTCCTAGAATTCTTGAATGTTATTGCTAGAAGGCATGTTATCTACTCACCTTTCCAACTCTTAATTCTACACATCAAGGAACTGCGATCTAAAGATGTGATATGGCTTGCTCCACCAAAGTCACACCACAAAGTGACTACCAGTTAGAATTCAGGCCTGAAGGCCAATGCTGTTTCCACTACCCCACACTTAGACATAAATATATAGATCCATGTCATATGTTCAAACTCATGTTTGCATATCTAGGGAGCTCACTGAAGTATAGTCAAACTGGTAATCCATTCATTTGCATGTAAAAAGCATATGCAATAAAGAAAGAATGTCTCCTTGAGTAGATGACAGGGGATACAAAAGGTATCAAGGATCAAATTTCAATGAGATGATACTTTTCCTATGGTGGTGATTATTCTACCCTGACATTTATTTCACAATCTAATAGGTCTTAGTAGATTTACGGTAATTACTATGACAGAAAGCTATTGGTACTAGTTTTAAATTATCTTGTGACACATGGAGAGGAATGTGAGGAAGTCAGATGGAAACCTAATGGGGAACAAGGTCCAAAACAGAACCTCTCAACATGAAAGATTCTTTTAGGACCTTGACCCCCTAATAAAGCACTAAATTCACACTTAACTCTACAAGGAAAGAAATTTGGAAGAGATTGAAATGCGGTTAAAAAAATATAACATTCAAGGTCTCCTGGCATTATTCATATTATGTTAATGCACTATTATTATGCATATTCAGAATGAGTCCACAGTGATTTTATCCCCTCAGTCTTTATTGTGTGTCTGGATAACTGTTACCTTCTCAATTGGATTTCTACAGAAAGGGCAAGTCACTACTTAAGCTTTTTTGCAACCTAACAATCAGCAACAACCAATTGACCGACTTCTACAAAACATATTCTCTACGGTATTTCGAAACGGTATTCCCTTTCTAATGTGTGTATGTCTTTGAATTGGACTTCCTTTGCAGCCTAATGATATACAGTGGGTTTGCTCCTATTTTAAATCATCTCCACAGTCTTTAGCTTTTGTATATAACATACAAAAGGGTCAGATAAATATTGTCTTGCAGATTTCAGCTCTCCCCCTAAAAGAGTTCCTTTTTCATTAAACTACTGTTGGTACATCAAATTATTTACATATCATTTCAGGATGGTGTATTTCTAGACTACAATTTGTTTTATTAGACAAAAGAAATTTATTAAAAATGAGAGGCTAATGACACAGTGAGGGAAAAATTATGCATAACAACATTTTCCTCAGAAAAAAAAAGGATATCATACTATTTACCAGCAAGAATAAGTACAAGTATTTACCTACCCTGTAAAACCTTTCTTTACAATAAGCATTTCATAAAATGAAGCAAAAGTTCAAGAAAGTACAATGATGCCGACTGATATATTTATGAACAGAGCAATAATAGCAATGTTATATTATGGCTGATAACAAACACAGAATTCTCAACAATGTCTTTTTGGGAAGTGAGCTAGAACTAAAAATCATTTTAAAAAAACTCTGTGGGTCATCCATACAATGAGACTATTGTTCTAGTACAATATTGTGTCATTGGAGTTCAGCTCTGTTTGTTGATGCTAATAGCCATTTTATTAGAGAGATGATATAGATATTACTATTCCTATTTGGCAGATAAGAAAACTGAGCCTCTAAAAAATTTAATGACTTGTCCAAAGGCGCAACTAGCAAGTAGCAAATCCAGGTTTTAGAACTCGGGTTTTCTGACTCCAATAACAACAACAACTAGTATTTATATAGTGTTTTATGGTTTGCAAAGCACTTTGCAAATATTATTTCTTTTATTCTTACAATAGCTTTAGGAAGTAGATGCTTAAAAAAACAACTCACTGCTAGAGCATAGGGCAGGCGTGAGGCTGTCATGGGGATTTTTTTTTTTTTACTATACTTGTAGTTTTTTACAATTCTCAAATATTTGTCAAGTGCCTACTACATGACAAAGAACTGGGCTAGATACTGAGGAAAGCATACAATGAAAGTGTCTTATATCTGAAATGGTTTGGGGATGTCAGTCATCTTCATGAAGGTTATACACTACCCATCTGATATATGTGTATATATATATATATATATATATATGAAGATGACATACATATATATATGTATGTATGTATGTATGTATGTATATGTCTATATGGGTCACCTAAATGAAGTTCACAGGGAAGCATGGATAAATATCTCTGGAATCTTACCCACCCATCACTATGGGAGACTTTGATACTTGCCTAGAGAGGAACAGAAGGGGAGAGATCTATTTATCTATCCATAGTCATACATACATGTATAAGTATCGATATGTATACACATCTATATACACAAATATTATGTGTATGAATATATGCATATATAATACATGCAAACACACCCCCCCCCCATATTGTTGATCTAAGGGAATTTTCTTTTAGGTTCAAACTACTTTCCTGTCTGCCATCTCTTAAAACAGAAGAGGGAATTGCAAACATATTCATGGGCTTGACTCCTTTTCACAAAATACTAGTTAAACAAAAGACCATGACAATTGGTGAATAGTGAGAAAACCTATTTATCATAGCAGAGAGCAAACAGAAATGAGAATTATTCCAGATAACATACATAATGAATGAGCTTTTCCCCTGGGAGTAAGATAGCTGAAGTGAGAGAAAGGGGCATTGATGTCACAAAAGGAGAAATTCCTAGAAGTCTCTAGAAAGACCATCAGAAAATCAGAGACATAGTGAAGAGCCAACTGTCTTCTATATGTCTACCCTTCCCAAAAGCCTCTTCTCTTTCTGAAGATAGTCTGGAAACACCCTATGTATTCTCTCCAAAGCCCTTGTGTCAGCTCTCACCCTCCCACAAGTACACAGCCTCAAGTTCCTGCCAAAGAGAAGAGTTCTATGCAAATGTTCCAGGCAACCCAGTTTGTATTAATTTTAAAAGTAACAATAACTCCTTCACTCTCCAGCCATGGCAGCTACCCATGGACCCGAGCATGGCCATTGGCCCAAGCAGCTAGCATAACTCTAGCAGCCCTAACCTGACCTCCAGGTCACCCCTTTGCTTGGCTTTGCCATGTCTTCACACCTGCAGAGGACTGTCAGCATCTGCCAATGTGTATTCCTTCTTCATAGAGGATTCGGTTTGGGGTTGGTGAAACTGGATGTGAAAACAAAATCCCACAGTGAAGTGGAATTTTCATCATTGGGTTTGTCTAATAAAGACACTGGTAAAGTTTCTGAGACTTTGGAGATCAAATATAAATGGGTTGAGTATGGTCTGACTTTCACAGAAAAGTGGAACACCGGTAACAACTCTAGGAACTGAAATCACAATTAAAGATCAAATTTGCCAAGGTTTGAAGCTGACATTTGACACTACCTTCTCACCAAACACAGGAAAGAAAAGTGGTAAACAAAGTCTGCTTATAAACAGGAATGTACAAACCTTGACTGTGACATTGACTTTGATTTTGCTGGACCTGTGATTCATGGGTCAGCTGTTTGGTTATGAAGGGTGGCTTGCTGGCTACCAGCTGACCTTTGTTAGTACCAAGCCAAAGTTAACAAGGAATAACTTTGCAGTGGGCTACAGGACTGGAGACTTCCAATTGCACACTGATGTCAACAATGCAATGGAATTTGGAGGTTCAATTTATCAGAAAGTATGTGATGATCTTGATACTTCTGTAAACCTAGCTTGGACATCAGACACCAATTGCACTCATTTTGGCATTGCAGACAAATGTCAGTTGGATTCCACTTCTTCTATTTCTGCAAAAGTCAACAATTCAATTCAATTGATGCGGGTTATACTTAAACCCTGAAGCCTGGTGTGAAGCTTATATTGTCTGCCTTGGTGGATGGGAAGAGCTTCAATGCTGGAGGTCACAAACTTGGACCTGTCTTGGAGTTGGAGGCTTAGTAAAATCAAAGAAACCTGTCAGGGAGGGATAGTTATCAGAAGATTTGGCCTTAAAATATTTTCCAATGTGACCAGCAGGCTTTGTTTCTAAGAGGGATGATCTAAACAAGGGATGATCTAAACAAGAACTGTATTTTAAATATTTAGACAGTTACTTGTTGGTTCCTAGTTAAATTGGTTATCTCTCTAGTTACCAATGTTGCAGCAGTTCACTCACCTATACATTATTTCGATGTATTTAACTGTTAAATGGTGTAACCCCCCAATAATGAAATAGATCTTTATGAAAACTGCAAGTGTTTGCATGTTTGTTTTTATGTTCCTCTTAACAAATTTGATTTTACCATTGGATGAAATAGATCAATGGATGTTTTGAGATGAGGTACCCAAGTTGGTTAATTCACCATCACTAGAAATGCTTTTGGTATCTCAGAATAATACAAATTAGGAATAAGGCAAATACGCCTAATTGTGCCTCCAAGTATTTGCACAGTTAAAACTTTGATAACTAGAGTCAGATGAGTCAATTTGCAAGCAATCCCTGTGGTCTCATTGTCTAGATCATAATTTATTTTTCCACAAGCTCTTCATTCACATCTGTGCTGTAAGTCCTCTTTGCCCTTAGAATAATACCATAATTTTTAAAGAATAAAACAATATGAGGATATGTGATTTTTAAAAGTAACAATAAGGACACAATAAAAGGAGCACATAGGGTTACATGGGAATTTAAAGGTAGGAAAAGATGATCTTTAACAGTACAGATTTTTTTTAGAGGAAGACATATCTGAGTGTTAAAGGAAGAGAGGGATTTCACATATGGGTTTTTGTATCACTCATATGATGGCCATTGAAATTCTGTCTGTGTGCCTCATAAGGTTTAAGTGAGAAACTAGAAATCTATGGTATAGCATAAAGTGGTATGACATGCTGAAGCCCAGGCATAATTTGTTGCCAAATGAGATACTTACTTTTCTACTATTCTGTGATGGGGCAATTGGGAGCTATCATCAGGATTAGCTTCATTTAGTGGAGTCTCAGGCAGTGGTTCTCTATAATGAGGCCAATCTAACTTGACATGACTCAACCAGAAGGGTGAGTCTGGGCAAAAATGAGTAGCATGTAAGTCACAGTTAGCATTTGATAGGTAGTGTGATAAATAGACGTGGCGTTTTCTAATGCAGAATTCAGAATGGTGAGGATTTAACTTGGTGGCTTGATTTGCCTATTCAATGTGCTCATTCCCCAAACATTTTGAAGAAGGTTAACAGCTGTGCTGAGTACAGGCAGTCCCTGCTATCAGACAGGTCTTACCATGAAGATTGGATTTACACTGGGATGTCAGTAGGAACTAAATTTCACTTCTTGCTGATTTAAACTAGTTACTCAATAATTCCCAGATGATGCCAATATTATGGAAACAGGTAAAGGCTACAGTGAATCTGCAGTCAGGATTTTGCTATGGGTTCCTAAGCCTGTCTCTTTGTGTGTCCTCATCCTCATCATCTTTGCTTAATGAGATGTCCATTGGATTGGGAATTAAGAGATCTGGGTTCTGATTTCAACTTCACATCTATGACCTTAGCAAATCATTTTACCTCTGTACTTAGACTGCACTTCTCCATTAGACTGTGAGCTCCTTGAGGACAGGGACTATATTTTGCCCCTTTTTGTATTGTCAGTGCCTGACACATAGTTGACTCTTAAGAAATACTTTTTTTTTACTGATTGACTATAAACTTCAGTTTCCTCCTCTGTACAATGGAGATAAGATCACTAGTACTCAGCTCATAGTGTTAATGAGGAAATAATAAGATGAAGTATATAAAACCCAAAGTAAATCTCAGGTGCTATATAAAATATCAGTTCTCCTTTAATTAAGCAATCTATCAACAGACATCTATTAAATGCCTAGTATGTGCTAGGAATTGTGTTAAGAGTTGAATATAAGGGCAGCTAGGTGGCATAGTGGTACGTACATACACACACACATACACACACACACACACACACACACACACACACACACACACACATCCTATACCCTAGATCTGGAGTCAGGAGGACCTGAGTTCAAGTGCAACCTCAGACACTTATTAGTTGTGTGACCCTGGGCAAGTCACTTAACCCCAATTGTCTAAAAAAAAAAATAGAAAAGAATCAAAGATACAAAAACAAAAATGAAATAGTCTTTGCTCCTGAGGAGTAAACAATTTTGCTAGAAGAGAAAACATGTACAGACAGTTATATGCAAAATAAATACAAGATGATTTAAGGGTATTCCTCATGGTTTTTCCACATGACTATGATTTCTTCTGCTGAGGCTCTAATTTTGAAAGTTTTTCATTTCATATAGCTTGGAGACTATGAGGGTTTGCTGTGGCAACATCTATTTAAACATATCATTCTTTGGTTTTATGGATTAATGTTATTTTCTGGCAATTCTGGGCAATTGTTCCATTCATTTTAATGGTCCAGTTCCAGTCCACTTAATTTGTCAAGTTTTCCAAGATATGTTGAAGTCTACATTTGGAATATAGGGATTTGTCTTTCAGTCCATTAAGGATCATGAACTTCTTTTTTTTTTTTAAAGCAATTGGGGTTAAGTAACTTGCTCAAGGTTACACGGCTAGTCATTATTTATGCGTGGGTGCTCATTTTCTGAGGCCGATCTGATCTCGGGTCATCCAAACTCCGAGGCCGGCGCTCTTACTCACTGCGCCACCTAGCCGCCCCTTTAGGGCAATTGGGGTTAAGTAACTTGCCCAAGGTTACACAGCTAGGTTTTTGTTTGTGTGGATTAAGTGTCTGAGGCCGGCTCTGAACTCAGGTCCTTCTGACTTCAGGGCCGGCGCTCTATTCACTGCGCCACCTAGCCGCCCCAGGATCATGAACTTCTAATGGATAATCTAGCTAGGGTATTCAGTAAGTGCTAAAATTAGACAGCCTGAAGGGATATGTAGCATTTTCTAGCATTCCATTGTATAATCCTCATTGATCACTAAGACAAAAAGTAGGTTGACAATAGGTATATAGCATTTGTTGAATGAATTTATTAAATGAATTAAAACCATATGTAACTGAAAGTGATCTATCTCTAGAAAGAGGCTAGGAAGCATCTAAGTAGAGTAGAATCAAAAGGCCCCACACAGGAGACATGTACATGAAATCAGCTAATGATATATTGGCAAAAGAACATTAAACAAATGTCTAAGTCATGTAGATTTACTCATAGAAATGTAGGAATTTGTGATGTCAATTTGTGATTAGGCCATTGGAACCATAAATTACAGAAAGGTTATTCTTTAGGAACCTGAATGTGCTGATGCATCCAGATTACTGAAGGAAATGGTAGAAACCATGCCATATGGCATTGTAGGTGACAAAAATTTACTGCTTACTAATATCTAGCATGATATAATTGGATGAAAGAATTATATACCAGTTCTCTTTCTTTCATACACATACAACAAATCTGTATACTACAAATATAAACTCTAAATCATTGAAAATTCAATAAATGAGCTATAATATGACCAGAATATTAAAAAGCTATAAGGTGATCAGACAAAATTGCTGCTCACAATTGCTAATGTGTAACACTGATCCATAAAAACTTAAGAGCAAGTTTTAAATAGATGTTGCCATAAAATATACTCACAATCTCCTACTTAAATGGAACAAAAATCTTTCAAAATATTGATTTCACATAAGAAATTAAAGCTTTATGGAAACAGGACAATCACTGACATTCTATTTTCTGTAGGCATATCCTGATGGTGGTTTTAGTATGACTCCAAAAAAGTGAGTTTAGAATCCAATACAATGACATAAAACAGTCATCTTGCCCACCTATTCAATTAACCAAAGAACATTAAAAATAAAAGAATAAAAGAAGGCTCATGAGTTGTTCCAAGACTGTTTCTTACTCAACCAAATTGAAAAAGATGCCAATGAAATGATAATAAATGAAACCTAAAGGTTTGCAAAGCATTCATTATGTATGATCTCATTTGGACCTCACAACAACCTTAAATTAAATTCTACAGATTAAATTCTACAGATATTATTAGACTCAGTCTACTGAAAAGGAAATGGAAGATCAGAGAAATTAAATTAAAGAGATTTGTCTATGGTGGCATTGCTATTGGGGCAGCTGGGGATGCAGCGGATAAAGTCCTGGATCTAAAATCAGGAAGACCTGAGTTCAAATACAGCCTCATACACTTCTTAGCTGTATGACTCTTGGCAAGTCAGTTAACCCTGTTTGCCTCAGTTTTCTCATCTGTAAAGTGAACTGGAGAAGGAAATGGCAAACCACTCCAGTATCTTTGCCAAGAAACCTCAAATGTAATGGAGAGTTGGATATGACTGAGCAAAAATACATTGGGGGGTGGCTAGGTGGCGCAGTGAGTAGAGCATCGGCCCTGCAGTCAGAAGGACCTGAGTTTGGATACGGCCTCAGACACTTAAAAAAAAGCACAAACAAAAACCTAGCCGTGTAACCTTGGGCAAGTTACTTAACTCCAATTGCCCTCCAAAAAAAAAAAATACATTGTTATTAAGCATTAAAAAGATAGGAACCAAATTTTTTCTTATGCCAAGTCCAATAATCTAACCATGCTGTCTCTCATTAAGGAGCATATTTTAGGGGACAAAGTCCAATAGCCCTATACATTTGAAAATGTAACCACTAGGGAGCACTACTAAGTGCCTAATGTGAGGCATAATGGTGTGCCTGATAGTCTCCTGAGTCTGGATTCAAATCCTGCCTCTGACACTAGCTGTGTGACTCTGGGTAAGTCATAACCCCTCTGAGGTTCTAAAGTGGGGATGTGTAATCTATATTATTTCCATCTGTATAGTAAGCGTTACAATAAGTAAACAGTAAAAAAAAATCTACTTCAGGTTTGTTGGAAGGCTCATATGAGATATTGTGTGTGAAAACTTTTGCAAACTTTTTTTTAAAAGCAATTGGGGTTAAGTAACTTGCTCAAGGTTACATGGCTAGTCATTGTTTATGCGTGGGTGCTCATTTTCTGAGGCCGGATCTGATCTCGGGTCATCCCAACTCCGAGGCCGGTACTCTTACTCACTGCGCCACCTAGCCACCCCTTTAGGGCAATTGGTTAAGTAACTTGCCCAAGGTTACACGGCTAGGTTTTTGTTTGTGTGGACTAAGTGTCGGAGTCCGGCTCTGAACTCAGGTCCTTCTGACTCCAGGGCCGGCGCTCTATTCACCGCACCACCTAGCCGCCCCAACTTTTGCAAACTTTAAAAACTGTTTAAGTTCATAGAATGAGAAGAGACTTAAGAGATCACCTAGTCCACATCTCCCTTTTTCCATATGAAGAAAGTGGAGATGATTATCAGAGGGAGAATTTGAATATGCCTCTCCTTCCTGATCCAGCAGCTCTTTCCTCTATACTAGGCGAAGTCCAATCACAGGCAGTGAGGGTTCGAAGAATGGTTTGAATGCAATCCCTCTGACTCCAGAACCAGTATTCTCTGTTGTATTCAGTTTAGCCAAACATTGCAAGCATAATCACTGGGAAAGAGCAGCAAACCCAAAGCTCAGAGCTAAAGGAAATACATTTCAGGGGCTTGGCTTCAAACTTCCCGTTTTCTGTAGGCAAGCCAAGACAAAACAAAACAAAACAAAAAACCACAGTTCAGTTTCTTCCTACCACACACTTAAACGGAGTCTAGCAGGATTTAGCCTGGGACTATTCTATGATGGTCAAATCAGCCTACTATCATCGTAAAACTCAGGAACCTAGTATCTCGTCTCTGTCTCTTTCTCGAGGACAGCCCAGGTTGTTGGCTACCCTCATAATCTGGAGAGAGTGTTTATTTCTTTTGATTCTTGCTGTATGCTTTTGTTGCTGTTACCTATTACCTATACCTGTTGTTGCTGGCTATTCTTCTGCCTGGCCCACTCCTCCCTACTACATACATTATGGAATGGAACCCAAGTCTATCCATGCCTCTGGGGTACATGTAATGTTGCTTTTAATAGGCTTATTGGGGAAAGTTGCTATAGGATGGGGTACCCACACTCATGAGATTATAGGTTCATCAAAGTATCAAGGAAAAAAAATGGAATGGACTACTTTGTAAGGTATCTCATTTCCTATCTTTTGGAGGTATTTAATAAGAGTTTGGTCACTTATTAGGTATTTTAAAGGAGATTCATGGATTGATGTTCAATCTTCTTTTTTTTTTTAAACAAATGCTTTATTAACTTCTGTTTTACATCATTCATTTCCGCCAGATTTTGAGTTACAATCATTTCCCCCCCATTATTCCCCTACCCAACCTCCCAGAATAGTAGTCCCACAAGATATCGCTTCCTCCAATCTGCTCTCTCCCATACCTTCTCCCATACACCCATCAACTTTTCCATTAGAGGAAGGTGAATCTTTGTGTCCCAATGCCTGCACATCTTATCTCCCTATTACAAGCAAAAGAGTATTAATAATAGTATTTATATATATTTGAAACATTTAATGTTAAGACCTCGAATTTCAGATCCATTTCCTTCCTCCCTTGTCACCCATTCCCTCTGGGGAGATAAGTAATTGAGTATATGTTGTACATGTCTAGCTATGCAAAACATTATCATAGTAGATATATTGTACAAGGCTGCTTATAATTCCCTCCCACTCATCCCACCCCCCACCTGGTCCATTCCCTACATGATCCTGTCCCTCTTCTATAGTGGGGACTTCCAACCTCCCCTCACCCCAAGGATGCCCTCCCATCCATCATCCCTCCTCTCATCCCCCTTCCCCCTATCCTGCTGCAGGTTGAGATATCCCATTTAGTATGTATGTCATTTTCTCCCTGAACCAAATTCAATGTGAATGTGGTTTTGCCTTTTTAGCCTTCCTTATTCTCCCCCTCCTTTGCAACCACTTCCCCTTGCTTCTTCTACATGGGATAGTTTACCCTACCCTGTCTCTCCCCATCTCCTCTTGCCACTTTCCTCTCTCACCTCATAATTTCATCCCTTGAGTATTCTCCCTTCCCAACAAATTCAACCTATGCCCTCTATCCATGTATAACTGTAACCATATACACACACATTCACATATGTATTCATATGACCACACACCCTTCTTCCATTATTTTCATAGTGAGAAAGATATCATCAGTCACAGTTATTGCTTTTCCATATAGGAATGTAAATAGTTCAACTTTGATAAGTTCCCCTTGATCTCTCTTCCCCGATTACCTTCTCAGGCATCTCTTCCTTCCTGTGTCTGGATGTCAAATTTTCTATTCAATTCTGGTTTTTTCCTCAAGAATGCTTGAAAGTCCTCTATTCCACTGAATGACCATATTTTCCCCTGAAACAAAATACTCAGTTTTGCTGGGTAGGTGACCCTTGGGTTCATTCCCAGTTCTTTTGCCCTCTGGAATATCATATTCCATGCCCTTCTGTCCCTCAGTGTAGAAGCTGCCAGGTCCTGGGCTATTCTGATTGTGTTTCCACAATATTGAAATTGTTTCTTCCTGGCTGCTTGTAGTATTTTCTCCTTGATCTGGGGATTCTGGAACCTGGCTATAATATTCCTGGGAGTTTTCTTTTTGGGATCTTTTCAGGAGGTGATCGGTGGATTCTTTCAACCTCTATTTTGCCCTCTGGATCTAAAACATCAGGGCAGTTTTTCTTGAGAATTTCTTGAAGGGTGATTTCTAGGTTCTTTCTTTGATCATGGCTTTCAGGTAGTCCAATAATTTTTAAATTGTCTCTCCTGGATCTATTTTCCAGGTCAGTGGTTTTTCCCATGAGATATTTCACATTGCCTTCTAATCTTCATTTGTTTGGATCTGCTTAACAGCATCTTGATTTCTCATAAAGTCATTAGCTTCCATTTTCTCCAGTCTAACTCTGAAGGAATGAATCTCCTCAGTGAACTTTTGAGATTCTTTTTCCATCTGGCAAATTCGACTTTTTAAGGCATTCTTCTCCTCATTGCCCTTTTGGGCCTCCTTTGCCATTTGAGCTAGTCTATTTTTTAAGGTGTTGTTTTCCTCAGTCAGGCTGTTGACCCTCATTTCATACTTTTCCTGCATCCTTCTCATTTCTCTTTCTAGTTTTTCCTCCACTTCTCTTATTTGATTTTTAAAGTCCTTCTTAAGGTCCTCTATGGCCTGCAACCCACTCATGTTTTCCCCTGGGGCTTTTGGAGCACGACTTCTGACCTCACAGTCCTTTTGCCACTCTATGCCCCCAAAATAGGAGTCTAGGGTTGCATTTTTCTGTTTCCTTTGCCTTGGCATGTTGCCACTTAATTGCTTGACTTTTGGGCTTGTTGCCACACTATGGCTTTAAGGCCAGCTAGAGGAATTTTCGTCCCGAACGTGTGTGGGGGGCAACTTCCGTTTCTGGCAAGCTGTAAACCCACCCACGACTTCCACCCTAGATCACAATCCAGATCCAGGGAGGTTAAAGCAAGAGCGATTACCCCCCAAGACTGATCGCTGGATCTCCCCATGATTTGTAGGCTGGGAGCTGGATCTGCCTCTGAAAAACTACAAAATGGCGTGTCTCCTCAATGGCTTCTAGCCCCCAGGGGAGGGAGCTGACGCATTCCCCAAATACAGGTCCCAAAGTCCATAGGACACTAACCTCTTACTTTGTCCTAGGCATGTCTATGTTGATAATTCTGGAGTCGCCACAGCTCCTGGTGTTCTGGGGTTCCTCCAGCCGGTTGCTGGCCCTGCCGCCCTGGGGCTAAAACCTCGGCTCACGTGGGCTCTGTTGGCTCGGCTCCCGCGCTCTGCGGGCTGCGGGCTGCCAGGTCCCAGACCTCTGCACTGGTCCTTCCTGCAGGGCTGCTGGGCTGTCCTCAGTGGGAGGTTAGCTTCTCTGTGTCATTCTGTGGGTGCTGGGGCTCCAGAAGTTGTTCAGAGTCCCCTTTTACATAGTTTGGGGGGAATCTGGGGGCAGAGAGGCTTGGACGAGCTGTTTCTACTCCGCCATCTTGGCTCCGCCCCAATGTTCAGTCTTCTAAGAGGAAGTTCTATGTTTTATTAACAGCCTCTATACAATCACAGAATCTCAGAGTCAGAGGACACATCCAGGCCCAATGAGTATATGAAGCAAGAAGCTCCTTTATAATGTCTAATAAGTGACCAAACTCTGCTTAACCATATCCAAAGACAAGGGAGGTATCACCTTACATAGCAGTCCATCCCATTTTCCCCCAGATACTTTGATGGACTCATGATCTCATGAGTGTGGGTATTCCATATTCCAGAATAATCAAACATTTGTCAAAGTATGGGCTTGTATTACATGCTGCAAAGTATTAGGAATACAGGGGTAGCTAGATGGTACAGTGAATAGAGCACCAGCCCTGGAGTCAGGAGGACCTGAGTTCAAATCCAGCCTCAGACACTTAACACACACACACACACACACACACACACACACACACACACACACACACAGCTAGCTATGTGACCTTGGGCAAGTCACTTAATGCCAATTGCCCTCCAAAAAGCAAAAACGTATTAGGAATACAAACATGAAATAGAGGTCATTGTATTTTCATTTATTACTCATCAGAATTCATACTCTGCCTCTAGGACAATGGATTCTGAGAGGTGAGCTCTTACCTTCTCTTTTCCAGAAGCAGGGACCATTCTACTTTCTGGGCATTTCTAGAATATACCATTTGCCACTTGGACTCCCACCCTGCCATCTTCAGCTCTGATTAGTAAGCATTCACCTCATCTTGCTACAGTGAAGCTACCAAACCACTGCTCAAATATTTCTAACACATGCCATTAGGCTGGCATCCTTGCTGCCTTCTACCTTTTTCCCCCTCCATCTTTCAACTTCTATCTCTCTTTTAGGTTATCTTCCCTAATTAAAATGTAAGCTTCTTAAGAGCAGAGACTGGCTTGCTTGCTTGTTTTTGTACTCCAAGAACTTAGCACAATACTTGGCATGCAGTAGCAGTTTCATAAATGCTTTTTCATTCATTCATCTCATGCCATTCTTGAACATCTATTTCATAAAATCTTCCGCTGAGGATCTACTCATTATACAAAATTACTTCCTCTGGTTTTCTGATCATTTCTAGAGTATTTAGGTTATCCATATTATTTTGCCACCTACATGGCCAGCCTACCTCTTTTTCCTCTCATATATGTCCTTAAATGATGTCTTTAACTCAATTTAATAAAAAAAAAGCTGTAAATGTTAGAAAATTCTTCCTTAAAATTAACTGCTACCTTTGTCCCTCTAACTTGCTTTGGTCTTAGATCTCCCCTGTGGGACTTCCAAGAATAAATCTAATTGCCCTTCCACATGAGAGCCCTTTAAATATTTTAAGGCAGCGATCATGATCTTGTCTTCTCTGGGATAAACAGATCTAGTTCTTTCAGCCTCTCTTCATATGACATGGTTTCAAGCCCCCTCACCATGCTGGTTGCCCTCCTCTGGACACATTCCAGCTTGTCAATGTCCCTCCAAAGATGTGGTAATGTGGATATCTTAGTGACTGTCATGCCTGAATTATAACAAAGAAGCACTAGAAAAATTCAGTGTGGGTGGCAAAATTCTTTGAAGAATA
Source organism: Gymnobelideus leadbeateri (assembly GCA_011680675.1). Taxonomy (NCBI): domain Eukaryota; kingdom Metazoa; phylum Chordata; class Mammalia; order Diprotodontia; family Petauridae; genus Gymnobelideus; species Gymnobelideus leadbeateri. Next base: position 127,918 of record WOXC01011831.1, read on the forward strand.
ACTAGTTATAATTGGTGAGTCTGCACACATTTCAGAGTTGCACGTTTAATATGCAGTATGGTTAATTGCACTGTAATTACAGTATTTTAGAATGCCATGCTAAGTGTCTAATCCTTTTCAGGTCTGCCCTCCAATCAGTGGCCTGCCTTCATTGTCCAGATTGATGAAGTCGGTCTGGGAGGAGGGGATGACGAGGAAAAGGCTCTGCTGATGCTTCTAATCAACTGGTAAAGTTTTAAGACGAAGCCACACTATTTGGATTTTATTTTTAATCATAGTTGCGTTGTCCTCATGAATGAGGGTTGATTAGTTAGTTGTCAGCTTAGCAAAACAATGAGGGCTTATATTTACCCAGATATATTATGCTAGTGATTATTTGGTGCTGATTGAGTTGATGGGGATATTTACATTACCTCAGCACATAGACCCACTTAATCTTCTTCATAATGTTAATTATATACTCAAAGAGTTACTGCTATTTCCTCCTCCATGGTGTTTACTATTAGGACTTGTTTATTCATGTAGTGATTATCTAGCTCCCTTCTCTCTCACACAGTCCCAGTTTGCCCCTTGTAGATTTGAAAAATGTTCTGAGCTGCACCATCAGTCAAAGAGCCCTGTGTCTTTCCATAGGTTACAATGATCCATTATTCAATTGTTCAGTCATTTTTTCAGTTGTGTCCTATTTCTTTGTGATCCCATTTGGGGTTTTCTTGGCCAAGATACTGGAGTAGTTTGCCATTTCCTTCTCCATCTCGTGTTTACAAATTAGGAAACTGGGGCACAGGCTTAAATGACTTGTCCAGGGTTATACAGCTAGGAAGTGTTTGACATCAGATTTGAACTCAGGAAGATGAGTCTTCTTGCCTCTGGGCCCCACACTCTCCACTGCATCCCCTGGCTGTCCCATTATTCACTTAGGCCTTTGCAAAGATAATCTTCAGAATCTCAGTTGCAGTGGGTTACCATGAAACTGACCCATTGTTCTGACCTCAATCAGTCATAAATATTTGTGAAACACCTACTATGTGCTAGCCAAGCACTGGAGATACAAAGAAGGGCAAAAGATAGTCTCTGCTCTCAAGGACCTCACAGTCTATTTGGGGTGGGATTGAATGGGAGACAACATGCAAACAGCTACAAACAAGATTTAGGCAGGATCACTTGAAGAGAATCAACAGAAGAAAGGCACTAGAATTAAGGGGGAGATACTTAGTGGAGATGTTGAGTATTATGAGGCAGCAACCCAATGATGAA